>CM027584.2:10312814-10455814 GCA_015852605.2 Populus deltoides
CCAATTTTGCTACGGTTTTGTGGTAGCCTAATTTTATGTTTTAGCTTTTTCTTGTTTTATTTTATTCTTTCGAGTTGTAAAAGGAAGATGGATGATTATTATATGGAAAAGAAAATCTTAATATGTGTGTATTTATGAAATAAGCTTTCATGATAGCATTGCTTATATTGAAACGTTAAGAGTTGGAAACCTTAAGTTTAATATGAGATAGTGTAAGAATAAATGAATTCATGAGTAAAAGTACTCAAATGTTAACAAAATGTTGAGAAATACATTATTAATATTTAAAAAGTAAATATGATGTAAGACTTTGGGTGATGCATGAGAGGCATCAATTGCGGGAACCCGGGCAAATAGGATATAACTAGTGAGAGGAAAAGGTAGGTGCTCGTCACCTCAACTTAATTTTTCAGCATTTAACTCAAGTTTTAATTTCTAAATTGTACTATGATAAAAAAATGTTTATGCAAAGTAATTGAATGTTAAAAGACTAGTGAAGTGATGAACTATAAAAATGGTCATGTGATTATCTTATTGTTTGAAAACTAACCTTACAATGGGGGACTTAGTTTGTCAACTTGTGTTGGAAACGGGTATGAATGAAATGTGTTCATGGAAGCTTTACCACATGAGTGGGACTAGGTTTGTGGTACATAAAGGACATGTTAATAATATATTAAGCATAAAAGCCTTCCATATAAGTGGGGCTAGGTTTGTGATACTTTAAGGACATGTTAAATATGTATTTGAACAAGGGAACCAGCCACAAGTGTAGGCTTTAAATGAATACCACAAGTTACCTATTAAGAATGGGGACTTGATCATTAGGTTAAGATGTTGGCCATAGGTATAGGGATATTTTTCAAATATGAGATAATCGGATGAGCGGAATTAAAAGAGGTATTGATATACATCTTGGGTAAGATTGTCTGAGTAAAATTCATATTGTTATTCGATTATATGGACATAAGAATCAAGTAAAAATCATGAATTGGTCTTGGAGTGAAGATCTTATTTTGTTAAAGTTAATTATTGGTTTAAACATTGTATGATTGATTTAAATGGTTTTGAAAAGGGGCATTAAAAATGCCTAAAAGGAATTTAAAGTTATATAGTTAACTAAAAATCCAAACTTAGAGTCCATATGGTTCTATGTTACTACTATTAGTTGGTAGATATAATGTGTATGGTAAAGTTATGTTATGTAGCTAAAGGGATTATAAATATCATATGTATCTATAAAGAAAAATGAGAATGTTGTATATTGAATGATTGATGTTATAATGTGAAATTTACCTATTATCTTTATTATTGAGTAGGTTTTATTTTTGACAAGTTCATCATGTGCTTTTCAAAACTAGATGGCTTGTTATTATGTTTAGTTGTAGGATTTCTTTAATGGATTCTATCTAGATGTAGCATTCTTGTGTTTTGTGATATTCATGTAGCTCATAAGAGTTTTTAATAAACAAAATAGTTGAATTATTATGGATTATTATTTTATTTATGATGATGTTGTCCTTACTAATGATGGATACTTATTTTCATTATTACATAAGATTTTATAAGTTCATTTTTTTATGGTAGCATTGTATTGAAATATGTATTTGTGTTAGTTAGTTTAGAAATGTTATGAAAAAAAAATATGGATAAAGTTTATGGTGGGCATAAGTCAGCTAAGGTTGTGTTTTTGAAAAACAATTAACACTACTTATATAGTATATTACTGGTTATCTTGTATGATCACATAATGAGTATGTAGGGGTTGTTACAGATTGGTATCAGAGCAATGACTTGGTTTAGTAGACACAATGATACTAATCAAATGAAAATTTGAAATTGAAACAAGATGGTTCGCACTAGACATGGAACCAAGACTAACCCATCTTCTATGAGAGGAAGAAGTCAGAATATAACTGTGAAGGAGGAACACTTAGATGACCCCTTAGCTAACAGTGTCTCTAATATGCCTATAGTTCAGGTGCAATCTGTGTATGGAGAAACATTAGAATCTCAAGGAAACCCCGTGTCAATTCAAGTAAAAGCACCACTAGTGATGATGGGTGAAGGGGAACAAAATGGTAAACCTCGACCCGTGGTTTAAACAAGGGTACATGTGACCTTTCTGGATCCTACTTGAAGTTGTGGAACCTATTATGGCTAGAATGTATGGGCTGCTAATGCAGCATTTAGGGACATCATCCATATTATGGTGCATTAGGTAAAGTGTATAAGGGAAATTGGCCGATGCCTTTCTTGGGAGAGGAGAATGCTAAAGTAGTTGGATATTGGCTAAGTAAGGTAGAGTGGTCTCTTACTCAAATATCGCTACTAAAAAATATACATGTGTCTTGTATGGCATAGTTTTTAACAGAGCTCATTCATAGTAGACCATGGTGAGACAAACGAGATAGGAAAAGGTGCTAACATGGGGTGATTTTAAGTTTGAGTTTAAAACAAAATATACTCCTGAAAACATCGTAAAGATAAGGAACAAAAGTTCCTTGCATTTAGACATGGTAACATGTTCGTGTTGGATTATAAAAGACAGTTGCTAGACTTTTCCATACATGCTATTACTATGGTGTTGACTGAATAGAATCAAATTGAAAGGCTTAAAGATGGACTCAGGCAGGATCCTATAAATGAAATGACTGCCTTGCAACCTAAGATTATTAGAGAGATAGTTGAAAAACTCAATCCTTGAAGGTTATGCTAAAAGAAAAAAAAACAAGGTGAAAGTTATAAGGAGCAAATGATGTTAGAGGAAAGGAAAGAAATGGTGTTTTCTACCAAAAACAATTGCCCTTACCTAAGAAGGGGGAAAATGGAATATTTCCTGGGTAGATCAAAAGAAGGAAGCATTGCTACTATTGGGTTTTCAAGGGACAATCTAGCGATGAAGGGACATATGAGGGTCTATATATTGAAGGATTAATTCGGTTGGAGGTTCTATGGGGTGAAGGATGTCATCATTTCACCTATGTGGTAAATACAATCAGAAGCATCCTAGGGATTGTTTAGTCATAATGGGACGGTGTTATATATATAGATAGAAGGGACACAGGTGGAAAGAATGTAAGCACTTAGGGGTAGGTTGTTTCCATTATGGAGAGATAGGACATTTTAAAAGGGAATGTTCTTTGAGGATGATGAGTCAAGGATCCTAGTTTTCAGTATAGAGTCATCAACAATCGATAACTATGGACATGACTATTGAACTTACTCAGTTTAGGGGTAGTACTACTCGGGGGCAACCTAGGGTGCAATAGGAAAAGACTTAGAGGAGGGTCAATCATCTGACACATGAGGATGTTAGAGCTACAACTGAGGTAGTGGTAGGTATGATGGAATTAAACTCTTACTCAATTATGATTGGTTTGATTTGGGTTCTACTTATTCTTTTGTAGCTTCTAGAATTGTGAATAAGTTGAATTTGGATATAAGCATGTTAGAAAGGGGAATAGTGGTTAGTACATCATTGGGTGAGTCTGTAGATATCAAATATGTATGTACAAGGTGCGTTGTGCCAGTTAGGGGGAAAACAATGAGAATAAATTTAATCCCATTAAAGATATATGATTTTGACATTATACTAGAAATGGATTGGTTGAGTGTATATAGATCACTGATGGATTGTTTCATTAAGGTGATGATCTTTTTAGGTGATGATGGCAAGGAAGTGACTTATAGGGGGAAATGAGAGTCAAATTTTAATGGACTAAGGAATGTGAGGTAAGTTTTTAGAAGTTGAAGAAAAGGCTCCATATTGACTCTTTATTTGAGGACCAAGGGGTTTGTAGTGTATAGTGATGCATTAACAAAGGGTTTAAGACATATATTGATGCAGCATGGGAAACTCATAACATATGCATTAAGGCAATTGAAAACCCACAAGGTGAATTATCCTGTGCATGACCTAAAACTGGTGGCAGAAGGGTTTAGAGACATTATTTGTATGCCATTTTTGTACAACTTTATATTAACTTTAAGAGTTTGAAGTATCTAATATCACAAAAGAAATTGAATATGAAACAAAAGTATTGGGTAAAATTGATAAAAGATCATGATTATATCTTTCAGTATCATCTTGGAAAGAAAAATATGATGCTAATGCACTAAATCAGAAGAATAAAATGAAGGGTGATAAGGAGATCATTTTGGGTAGAAAGGAATTATTAAAGGTATTAAGAGAAATATGTGCACATTTGACTTTGGGTCTGAAGGAACATGGTAAGCATAGGTTAATGTGCAGTCAGTATTGAAGGATAAAGTGTTGAAGACTCAAGAAAAGGATCTAAATATAGAAGAAGTAAGGAAAAAGTTAAATTCAGGTGTAGAAATGCATTTTCCAATTTTAAAGGATAGTTCATCTTGGAAAGGAAAATATGATGGCTAATGCACTAAATCAGAAGAATAGAGTGAAGGGTGATAAGGAGATCATTTAGAGTGTCATAACCTATTTTTGGGTTATTCCCCGAAATTTACTTTTTCTCTTCCAAAAATCAAAAAATATATTTGGACTAAAAAAAATTCACCAGAGCACCCAGAAAATGGCTAGAATTTGGTTGAGGATGTTCAAATATACAAAGATTGAAATTTTATAGTATATCGTTGACTGATGAGAGCCCTGTTGACAAAGAAAAATTTAATTTGAGGAAGAAATGTCCAAAATCAGATGTTTATGGTCTCAATTAAATTTTATTGAAGGTTTAATTGAATTTATAGAGGGTTTAGTTGCAAGAAAAATTAATTTTTAAGTAAATTTGGGCTTTAATTAGAAGAAATTAAAGTTCTGGGGTTAAATTAGAATTTGTTAGAGTTGATTTGCTCAAATCAGGGGCTAAATTGCATAAATATTAAAGTTTGATGGCCAATTAGGAACTTAATTGAATAAATTAAGAACCAAAGGGAAAAGGGCACTGAAATCTGGGGTTTGAGTTGAAGTTCATCATGGGTGTAATTAGAGATAAGTCACAAATTGAAGGACTAAAGCATAATTGGCAAAAAAGTTACTATTCATCTTTTTCTCCAGCGAGGTTGCCTGAAGGGCCTCCTTTCCAAGGCGTTTGACACCTCGTTTCTTCCCTAAATTAAATGAAACTTGCACGAAAATGATTCCCTGACACCTGACTACACGCTAGTGTAAGCCGTTCGTGCTAATCGAGGCTATAGAGGCGGTGGCACCGCTCCAAAGTGGCCAACCCGACCAACCATTTTCCTGCACAAAACTGACAGTTCATCATTGCTTCTTTGAAGCAATGATTGGGATGGTTTTAGGTCAATCCAAGGGCCAAGATTTGCCACCAGAAGAGACAAAATGTCCCTCTTCCACCATCTATAAATAGATTCGATTTTCATGCTCCAAGGAGGGGGAATCGAGGGTCCAAATTTAAGAAAAAATCATCTTTTTTCCGGGTTCCTAGCAACTGCTCCTCTCTCTGTTTCTCTCCCCACCGCGGCCTCCTGCCACAACCACCACCATCACCAGTCTGTCCACCTCCATATCCACCAACCCAGATCTTTATAAGAGGTGGATCAACCACCGCGACTGTCGCCATCATCAGCTGACACAACCAAAGAGTTGATGTCTTCTCCCAAGTGTAGGAGTATCGAAGTAATAAATAACCCGGCAAAACCGGGGTCGAACCACAAGGAGGTTAACTGTATAAACTACAAATAAAGAAATAAATAATAACAGAAAATTAGTTGAAGAGAGCTTTGAGATGTGATATTGATATAAGGATTAAACAAGGATAAAATAATTGTCAAGGTTAGAGGATCCACTAATGGTATTTCAAACAAGTATAGTATAAACTCTTTTTATTACTCAACTGGAAACCACACATAAAGAAGGTTCCAATCGGATTATAAATTGTTAACATGATTACATTAGTTATCTTTTTCGAATAATGCTAATACTTGTAAATGTTGTCAGGTACTCATGATTATAACTTATGTTAACAACAAATCAAGTTCCTTTCATAGCGCATGTGTCGGTTATACCATACGGTTGGGCTATGAAAGTGCCAAGTATTTGTTGTACCAAGGGTCATACAACATAAATCTAGATTAACCATATAACAAGCAAAGTATTACAAGTGAACAAGATAACAAATACAAAACATGTTAGTATCAAACATAAAGTCCATGTTGAGTCTATACTATACTTATTCTTACACCATTAGTGTAACCTTTCACCTTGACATAATAAACTTAACTAAACATAATGAAAGAGAGAAACATAAATAAACAAGAGGAGAACATGATTATATAAGTATAATAAAGGAAATGAAAGGCATAAACAAGAGATTAATGAAAGCAAAACTTAAGCATTACAAAAATATAAAGAGAGAAAGCAAGAACATGTCTTGATCTGAAAACCAAGATGCCTAAATGCATGGAAAATGTCTTCTTTTATAGGCCAAAATTTGAAACTATTGATTTAATGACTAATTGTTGAGTGGGTGGCCATATCTTGACTTGGTGACAATCCTTATCTTCTTGTCTGAACAAAACGTCATTGCTAACATTAGAATTTGAACAGATAGTCTTCATGAAAGTTTTAGGAAATTGTCTCAGCTTTCTAAAATAAAAGAATCGATGCATTTGGACTTCTAAAACTCGAGATATGGGTTGAACACTGAACAGTGTCTGGGCTGCAGGACAGATTTTGACTTCTCCGTTGTTGCTACAATTTGAACTTGAAAGTGGCCTTTTCGAATCTTGAACTCCTCATGAAAGTTTTAGGCCTATGTCTTAGCTTTCCATCCATATAAACGAGACCTAAATCCAAGTTTTACAGCTCCAGGTATGATTCAATAACAGAATAGTGTTCCAGTTTGAACTAAACCATTATCTCTTTTTTAAGCTTGTCCCTCTCTTTGTCTTCTCAATTTTAGTAGCTAAACTCATCAATCAATCCTTTGATTTATGTGATAGGCCTGCATTTAAGATAAACATTTACCATAAATTAAAGGTATCTTATAGTATCAGACTTGTTATTATAAAACATGCTTTAGTTAAGAAGTTATTGATATTTCAAGTGCAAAAAATGATGATATAAAACCTTGATAAAAATACACTTTTAAGTACTAATCATCAACCTTTGCGGATTTCTTCTCCTTTCTTCCTTTTCCTGCCGCAACCACCGCCAACTGCCACCATCTTCCTTTTCCTGCCGCAACCACCGCCAACTGCCACCATTGCCACCGCTTTCACCATGCTGCCCTTCACGCCAGCCAGACCACAGCAATCACAGCTCAGCCTTCCGCCCCCATTCTTCTTCTTCTTCTTCTTCCTTGTTGTTCACTGCGTAAATAGTAGGCGTGAATTAATTCACGCCTTCTGCTCATGCATGAACAGTAGGCGTGAATTATAATTCACATCCACTATTCATGTAGTGGGATTCGACCTAGATTTTTTTGGGTCTGGTCCAGCCCAGTCAAAAAAAATTTCAAAAAACTATTTTTAGAAAAATTTGTGATTTTTCCGTGTATTTTGTTATGGAATTTTAAGTAATATTGGTTTGTATTTTTTTACCGTAAAGATATAAATCTAGTATTAAAATACCTGGTTTTTTGTCAAAACATTGCAAAAAAAATTATAAAACAAAAAATATATATTTTGTTTTCATTCATGCGGTCAAGTCTCTCAAAAATTAAAAAAAAATCACCACATCGTATTTTCATACAACAAAAGAAATTATGTTTTAGCATGCATTTTGGCTTTAATAACAAGTTTATTAAAGCAATGAGAACTAGGCTAATATTTCAAAAATTCCAAAAATATTATTTTGTTTTCTTTTAATATCCGAAATTATGAATTTATACGTAAAACGCATCCTCGATATTAAAAAGGCTTTTCTTGTATAGACATTAGAACAATTAGGTTTTTACTCAATAAGATAAGGACTTCCTTACTGAAGAGGACTTTTCTTAAACCTTAGATAGACCAACAATTAGAAAACATGACAAAACCTTAGTTTTTTATCAGACAATTAAACAATGCAGCTTACCTTAGGTAAGGCGTATTTGGGGTGCTAATACCTTTTCTTTACGCAATCAATCCTCATACCCGATCTCTGAGACCAATTAGGGTTCCTAGTGACCAAAATACTAGGTGAGAACTCCCTTTCTTCCTTTCCACTAATAAAATACAAGAATTCCTTGTCTCCCTATATTTTCCAGATACATTGATGAAGTGAAATATTCGCCGCGACGCCGCACACGTGCGACAAGATAGAAAGGAATTATTAGAGGTATTAAGAGGAATATGTGCACATTTGACTTTGGGGTCTGAAGGAACATGGTAAGCATAGGTTAATGTGCAGTCAGTATTGAAGGATAAAGTGTTGAAGGCTCAAGAAAAGGATCTAAAAATAGAAGAAGTAAGGAAAGAGATAAATTCAGGTGTAGAAATGCCTTTTCCAATTTTAAAGGATGGTTCATAGCAAGGTGAGCATATGTATTTAATGATAAGGCTTTAAAGGAATTGCATACTGAGGCTTATAAGTCCAAATTTACAATGCACCCCGGAAGCACCAAAATGTATAAGGACTTAAAGGAGTTTTTAGTCGCCAATGATGAAAAGGGAAGTAGTAAAATTTAAAGCAAATTATGGAATCTGTCAATAAGTGAAGGTTAAACATCAGAAGCTTGTGACAAAATTGCAACCCTCCTAATTTGGGAATGGAAACGGGAGGATATCTCAATGGACTTTGAATATAGACGAGGTGATAAGATTATATGGAGTGTTAGTAACAATTATATCCAATCGAGATCCAAGGTTCACCTCTCGGTTATGGCCAAGCATTCAACATACACTAGAGACAAAATTAGAGATTAGCACTTCCTTTCACCCATAAACAAATGGAAAGAACTATACAAACTCTTGATGATTTGTTGAGGGCTTGTGTCGTAGAGTTTGAATGAAAATGGGAAGATCATTTACCCTTGGTTGAGTTCACGTATAATAATAATTATCAAACTAAAGTGGAGATAGCCCCTTTTAAGGCATTATAACAAAAGAAATGTCATACTTTCGTATGTTGGGAGGAAGTAGATGATAGGAAGTTGTTGGGTTTTAATTTGGTACAGATTACTACTGATAAGGTGAATGTAATCAAATAAAGGATGAAAACGACCCAATATAGATAAAAGAGCTATATTTATAATAAAAAGATATCATTGGAGTTTGATGTGAGGGATCGAGTGTTTCTAAAGGTTACCTCATGAAAGAATATGATTTTGTTCAAAATAAAAGGTACGTTGGCTCCAAAATGTATTGGTCCGTTTAAAGTCATAATGAGTATCAGACCAGTAGCCTATCAATTGGAATTAGCTCCAATAATGTCAAAAGTGCATAACATGTTTCATATGTTATTACTTTGAAAAAGCCATGATAGACCCCCGTGTGTATTGCCACGAGTCCCAATAAAGATCTAAAAGGACTTGATAATGGAAATAAAACATGTAAGGAGTATGGATACAACAAGAAAAAAAAAAGTTAAAGAATGAGAAAGTTCCTTTGGTAAGGGTGTTGTGGAGGAACTCTTAAGTAAAAAAAGAAACATAAGAGAAAGAAACGGAGATGAAAAGGAAGCATCCAAGCTTGTTTAACAACTAAGGTAATAAAGTAAATTTCAGGGATGAAATTTCTCTAAGGAGGGGAGAAAGTAAAACCCCTATCATTCTTGTTAAGAAAAAATATTGAAATTGTATAAAAGAAGGGAGTAGAGCCGTACTTTAAGAACAATTTAGGAGGGAAGCACCACAACTTGGAAAATAGGAAATCTAAAGACTAAAAAAAAAGGAAAAATTGTCTCCCATATAATAAAGGGAGAGGGTATGATTATTAAAGAAAAAGAACAAAGGCAAGAACTTGAACTTATTTTCTTCGTGAAAGAAAAACTTGTAGCCTTAAGAGTATCAATGCAAGGAGAGAGTGGTGATATTGTAGGAAATTCTTTCAAATGAGAGAAACACTCATAAAAAGAAAACCTTAAAGATTTTAAGAAGGAATTCAAGAAAAAGTAAAAGGATTGTGGAGAAAAAGAAGAATTGATGAAGATTGATCAATCAAGGTTGAATAGACACGAAACCACTTAGTAAAGCACTCTAAACACCTAATATTTGTATTACTAGATGAAAGAGTGTAAACCCTTAAATTTTTTAAATAGGGTTTATGTTGATTTGGAAAATTTAAGGGTGTTTTTGACATAATTGGTTTTGTTAGCTTGTATAGAACTTGAGTTAGAGGGATGGTAAGATGAAAAAACACAGAGAATTGAAGAAAAATCCTAGAAGTTTTGGGTGTAGAGAATTTAGCCAATAACAGAAATTTAGGAGGGAAGTTTGTTTTAGGAATCTTGATGAAGAATTTTTATTACCTTAGAGCATATAGGAAAAACCCTCATGTTAATTTCTAGGGTTCATGTTGAAAATTTCAGTAAAATTAGGCCTATTATGACAATATGCATAGATTAGATTAGTATAAGGTTTAATTGTAAAGAATAGATTGATTTGTTGAAAGAAAAAAACCCTACACCATAAGAAGGTAGGCTCAGCCAAGACAAGGATTTCGCGTTGTGTATTCTTTGTTGAATTTTACTCATGATAAATGTTAAGGGAAAATATTTAATGAAGTATATGTAGTTATTTATGAAAACTAGATTGAATGATAAGTTTCTTGAATTCTTGAATTATAGGGTTTTGAGTAATGTTAGGAAAAATCATGATTCCTAATGAAATTTTATGAATAGGGAATAGAATTAAATGTAATTTTGTGTAAGATTTGAAAAGAAGCCCTTAGGTATAAAGATGGGGGTTTATCGACCCCTATGAGTTATGTGGGGAAAAAAAATATTTGTAGTAATTGAGTGTGTCATTGAAGAATTCATCATTTGGCGTGTTAAATATGAAATTTGTATGAATATGAATTGATCTTTGTTTTATATATATTCTTTGTTTTATGTTTTCAAGTTACTTTTGGATGTAAGATTTTAAAAGGATTAATTTGGAGATAAAATTCAGACCATATTTCAACTCATGTCGTATACTGGCAGATTTGACCTTTGATCGATATGTTATGCAGAGCTTGAGTTGTAGAGGTCAAAATGAAGTAATTCTAGTGGAATTAGAAAGCTAACATCCATAAATTTTTATACATATATGGCAAGAAAAAATTTTAAAAAAAAAATGGAAATCACAGTCTTTAAAGACAAGTCTCGCATTTTGCTAATTTTGACCTTTAGTCATTCTAACTTGAATATCTTTTGTTAGAAAAGTACATTTGATGCTAAAAAAAAAATATTCTTGACTCATAAACCTATCAACCTACCAAATATTAGCAGAAAACGAGCTCATATGAGATAGATATGAGTTTTCTAAGACAACCCATAAATTTTGCCAGCAGACAGTTTTGTGAAGAAATAAGTCCAATTGATTTCCCAAACATCCAAACCAGCATGGCAATTAGTTCTTCATATGGAAAAGGTCTTTATTTGGGCAAATTAACTTCAGTAAGTCCAAAGTCAAAGCTTGGAGATTTTATGCAATACTGTTTTTTGTTTTTTATAGGAAAGAGTTATTGTACTATTTAAATATAAATTATCTATTTTGAAAAGGACTCCTATATTTTATTTTTTTTAGGATACAAATGGATTAGTAGGATTGTGGGGAGTAGGGTTTTCCGTCAAATAAAAAGAAAGAGAGAAAGAAAAGGAGGGTGGCGGCCAGAAAGAAGAAAGAAACTCTCACATTTTTTCCTACACCAGAAATTATGTTTTCATCTTTTATCTTTCTTAGTTTTTTTTATAGTCATACAAGGCTAAGTTATTTTTCTTAGTTGAAAGAATACAGAAGCCTTCAGATTTTAAAAACTGTGAGATTTATTTTATCTTTTCTTTTTCAGTTTATATAATGAGTATGAATGTTTTCCTATGCTTATTTACTATGATTGTTTAGTTTGATTGTTAAAGCGGACTCTAAGTAATTATTCTAACCAATCTATTACTAAATTTTCGATCAAAACCAGAGTAATTAAATTTAACTTATGAAGGGACTAAGTTTAATAAATATGGTTGATTTATATTGTTAATCTTAGGGAAAACATTCAATTAAATCGAGCATAGACTGCAGATAGTTATGTTGTCTAGATTTATCAACCTAGCTAATTCTTAAGACTGCCATTGAATTAAATTACTAGTGCAGATGATGTGGTTGTTTGATGGTAGGGTTAGTCATACTGCAGATTGGTTAACTAACTAAATTAATGAAAGATAAATATTCAGAATATAAATTGACGTATAGTTTCAATGATCAATTTTGATTTCTATTGGTGGATGTTTACTTGAGACCTAGGTTTTCCTCTTAATAAGTTTTGGTTTGTTTAATTTAATTTAATTACTTTATTTTATTTACCCTAACATAGCTTAGATGATCTCGAAACCCCCCTTAACTTTGAATTATTTAGCATAATGACATGAACTAGATTTTCTCGTGGGATCGACTATTTGCTTTCTCTATACTATCTTATTTGTTTAAGCTAAAGTAATTAATTTGTGTGACTGTGACATCACAACAATCTTGAAAAAAATAAAAACTCAAGATTTCAAGGATGGAGGTTTGGCTTGAGAGAAAAAGAATAGGGAAATTTTCTAGAAGCAAAAATAGGCTAGCCATTTTGAGAAATAGCTGGACCGATTCAAGAAACTGTCGGTTTGTTTTAGCTACAATTTTATGATAGCTTGATTTTGTGTTTTAGCTTTTTCTTGGTTTTCTTTAAAAAAAAAAATTAGGTTGTTTAAGGAATATGGGTGATTATTATGTGAAAAAATAAAGCATAATATGTGTGTATGTATGAAATAAACTTACATGATAGCATTGCTTATATTAGAACGTTAAAGAGTTAAAAACCTTAAGTTTAATAGTTGAGAACCTTGCGGGCCCTAGACAAGCAGGACAAGACTTTTAAGAGGAATATATAGGTTCTTGTTATCTTAACTTCTTTAATTTTTCAACATTTAATTCAAGTTTTAATTTCTAAGTTTTACTCCGATAAGGAGATGTTTATACAAAGTAATGGAAGGTTAAAAGGCTAGTGAAGTCTTGTTAAGGTGTGTACTTTAAATTTAAGTTATATGTATGGAAGCTGGCCATATGAAAGGAGATTGAAATCTTATTGTGTGAAAACTAACTCCACAATAGGGAACTTAGTTAGTCAACTTGTATTGGAAACAGGTATAAATGAAATGTGTTCACAGAAGCTTGTCATATGGGTGGGGCTAGATTTCTGGTCCTTGAAGGACATATTAATAGTGTATTTGAGCATAGAGCCTGCCACATGAGTGGGGCTAGGTTTATGGTCCCAAATGACATGTTAATAATGTATAGAGAATGGGAGCCTGCCACATGAGTGTGGCTACGGTTGTGGTACTTGAATGACATATTAAATATGTATTTGAACATAGGAGCCAACCATATATATGGAGCTTTAAATGAATACTATGGGTCGACCATAAGGAATGAGGACTCGATCACTAGGTTAAGATACTGACCATAGGTGTAGGGGTATTTATCAAACATGAGAAAATCGAATGAGAGGAATTAAGAGAGTTGTTGATATATATCTTGAGCAAGATTGTCTGAGTAAAATTTGGATTATTATTCGATTATATGGATGAAAAATCAAGTAAAAATCATGAATTGGTCTTGTAGTGAAGATCTTATTCTGTTAAAGTTAATTATTAGTATGAAGAGTGCTAAATTCAGGCCAAAGACTATGACATATGTCAGCTATGAGCCTTAGGGTTTTTTAACATTATATGACTTATTCGAATGATTTTGAAAAGGAATTTAGAGTTATATTGTTAACTAACAATCCAAACTCAAAGTTGATGCAATGTTATGTTGCTTTTATTGGTTGGCAAAGGTAATGTGTATAGTAAAGTTATTCTGTGTAGTTAAAGGGGTTATATGTATTATGTGTATTTATATAAAAAAAACAAAATTGTTGCATATTGAATGATTGATGTTGTAATGTGAAATTTAACTATTATACTTGCCGCACATGTGCAGAGTTATGGTAATCAACCTCCTGGATTGGGATCGTTGGAAATGATGTGTGTGGAAAGAATAAGGAATTTTTATCTTTTATTAGTAAAAAAAAGGAATAGGAGTCATCGCCTAATATTCTGACTATTAGAAACACTAACTGATTTTAGAGTCTGGGTGATTACGTAAAGGAAAGGTATTAGCACCCCTTGTACACTTTACCTAAAATAAGTTGTATTGTTTATTTGTCTATTATAAATTAAAGAAATATTGTGTTTTCTAATTGTTGGTCTGTCTAATTTTTTTTAAAAAATACTTCTCGGTAAAGAGGTCCTTATTTTATCAGGTTAAAAACCTAATTGTTCTAATGTCAACATAAAAATAAAATAAATTATCTTTTTATTTAATATCAGGAATATATTTTACATACAAGTTTATAATCTTGTATATTAAAAGAAACAAAAAAAAATTATTTTTTTTATTTAATATCAGGAATACATCTTATGTAGAAGTTCATAATCTTTCATATAAAAATAAATAAAATAATTTGTTTTGATTTTTGAAATGTAGGCCAAAATCTTTTGAAATTTTACAAACTTGTTGCAAAATACCTTTAGGATTTTTAGCTATATGACAAAAAATATATATATATTTTTTTATCTTTTAGGCTTTGATTACCAAAAACTCATTTTTCTTTGTAATAAAATTACCAAAAATAGGCTTAAGGTATTTGCCAAACACACCCTTAAACCCTTTAACAACAATTATGACAAATCAAACAGGGTCTTAAACCTTTGATTCAGTTTGACCTAACTAGGTTGACCTAAAATTTTTGTTTGACCATAAACCAAACCAAGAATCCTGATTTGACCCGAAAACAACCCAAAAACAAAACTAAAGCTAAAAAACAGATTAAACACTCAAAAAACACAAAAATTAAAAAATTCTTGAACAAAATGGATCAAACACACAAAAAAGATAAAGAAGACCAAAAATATCAAGAAGACCGAACATGAACATAGCAACATGGGTTCCAAAATAGACCAGATTCAGTCAAAACGAAGACACATGCATGTTGCAAATCATGCAAGGATCGATAATCCAACATCCATTCACTTTGATTATCTTTTAAACATCACAATTTTGTTAAAATAGGTTTCGATTCAAAACCCTATGATTAAAAACCACTAAAATCATATTATTGATGCAAATAAACACTATATTATTGGTTAATCATGCATAATGAAAGGTTTTATGCAAAGAAATGGACCAAAATTGATCCAAATCAAGGGGTTAAGACAATATTCTTCCTAAGAACACGAAGAACATTGCTCATAAACCTAGAAAAAACCCGATCATGCCCAAACACTACCAAGCCTTGGAAATTTGTACTTTTTGGTTCTAAAACATGTCTTTTATCTCAATAAGTCACAATATCATATACAAACATGTTTAAATCTAAAAAACTAACAAAAAAAAATAAAACATCAAAATCAAGCATGAGGTATCAATCTAATAACTACCAACCTAAAATAGTTTACATATTCATGCACCATGGATTCAAAATTGGTTTTTAAACCCATTTTATCCATGAACAGGATTGGTAAACCTAGGATAAATACTCTTGCTTTAACATGTATAGCTTAAGCTAAACAAAAACTAAAACAACATAACAAACAAACTTAAACAATAACTTTAATAAATCAAAAACATAAAAAGACTTCTAAAGAACATCATTAAAAAAAATACAATAACAAAAAGGTGAATGCAATATCATTTTTTAAGCATTTAAAATCTCTTTTATATGCTTGTAAATATAAAAAAAACAAAAAACAAAAAAAAAGCAAGTCATAAAGGGCCTTCTTTTGGATCAACATGGTATATTTAGAACAACTGCTCTTGGCTTTCCTTTGAAAACATTTTCCTCTCACAAATTTACAAAGTTTAAGAAAACTTTTGTTTGGGCTTTTAGACCTCTACAATTATGTTTCTTATTGATATTTCTCTTCTTTTTTATCTTTTCTTTTCTTTTTCTCTTTTTTTTCCAGCCTTTTTTTTTATCTTAAAAGGGGTATTTATAGGATTTTGTTAGGGTATTAGGAGGTCTTAAATTCATTTCTAACCTATTAATCTTGAGAAAAGTGTTTTAAATCCTTGATAAGAACTCATTGAGGAGCCTTTATGTGTGAACATATGAAAAGAAAATCAGTTTTTGCACAATGGTTTCACTATCAGGGCTAACTGATTTGCCCGCTATCGAGGCTTCGTTGGAGCAATTATGATGTCATTGTCATCTAATACCATCAGAAGTTGGTAGAGGAGATGCACATATTTCATGTGGAACCAACCTTGCTCAATTTGGAGGTCTGTAGCTTCATATTCATTTGTTTGATGTTGCTAACTTGATTAGCCAAAACTATTAAAACAGAAATGCCTAGGTGACAAACAACATGTCACTCACCTTCTCTTCATTAAGTTTGAATAACACGTCATTTAGGAGGGGTTTTTTATTGAAAAATTTCAATTGAGTCCATGATCTTCTAATTTCTTTTAATTGCACCTATAATCACCTTCTAACTTTTAATTTCATGCAAATTGACACTTGCCAAACTCAATTGTCAACCCCAAAGTTGACCATTATTTTCATTTTAGTCTTTGGTTATGAATTTATGCATTTCAACCCTCATTTGACCAATAAACTTTTAATTTCTTCAACTTAGTCCCTAATATGGTCAATTCCAACCCATACATTCACCGTCTTTTTCAATATGGTCGTTGGTTTTAGATTTCTACAATCAAGTCCCTCAATTTTTTCAATCAGTCAAACTTCAATATTTATACAATTAAACCCCTGATTTGACCAAATAAACTCTTAAAACTTGTAATTCAACCCCTAGACTTTAATTTCTTCTAATTGAAGCCTAAAATGACTTCAAAAAACATTGTTTCTTATAATTAATCTCTCAATAAATTACAATTAAACCTTGAAAATGCCAATTAAGTCCTTAAACATTTAATTTTGAATTTTTTTCAAATTGAATTTTCTTTATCAATAAAACCTTCATCGGTCGAAAATACACTGTCAAAGTTTCCAAACTTATATATTTTGCTTTTCCTTAACTAGTCTTCGATAATTTTCTAAGTGTTCTATTATATTCTTCTCACTGATATATTTTTGTATTTTTCTTCCAACATTGTTTTTCAAAAAAAATTTGTATTTTCTCTTCTTTTTTTCTGTTTATGTATAGCCCCAAATTGGGTAACAATAATCCTTATTACTTAGTATGTTTTATTTTTGACAAGTTCATCATGTGCTCCTCAAAACTAGATGGCTTGTTATTGTGTTAGTTGTAGGATTTCCTTAATGGATTCTATCTAGCTGTGGAATTTCATGTTTTGTAATATTCATGTAGCTCATGAGAGTTCGTAATAAACAAAATAGCTGAATTATTATGGATTCTTATTATGAATTTCATGTCTTTACTAGTGATGGATACTTATTTTTATTATTACATAAGAATTTGGTGGTTTACTCTTTAAGTTTATTTTTCTTATGGTAGCATTGTATTGAAAGATGTATTTGTGTTAGTTAGTTTGGAAATGTTATGAAAAAAATATGGATAAATTTTTGGGTGGGCATGAGTCACCCAAGGTTGGGTCTTTAAAAAAAAAGTCACACTACTTATTTAATATATTACTAGTTATCTTGTATGATCACATATTAAGTATGTGGTGGTTGTTACACATAAATTGGACTCCTCTTTTTTGTTTCTTCTCTCAATAAATTTTCATATATATATATATCTTTGAACTACATTCCTTTCAAACTTATTTTTCTAACTCTAATTGTAATTCTTATTGAGCAATCATAATAAATTATTTTTCTAGAATTCTAGCCCAACATTTTCCCCTTACTTTCATGAACCTGTTTAAATATTGTTTAATAGTTTCTCTAGGTTATTGCTTCAATTTTTCTAAATCAGCCGATCCAAATTCTAATTTTTTTTCTCGAGAAGTGGGCTTAGAATATAGTCTACATATCATTCTAACTCTAAACTAAATTTGGTTGTAATTTTATATACCAAGTAAAAGCATCTTCGGTTAACGAATTTGGAAATAGAATTGGATGCTTCCTCACATTGACAAATAAATCTTTAGTGTGTGTGTGTGTATTGGAGACATTGTCCTTTGGCCATTAAACAAAGCAAAGTCTAGAAATTTAAAATTATTAGGATAAAAGTACATCTTATCAATGTAATCTAGATATGGTCCTTTATACGTTGGTCTATGTATTTGTTGAACTTTGGGTCCATAAGCTTGTTCCATTATCTTTAGAATAATTTTCTAATCAACTTTACTTAGAAGTACATTCATTTCTAGGTTAGAATTATTCTTTCATTTATGTCTTTTGGGGATGAACTCTCATAATTAATAAATTTATTTTTTGAACAACTCCTAGCTTCCTCTATCATTAAAGGCTTCCCTTGATTAATTCTTGGTTCAATTAGAGGATTATTCTTAGCACTGAACGACTTTGGCCAACAAGATTCTTTTCCATTTTATTTATGATCATTCCTCGTATAATTTGATTCTTTTTCCACTTTCTTATATAAATGGTTATTGACCTCAATTACCACTTGTTTGAAAATCTTATTCATTATCTCCAACATGGTATAATTAAAATCAGAAATCCCTTCATCATTTCCTTTTCTTATTTTGACATCTAATTTTGCATTGATGTCTTTAATAGCTTTAATCATTCTCTTATAAGATTCCCTATTCAAGTTTTGTAGTTTCCTACTTCATGCTACATACTTCTTTCATTATTTTGTCTCTCTCTAACATTAAGAAATATTCTAAAAGGCATAGGGAAAATATCGTTCTCCACGCCACTATTCACTAACGAACAAATTGTTTTGTATCGCCATGGTGATTTGTCTTTTTTTGTCCCTCTTTTTTTATTACACCTTTATAGGCCTAAATTAATGGCAAATTAAAGCACATTTATTAAGGAAGGGAAAGATTCAAATATAAGGGACTAAGATGAAAAACACGACAAAATAAGGGTTTTTCTAAACTTGAGGTTAAACATACACTTTGGTTCTCTAATTTTTAAATTATACACTTTGAGTCCCTAAACATTTATGACATTCAATTTTAGTCTCAAACTTTATTTTTTTAATTTTTTGGTTCTAACTTGAGAGTGGAGAGAGAAATTTGTTAAATTTTGATGGTAAAGAAAGTACCATGAAATTGAATGGTTTTGATGTCAATGAGTTCATTTTGATAGGAAATATTTATACAAGGTGTTTTTTTTTCCATTAAACTTGCATGAAAAAATAGATTTGAACCTAAAAGAAATTTTGATTTTGAGCTAATCGAGTCCATGACCCGGTTAATATATTTAACTTATTAACTTTAGTTGGGTAGGGATTGAGTTTAATAGTTTGTAAATAGTTATTAAATTATTTAATAAAATGTATGAATGAACTTTTTGAATTTTTATATAATATTTTTTATTTATAAAAATATATTGTAAAAATCTATTTTTTAAAATACACACACACACACACACACACACACACACACACACACACACACACACATATATATATATATATATATATATATATATATATGACCTAAGAGATATACAATGCGTGACTGTCTCATATGGGAGACCACTTCTGCACATGCCTCTTGGCCCCCCATATTCACCGTTACTAGCTAAGCCCCACTCTACCCCCACCCACCTAATCTAGGTCCCAGATCAGCCAGCCACGTCTATCACCATCTATATAGAGATTAGAGAGAGAGCGAGGACAAACCGACTATCCTTTTCTCGTCAGAAGTACCATCCAATGAGGTGAACCCACGTGGAAACAAGCATTAAGGATCCTCAGCTTATCTCCCTCACAACCGCCACGTGGAGTCATGATCACGCATGGGACTGGTCACTACCCCCGTGGACCCCACCACGGTCTCCACTCCCCGGCTTGGTCCGTACACAATTGATCTCTCATGCATCTAGTAATTAGTCCATCATTTATCACCATTATCTGTGACAGCAGTGACGTGGCACGTCCTCAAGTGAGTGTTTTTAGGTTGACTTTTGCATTAAAGCACTAACAAGCATTAACTAATAATAATTAGTTACCTTAAGGAGAAGGGGCGGGCAATAGTTGTCGATCAAACCAACAAAACAAAACACTCTGTTCTCACTATATCTTGATTTAATATAGTCCCAGAAACATCAGAAATCTAGGGGGGACACTAACATGAAAGTTAGTTGTTGTACATAAACACCCAAGATCAAACCCAGACACCTCCCAAAATCACTAAATATACTCCATAAAATAAAATAAAAGAAGAAGAAGAAGATTCATATAAGAAAAAAAAATTACATAAGGGAAAGCAGTCATATCATATTTTCCATTTTGTTGAATCTTTTGAGATTTTTTTTTTATTATTAATTCTTCTGTAATTTGAAGTTAACAAAGTAAGGGGTTTACGGGAGGTAAGCAGTCATATCATTCCATTGGCTCTGACTCCAGTAAGCTTGATCAACGGCATTAGGAAGATAAAAAAACCCACCAGCTTGATCTCCACTCCCTAACTGCCAATCCAACGCTCCAAATCCCCCACCGGTATTCTCTGTTGATCTACTACTACTCGGCAAAGCTGATAACTCAGCGTGAATCGTCTGATCAATCAACCCTCCTCCTGTCATCTCCTGATGCTGATTTTGCCACTGCTGCTGGTTCTGATTGTTCTGCACATGATGCTCAAGCCCTTGTTGCTGCTGTTGGTTCGTTGTGCTGCTAAATCCAAACGACAAGTCGTTCGTCGATGTGATCAAGCTTGTGAAACTCCCAATCTCCGAGAAAATCCCACAGTCCGATCCTTGCTCGAGCAAAGCAGGTTCGAAACTGGGATTCATATCCCCACGTGGAAAGATTTTGGACTCAACAATACCATTCAATAAATTATTGGAAACAGAGTTTACAGAAAGCGCAGACACTGCTTCCACTGCTGTATTTGCATTCGTGTTATTTGTAGCCGTAAGACTCGAACTCTCACTACTAGAATGAGAGTTGGAGGATATATGATCTTGTCGCTGATGTTGTTCCTGTAGCTCCTGCGGTCTAGCACTGGAGGTTGTAATTGCATCAGAAGTTGTACTTGGTGTGTTTTGTTTAAGCTTAGACCGCTTGGTCTTGCGGCATCCACCGCCAACAGGAACGTTGCGGAGGACACCGCCTTTAGTCCAGTAACGCCGGCAACTCTTACAGAAGTGACGAGGCTGAGAGAGGTTGTAGTTGTTGTAGTAACAGAATTTCGTGTTCAGCGAGTCACATCGTGGGCACTTTAATGCTTGGTGGTTCTGGTGGTGGTGTGGCCGTAGTCGCCTGTCACCCCCACCTCCACCGCTAAATAACCTGCCTCCGCCACCAATTGAGTGGATGTCTTGCATTTCTCAAGATCCTTAGCTACCGCTAGCTCCAGTTGAGAAACAAACGTTAGAATTTTCAGTTTTTTTCTTTTTGGGTTTTGTCAAGATTGTTCTATGGAAATTCAAAGAAAGGTTGAAAATAATGGAGTATTCTGCCTCATGGCATCGACTTTTCAACTGTGGCTTTCAGAAAACCGGTCAAATTAGAACCGATTGTGAGAGAAAGAGAGCTCAAAGCGAGACCTGAACTCTTCTGACAAATATCCCCTTCCAAATCTTCTCCTATCTATATCTTTTATTTATTTATTTATTATAATTTCTATTGCCCAAATTAACCCTGTACCACATCTAAATTTGCATAAGTTGTTCCCACATGTGTGAAATCTCGAAACCACCCAACATGGACCGGGGGTGTTTGGTGTTAAATGGGGTTTTATTGGGATTTTTAACCGTACGGAAGGTTAGAGAATCTGGACCGTTTAAAGGGGGACACGTGGACGTATGATAAAGAGGAGGTGTTGCTGTCCAGAACATCACGTTGTCGACTTGTCGGCCACCCCAGTTTATCCGCTCTTCTAAATCGGTGTCGGTACAACTGGTCGAGGAGCTGCCACGTTGCTTGTTAGTATTGGTGAGTTGTCGAAACAAAATACGATGATTCTTTTGCTTAACTGAAGAGGGATTTAACGGATGCTGTCCTATGTGGTCTGACCTCAAATTGTGCCTTGGGATCTTTATATATATATATATATATATGACTCTAAGATGTGATTTTGTATTAGAGTGTTTAACCGGCTAACAAGACTAGTTTATTTGGGAGGGGGATTCTGTACAATGTACATGCAAGAAAAGACATCGGAGGATCAAAATGATACCACAATATCTCATAATTAACTAGCCATGAATATCATGGGCAAAATGCATCATCGTTGCCATTCTTCTCTGTTATTTTAAAGATTTTCATATAAACAGGAGAATAAAGAAAGATTTATAAAAGTTCTATAAGACTCAAGTACGAGAGACTTGAAAGAATCCTCTAAAACTTCAAAAATAAAAAATAAATTGCAAGAATCATTTAAGACTCCTTCACAATAAAGATTTACAAGATTTCTCTAAGACTTAAGAATAAATAATGATTTGTAAAAGTCATTTAACTTTATCATAAAAGATTTTCAAGATTCACCTCAGACTCAAAAGGTAAAGAAAAATTTATGAGTCCTCTAAAACACGATCACAATAAAAATTTGCAATAGTCCTTTAAGACTAAAGAATAAAGAAAGATTCATGAGAGTCCACAAAGACTCAATCATGAGAGATTTGCAAGTCTTTTGAGACTAAAAAAGTAAATAAAAAATTATAAAAGTCCTCTTAGACTAAAAAAGTAAAGACAAAGTTGTATGAGTTCTCTAAGATTGATCATAAAAAAAATTTATAAGATTCCTCTAAGATTAAAAAATTAAGAAAGATTTGTAAGAGTCCTTTAACACTCAATCACAAGAGCCTCATAATGGTAAGATTCAACTCAAATTCATAAGAGTCCTTTAAAACTATAAAAGTAAAGAAAATTTGTGAGAGTCCTCTAAGACTCTAAAAGTAAAGAAAAATCTGCAAGAGTTCACTAAAACTCTGATTCGCATAACAAATTTTAAAATTCCTTTGAGACTCAAAAGTAAAGAAATGTTTGTTAGAGTCCTTTGAGACTCAATCGCAAGAGCATCTTGATGGTAGAGTTCTACTCAAATTTATAAGAAAAGTGTAATGATTATATACAAAAGAAATTAGGATAGCTAATTACATACTTATTTGTATGCATATAAATCTTTCTTTTGATGCTTAACTTCCTCATTGATAATTGAAATCGACTACTCTTATATTTGCTAATGTTATAACCCTCAACTTACTGACCCATTTAAGTGTTAGTATTTTTCTTTTATTGTGAAGAGACTTTCTCAATTGTAGTTGTCATGATATTATAATAAACTATTTGCTTCATATGTATTCTCAACATATTCTAAACATAGATTGATTTGCATTTTGAATTAAAAAAAAAAAACATATCTTAATGTGATTTTTTAAAAACATTTTTCTTTAAAAACAATGTAGAATTATATGCAATTGCAAGCCAAAACACGCCTTGCAACTGTTGGGTTCCTGAATGTCACACACGCAGCAGAAATAACAAAACAAAAAATAATTCAAGAGTCTTTAGGATCATGTTAAATAGATGTAGAGTTGTTTAGGAATTTATTACCTGAAAGTTGATCTTCTTCGACTTTGAATAACTCTTTTAAAGGTTGAGTTGTCGCATAAGTCATCCAATTGTCCGATTCCAATAATAATCCACATGAACCACTAATGAGAAACTCCTAAATCTCTATTTAGGGGGGGAGAGAGAGAGATTGTTATATCTAGAGTGCTAGCTCTCTTTTTTGTAACTTATATATATATATTTGTCTAACACACAATCACTCTTAAAAATAATAAGAGGCATGACTTACTATTTATAAAAAAATCTAAAACCTTATATATTGGAAAAATATGAATTTGCTCGTTATATAATATCCATATATTAATTCAGGATAATTTTAGAAATTAACTCAATCAAGTCCTTGTTTTTTTTAGGTTTAAAAATATAATCCTTGTATTAATTATATTCTAGTCCTTAATTTCTAAAATATTTTTAATCAAGTTATACTTAATTAAATCATCCTATTTTAATTTTCTGACTAATAATTCTTAATGTGTATAACCCATTAGATTCTTAATATGTTGACCCAAATATAAATTATAATTATAATTAAATAAAATTAAATAGATTAAATAATTTAATTTATTATCAATTCAAGAATTGATTAATTTATTTTTGAAGATTATGTGCATTGTCTAGTAATGTGTCATGATCCCCAAAATATTAGATAAATCATTGATGGATTAACTTAACCTTTTAGCGATCTATTTCTCAATGTAATTAATATCATTTCATCAATAATATTCTTATTTAACATTAAAGCATGGAGTATGTCTTCCATGATTAATCATGTATGTTCTCTATATAATAATAATTGATCGTTTGAATCAAAATTGAAACCTTTTTTAAATCTCATTCCATCTTAATTAAGGATTTCTCAATCAATACTATTTGAGAACGGATTGAACATTTTTCCTAATTCATCTAAGGTGATGAATCATCTCTTGATCACTCAGGTATCTTCATGTATTTCATGATATACCTAATGTCTACCATTTTGTTATCTCGATTAAGATAACATGTAACAAGATCAAAATATAACTTTCACAACCATCACGTGAGCCTTTCTATAAACATATGTGATCTTTCCATATATAATTCTCACACAAGTCAATTTAGTATACATATCTTATAACAAGCACCTACATATTAATTTGAGGTATCCCTTATACCTCAACTTATAAGAACAATTGTTTCCTTTCATAAAAGAAAGAATTTAATAAATATCAGTCTCTATAACTCTAATGAATGTCTAGTATTTAAGAGAGCAGTGATCAGGAACATTTTAAGAACAATGCTTTAATGTAATAGGAATCCCATAATTATAAAACTTTATAATTTTCTTTGCAAAGTTTTTTTATCACATGAAATTTATCTTTACTCCAGATTCATTAATCTAATATTATATAAATATTAAAGACAAATTAAATTTTTATTAATAATAAATATGTATTTATATGAATATAATAATGTTTAGTATTTAAGAAAGCATCGACCAGGACACATTTTAGGAACAATGCTTTAATGTAATAAGAATCTCATAATTATAACAACTTTATAATTTTCTTTGCAAAGTATTTTTGTCACATGAAATTTATCTTTACTCTAGATTTATTAATCTAATGTTATATGAATATTAAAGATAAATTAAATCTTTATTAATAATAAATATGTATTTATATGAATATAATAATGTCATGTGTAACCAATCAATTGGTTACAAGGCATATTAAACTAACACTCTTCCACTTGCATTAAAAGTCAATCGCTCATGTATCTAATACTATATTGCTCCATGTAACATTAATGCTTCTGCATGGATAGTAACTCTTCTAGATTTTCTTCAGTGGGTATTTGCTCTATCTTTACATCTTTATTTTATTGATTTATCAAATCAAATGGAATTTTTTAAGTACTTATTTGGATCATTTATGATACATTGGTTCCTTTGCTTATGCAATAACTCCATTGTTATTACAGTACATGACAACTGGATCAACAATGTTAGGAACCAACCTAGTTCATTGATGAATTTCTTGATCCAAACAACCTTTTTGTTTCCTCAAACGTGGAGGTGTACTTTTATTTAGTTGTAGAATTAATTGTGCTTTCTTAGTTGGAACTCTTCCAACTCAGAGTACTATCATTTAGAATAAAACATATATTGACTGATATTTACTATTTTCCCAATATTTTATTGAAAAATCTTAATTCAAATAATTTTAAATTTCTAGTTTATCTTCCTCCATTGATGGATCTTATAGCTAAGTATAGGATATCATTTCCATTATATCTTCTCAATCTGTGTCTTAGAACACATGTCTTTGGAGGGAGTTATTCCATGCAAAATAGATAAGAATTCAATCTTAGGTTCTTCCATGCTATTTTAGTAACTAGTCTATATGCATAGGTTGGGACAATCTAAAAAACCTTCTAAATCTATCTCTATAAATATCTATGTCCAACATATAAATTGCTTCTTCTAATTTGTTTATGGAGAAGTTCTTAGATAGCCAACACTTTACTGATTAAAGTAAAGATATGTCGTTACTTAACAATAATATGTTATTTACATAAAATATTAGGAAACTAACACCACTCTCACTAACCTTTTGTAAACATAAGGTTTATTTTTTTTATGAAATCAAATTTATTGATTATACCATTAAAATTGGATATTCCTACTCCTTAAAGTTTGCATTGTATATTTATACATTGCCTTTCATGTTATTCATTTAAATTAAATGAATTAATAGCAATAAATATTAAGAATTAGTTGTAGACTTTTATTTTTTGAAGGGTATAAAATTACACTATAAAATATATCCTCAGATTTTAAAGATACAAAGTAAGAAATAAATGTGATGGTAAAATTTAGGTTCTAGAACAGTTAGGATTTAGCCTGATAAGACAAAAACTTCCTAACAAATGAAGATCTGCTTTGAACCTTAGGTAAAACCAATGAATAGAAACATGGCCTAAAAAAATAATCAATAAACAATGCAGCGTACCGTAGGTAGAGTATACTGGGGGTGATGCGTATTTTCCTTACACAGCTAGTCCCCTTACCAGGTTTTCGCATACCATTGGGTTTTCTAGTGACCGTGATACTAGGTGGCGACTCCTTTAAAATCATAATTTTATGATTAATTTCAAAACCCTTTTAATTTATGAGGCAGACCTGCCATTTGATATCGTAAATGCCACGACAGTGATGTTAAGGCAAGACTTTTAGATATGTCATTGGTGAAGTGCAATTGCTTTAGAATTTTACTTGAAGCTTTCTTAATCTTTTTATGATTTTTGTTTACTCTTATTATGGTACGTGATCCAACTTAGAATTAGTAGCAAAGAATATATTTTTTTGCTCAAAGTGGAGCAACAAAGGATATATGTATATTTTTATTGGGAAAAAAAACTGATTTTCTCATTTCAAACATGAACTACTCATATTGATAAATATTGACCTCATCTATCATAGTTTATTTGAACTAGCAGATAATATTTTATTGCGAGACCATGAATTTTAAACTTACTATACATCATTATTCATGATATTAAAGCAAAATATATGATATGCAAGGCAATGATGGGTTTAGAGAAAAATATAAAGGGTTTCTCATCCTTTTTTTTTGTTTTTGTTATGGTCACCAAAGGGGTTAATTTACCTCTTTCTATTTAGATTACATGCTCTAGATCATGATCGTTGACTTAAGAATTATTTATTTATTTAACATATTTTCCATCTCATTCCTTGAGATGGTGTAATGTGAGATGTCAAACATTTCTTTTAAAAAATCATCAAGTTATTTTTTACAAATCAGTTTATTTTAAAGATATGCAATACATACATTAGCATAGAGCTTTTTGTAAATTCAAGTAGGTTTGCTATAAATTTATCCTTATAAGGCTTACTAGCTTATCAAACATATTAATACGAGTTCATGCAATATGTAATTGGAACAAGATTTCAACTCATTCATCCTATTCAAGAACTACATTCTAGTTCCATATTTAATACAATCCATAACCTTTAAATCATGATAATTTCACAATCCAATCACAAACATAACTCATTCATGTTTACGGTCACATTTCTCATGTTTATTTAGCTATCATAAACAAATTCTCATGTTTATTTTGCTATCATAAACAAATTGTTAACTAACATTACGACTTGTTCTCATTCATACACAACAACAACCTTTTAAATTTCAAAGTTCTAAATCAATTTCTATTACAAGATTACTTTTACACATTAATTCACCTCTTTATTCATTCTAACCTTTATTATATATGTTATATCATCATTTAACATGAATCGTTAACAGACTTTCACGTAGAATGATAACATTTTCCTTTCTTTTTTGACTTATAGAAGTTTCAATCATTTAGACAATTTTTGTTCTCTTTATTTACCCATTAAATTAACAATCATTTTCATTTGTCCATCATTTACATGAAATCAAATTTTAGGACTATCGTTCATACTATTTCAAACCTTAAACATGACATATATATGCATTCATAAATGTTTAAGTTCATAAGCCTTGCATTAACATCCTTTTCTCCTTATATTACATTTAATTATCACCATGATAACATCCAATTAGCACACTTATACACACCTCATAACATTAAGAACAAAGTTATACCAACTGTTATCTATTAACCATTTTGAACAATCTTAACCTAAACATAACTTAAACCAAGTAAATCGAATTCCCATTTACATTTTTTTTATTTCAAGTTTAAGTATAACTCATTAACAACATACATACATAATCATAATTGATAAGTTTAAGCCGATTTCACACTTATTGAGTTTCAGTCTAACTAAAGAAAACAATCCTAAGAAGTTTTCTTCATTCTTAAACTCATTTTCATACATCAACAAATTCATTCATGATCACTTCTCACCATTTAAAACAATATATTTATACCTCTTCCTTTTTTTCAATTAAAAGTTTCGGTCAAACAAGGATTTTCACCCGTTAAAAACCCTTTTCAACCTCTAGCTTATTGCCATACATAAACAACATTGTCCAAAGTCATTTTAACATCATTAAATCATAATTCGAACAAAAAAAAATCACATTTCACATTTATTCATTCATTTAACACAATAGGGGTAAAATCACCATACTCTTGTTCAATACATATGCAACCATTTGCGTTAACATTTTTCCACACATACTAGTCATCATCCATCACTATTTATTCAATTTCAACTTTTCTATCCTCAAATCCTTCTCAAGTATCCTAATAAATTCATGATTATCACAAGTAAATTTCCATAATCTATTCCACACACGATTTATTCACTCAATACGTTACCATATACAAATCATATAATTTCACAATCACGTAACTAAAACCCAATTATCAAATCAATGCCTCGTAAACTTCTAATTTTGAAATACATATCGAGATATAATTACTCTAAATGAAATTTATTAAATCCATTTCAAATCATCATTATCACATCAACACATACCAAATATATATAATTCAACAAACATTAACTTTAATTCCCAATAACTTTGATTTTTCCAAAATGGTCAGCTCTAATCCCATGGAAAACACCCAATTTTCATCTTTAATTGTTATCAATTCAAGTTATTTTCATCATATTCCATCTCAATTACAACATTTTACATTTTACATTTCTCCCAATGTTCATTCAAGAACTCTAACTCAAAATCTAAGAATTCATACATAAAACTCATAAATCTTTGTTTAACTTGTACAATTGAGTGTATAGCCTCTTACCCAACAAATTAATGAGCTTTGAACGCTAAGCTGTCAAAAATTTTCAACCCCTCTTTTTCCTTTTAGTGTGGCCGAATGTTTCTCTCTCTCTCTATTTCTTCCTTCTCACTTGAGTTGTCTCTCTTAATCTTGTGTTTGATGATGTTAATCACTCATTCTCTCATTTACCATGCTTAATTCATGCTTTCTCACTAGAATTGTTTTGGTGTTAAACTTGACTTTTCTCCTTTTTCTTCTGATTATCCAACAACTTTCACACCAAAAATAGGAAGAAGAAGAAAGGATGAATTTTAGCTCAGAAGACCATTTTCCCCCTAATGAGCCCATGTTTTATTTTTATATTAGTCTAATTTATCAACATTCTTGCAAGGCCTTTACGAACTCTGATTATCTTGAAATTTTATCCCTAGATAGAAGGATATGTTAGGAAACTACATGTAACATTTTATTCTATTAGCCCATCAGAGAGAAAGTTATATTTGATAGCGTAAAACTACTTAGAAAGTTATTTTACACTAAAAATTTGAATTTTTTGTTTCATCCTTGCATGAATCGTATTAATTTTTCCATTAAATCCTTTGAATCATTTTTTTATTTCAAAATATATCTATTTTTCTTCTTTTTTTATATCATTTATTTCATATATGGACTTATTTCAATTTCATAGTAACGTTCTAATTTTTATTTTTCAGGGTTTATACTAAATTATTTTCGTATAGTTCTTTCTTAACTTTAATTCCTTATTTCCATTATAATGCCTTTGAATTATTTTCTCATCCTAAAAAAAATTATTTTAAAATTTTAAAATTTTAAAATTCTTATATCTGTCAAAACTCATTATTGGTTTCGTTGATGTTATGAATTTTTTTAAAAAAATAAAAATAAAAAAAATTACATAATTTCATTAGATTTCATATAAACTCGATGTGATTATATATATATATATATATAATGAAAGGAATATAGAATATGACATAATATTACATAATATGACGACAGATCTATTTTGTTATTTTTATTGGTCCAAGAATTTGTAATGATAATTTTTTTCTTTTAAATAAAATAAACAAGACGGCTAGGAAAAAAAAAAAAAAAAACCTTTCAAACCACAGAGGTTAGATTAGACTCATTAATGTGATGAATCACTATATGATTTGAAAGTGCGCTATGCCCCACTTGAGGTCATATTCTGCATGTGTGTTCTAATGCAATTCCAACTCCTCACGATAGATAATAAAGACGACAAGGATGCAAGAGTGGGCATCATCTGGCCATATATTGCCGCACCAACTTGCTCATAGCTAGATATTCTGTCATTTTTTAATTTAGATGCAATTCCAAATCCCTACAGCGGGCTCCCCTTACCTAAAACCGATCTAAAGATGAGTAATATATAGTCATTTATTTATTTATTCCGATTATATATTTGTTTTAGCACGAATCAAGAGCACCCACTAATTAATTAGCTCCATGCAATATGTTACACTATGATTTTTTTTATTTGAAAATAAGGATGTTCTTAAATTAATTAAGAATAAATTTCTTTTTAGATAATTTTAATAACACGTACACTCACTACAATGACATGATACGTTTAGAATTATTTTTTTATTTGGAAATAAAAGTATTTTTAATCAATTAGCATATCAATTGAAACTAAATTTCTAGATGATTTTAAAAACGCGCTCCCATATATTTAGAAAAAAAATGAAATTTCTTTCAATATTAATCATATAATTTGAATTTAAAAGGTCAAGAGATTAAACAAATATTCGTAGTTACTAGGGTTTGGCATATTTAAGAATGGAGATTCATCGAATGGTTGCAACTCTGAGCAAGCAAATTAATGAAGGTTTTCCCCAACTAATTTGTAATACAATTAGATGTTTGGTGGAGTAATTATAAAGACCTGTTCTTGGCTTCCTCCTTCAAAGGTATATATGGCCATAAATTATAAATTGCAAGCTGTATTGTATATCCATTAATGGTTCGTCCATTAATTCGAGATAGATGGTGTACTTAAAAAAGTAAATTTTAGGCCGTATTATGCCTTTGCTCCCCTCCCGGTTGATTGATATTTGTACGTACCTAAACATTCTCAAAACCTATTACCAATACCAACACATGGAATATTTTGACGGAAATATTGACTCGATCCCTCCCTCCAAATCCTGGGGTTTTGCGCAGGCCAGAACTCTCTACCGGAGCTTTTAAAACATCATAGGTCAAGTATTTTTCTCTTTACAACTGGTAAAAACCTTATCCCTAATCCTAATCTCTTCGGCCTTGTTTAATACTTGTGATTTTTCTAGTTTACTCCCTTTTTTTTCTTTTTCTTGATTCTGTATTTCATCTTTAACTACCTATTCGTAGCTCTATGGATCCAATCTTTGGTATGATGATCCAGAGGAGGTTATAAACGCTGATGATCCAGTCTAGGCAAAGATCAATACTTTGGGATGATATTGATGCAAGTTTTAGTAAATGCGTGCTTCTTTTTTTTCTTTTTTCAGGTGGGGGCTTCTTGGTTTTTTCTTCTCTAAAAATGTTGTAACTTCTCTATGAAAGTCGTAACAATGTTCAGTTTGCTACATTGACTAATTATGTGGATACATATATCCACTCACCACTCTAATTGGCTTAGATATTTATGAATATCTTTTATCTCTTTTTGGCCAAAAAGCAAGAAATAAAACCTAAGAGATTTCTCCTAAATGGCATCACCATTGCCCAAGCATGATGATCACATATTTGGTTAAAAATACTTTAAAATTAAAGTTATAAAATAACTAGAAAAGATATATATTAATATTGATGATTTTTAATTTAAATATTATATATAGATTTAACTACTACTATTATATCTTGAAATAAATAATAATTTATATAAAATATTTTTTATTGTTCCATTAAACTATCTATAATTTTATCACGTACGAAATTTATCCGACAAGGACTACAGTTTTCATGGTTTTTTGAACGTGCAACAAAATCAGGTAAAATATCATCAAGAACAAAATTGAAATTACGATCAAATTCTGAAAATGCTACGACATAATGCAATCTTCTTTTAATTTATATAGTGTCATTAAATAATGTTAAATATTAGTTTTTTGAATAAAATATAATTAAAAATAAAAAAATGGATTTATTTTTTCTGTGTCGGATCTAGTCCAATACATTTAGGTTGGGATCATAAACAGTAAAGACTATTTACGGGAAGTGCAGATTGAATTACACTCTGCACTTCCTGGTTTTATGTTTTATAATGGTAGTATAGTAGTTGAGAAGCAACTTAGATTTGTTTTTTACTTCACCTGTGCTTTTAATAAAATAAAAAAAAAAGGTTAACTGAGACCTACAAAGAGTAAATAGTTGTTTATATGTTACCAAACATGTATTTTTCATGGTTTACTTTAAACGCATAAACAACAATAGAACAAACACACTCTATAACACACGCTGATGTCGAATCAAACAATGTCCATGGCCCTACCTATATATGGGAAAATCAACCGTCCACTTACTATTCATGATGAACAATCAGTGCAATCCGAGCACTAGAGCCAAAACTTGTAATCACACTGTATCATTCGTCAAGTTACTGTTCTTGATTCAGCTGCATGTCATATCTATATTTTACAGAAGATATGCTATGAATTAAAAGGCAGGGAGGGATTTCATAAGGTTATGGCTGTGTTTCGTGCACAAAATTGCCGGTCCAAAAATTAACGTGGATTGTTATCTAATTGAAATTATTAGAAACTAATGTAAAACCATTTTTAATATGTCACTTAACAATTTAAACTCTTTAATTAAGATAATTATTTAGAAGAAATAAGAGCAAAATGTAATTCGGGCTGGGGAAATATTCTAATACTAGTTTTTATTATTGTTAACTTGGTGTTCTTATGTCAACAAGAGACATGAAAGTAATCTATGATAAAAAATCAGATTAGAAATTAACTAGAGGTAGATCACAAATTCACAGTAATAATGTCGCGTACGTGTGCAATCTCGCCTTCAAACAAAATTAAAATCTCCGAGTACAAAAGATTTTGATTTTGGGTCACCATAATGACAGGAATTCAATGGTGTTGGGTAGTCCAAAAATCAAGTGAAATAAATGAGCATGACTTGGATTTGCTTGAGTGAACGGGCAATTTGATGGGAACATGTTCACATGCATATGGGACGATGTGGGGCTTAAATTAGGTCTTCTGGTACTTGTCCACATCTCTTTCAATATATATATATATATATATATATATATATATATATGATGGTTGATTGAAATAAAATAAAAATCCAGATAGTTCAGATGATGCTCGAATGATCTGACACTTACTAGCCAAGTGATGGTTGAATTTCTCGTAATATGTGCATGCAATGTAAATAATAAATTTTACAAGAAATTAGATTCTCAAGATTTTATTAAATAATTTTAGAGTTTATATTTCTCTACAGATAATATATTTTTTTCTTTAAATAATTATTTTAATATTTAGCTGTCTTAAAATATAAGTCATTTAAATATTTAATTTCTAACAGTAATTCACATGAACCACAAATAAAAAATCTCTTAAACTCTTTTAAAAAGAGAAATTTATATGTTTTTTAGAACTAACTCTTTTCTTTTATGTTTTTTAAAAGTACTATGTACTATTGTCTTGTCCAAAAAAAAAAGGCATAACATTCTATTTATAAGAAAATCTAAAAACTCTATAAATAACAAAATATCAATTAGTCTCCTAAATAATATCATGTTTGTTATTTCAGAAAAATCTTAGAAATGTATTCAACAAGTCTCTGCTTGAATTTTTTTTCTGGGTCTGTAATTGTAATTCCCTGAATTAATTATATTCTAGTTCCTAATTTCTAAAACTTGTTTCCAATCAAGTCATCATTGATTAATCATTCCAAATTAATTTATGACCAATGGTTCTTATGTGTGTGAATCATTAGGTTTTCTAATAAGTTGATCCAAGTATAAGTCACAATTCTAAATAAAATATAATTAAATAAATGAAACAAATTAATTTATTATCAATTCAACAATTGGTTGATTTATATTTGAAGATTAAGTACAATTTCTAGCAATGTGTCATAATCCCCAAAATATTAAAAAAGTTATAAGTGGTTTGACTTAATCTTTCCGTGACCAGTTTTTCAGTGTAATTATTATTCCTTCATCAATAATATTCAAATTTAGACATAATAGCACAAAGTGTGTCTATTTTGTCAAATCATGTTTGTTCTCAACACCATAGTCATTGATTCTTTGAATATGATTTGAAACTCTTTTCAAATCTCATTCTACCTCGCATAAGGATTTACAATCAATAGTATTTAAAAACATATAAAATATTTTTCTTAATTCACCTAGGATGAAGAATCATCTCTTGATTGCTCAAATACCTTTCATATAGTTCATGTTATACCGAATATATGCTCATTTATTACACTTGATTAGGACAACATGTAGTAAGATCAAAACATAACATTTCATATATAATATAACTTAGTGATTTTAAATCTAAGGATCACTTACATAATTATCACGTAAAGCTTTCCATAGACACGGGTGATCTTTCCATATAACATTCACATGCGGGTCAGTTCAATATACATGTTAAAATCACCTACAAGCTTTCCATAGACACGGGTGATCTTTCCATATAACATTCACATGCGGGTCAGTTCAATATACATGTTAAAATCACCTACATATTAGTTCTAAGTATCTCTCATAACTCAGTTTATGAGAATAATTATTTTCTTTTTATAAATAAAATAACATAATATGTAGCAGTCTTGAAAACTTTAATTAATGTTTGGTCTTAATAAAGTATTGACAAGAAACATTTAGAAACAATGATTTAAAGCAATAAAAAAATCATAATTATAACAACTTTATAATTTTCTTTACAAAATATTTTTGTCCTATGAACTTTATCTTTACTATAGAATCATTAATCAAATATTAGATTAATTGATCAAATATTTGATGAATATTAAAGATAAATAAAATCACGTGTAACTAATCGATTGGCTCAAAGTATATACACTAACAACGACTTTATCGAGTTAAAGCATATACACTAACAATGACTTTATCAAGTTATTTGGTCCATGAGCAAGCCTAAATAGTACCACCTATATTCTTAGCAATGGGTATGTTTTTTAAGGCAGAATTGCGACCTCCAATGAATTTTGTACAATGCCATACTAATTGATGCTTACACATGAGTTGTTAGTATAATATCATCTATCATAGCCAATGGTTATTTCTTATTTGCTTTTCACCTCAAGAAAAACCTACAAAACACCAACATCTCCATCAATAACACAACGAGGCACCATAACCAATGACGAGCACCAATGTTTTTCATCATTTGCATAACAAGGCAAAACAACTAACGACTCAACTTTTCAGGTATTTTATATCATTATACCACTCTCCACGAGATAAGCTAACATGAACAAGGTATATAAATATCTCAAGTCACTAAGTAAAAAGAAGGGGACATGAGACTACCATTTCCTGGTTAACACCTTTACTTTCTGATCACTACTATATAACACATATCGTGGCTAACATTTTCTAGTCATGATATTTTGGTACCACTTCAAGGTCACTATTACTTCTAGGTTAACACCTTTTGATCATTATCATTATATCCTCATATATAAAAACCCCTAACATTGTGATATTGTGACAACCTCTCCATAATTATGAACATCTTCTCACATTTTGTGCTCCTTTTTGTATCTTTTTCTTTCACATAGTTTTCTCCTTTTAATTTACTAACTTAAACATCAAACGATCTTCTATTATGATAGGGAACTTGTTTTTATAGGTGAGCATGGAAGTCACCTTGTCAACACACCAAGTAGTGACCAAATCGAGTCACCTCATCAACTCATCAACTAGGTCAAGCCTAGTCATTCCATAAGCTCAATATGTAGCCATAAAAATCCTAATCTAGTATGAAGTTTTTGTGGCTTTATTAGTAGCACTTCCTATTAAAAATCTAAATAAAAGCTAGTTCATTATTGTTTCACAACACATCACCAAAAAAATTATTTCCATGGCTAACGATTTAAAAACTTTAAGACATAATTGAGTAAGTGACTTTCCCCTTATAGGTACTCCAATTCTAAATATCCACCAATTTTCTCATCAAGTGAAAATGGTTAATGATATTGTCCAAGCTATACATGAATAATTTCACACTCTTCTATTTATTTAATGGAAAATTCAATATTTAGCTCCATTGCATGCATAATTGAATATACAAAGACAACTCCAGTTCCTAGAAGAAATAAGGCACAATGATGTGCAAGTAAGTAGGGATGAGAACACTCGTACTCCAACTCTTTAAGAAGCCACTCCAGCTATAAAAAAGTGCTCATGAACAAGTCCTAACCATAAAAGTGTTTAATTCCATCAATCTCTTTCTTAATTTCACTCACATACTCCTTGCTGAAAAAGTCCCATATATGAGACGAGATCAATAACTGCACAAACTTCTAGGAATGAAAACAACCCCCATCAAGTGATAGATTCTCCACTTTGTCATCGAGTGCTACATATATATTTTTTTCAAATATTGTGTCCCTGTCAAGGCTAACTTAGACAACTACAATAGTTTTACAGACCTAAAAGAGCATATACAAAATCTACAATGCATCCTAAAGCTTGTAACACTAGACAATGATGTTATGTGCAAAGTTTTTCCAACAACATCCTATAGATATGATCGCGTGTGATACCACATCCTAAAGTCTAGCTCTATCATTAACTTTTATAATCTTAGTGTTAAACTCATCCCCTGTTTCAGTATATGCATACCATATAAAAAAACAACCATTAAGTTATTCGTTATCACATAAATAAAGAGGAAAAACACTAGAGCATATCTCTAAAGGTTTAACAAGGAAATGCTCAATAGAAAAGTCTATTTGAATCCATTGCTACCGAAGCCTTGATTAGTAGGGTCTACAACTATGCTTTATAAAAATAACTATATACTCTATGTGAACAAAATCTCCATAACATGAAACAAGAGATAAAAAACCACATTTGAGTAAAAGAAGTGAGTATGACCAGATAAGAACACCTTCATTTCTAGCTATAAAAAAGCAGAATCTCCCAAGCATTATCGATCTTCTACAACCCTAAGACGTCTAAAAGGAACACTAAGGGATTCATGATCAACAAACATTCTTTAAGCTTATGACCACACCTTTAACCAGCATATATGATGAGGTATCAACTACCATTAAGGAAAAATAATTCATGCGATACCCACCTCTAAAAATCATACATTTACTTACATGAGAAAGTCTTTTTAATTTCTCAATGAAAGCAATAATGTTTTTCTATATCTCCAATACAAATATCCATGTCTCTAATGATTTTTTTATATTTGTGATGAAATCTCCATGTCTCCAATGAAAATCTTCATATCTTCAATAAAATCTCTTTATTTTCATACAACGCCTCCTTACTTAATTTTTTTATATTACTTTCATGATCATAAAACATTCTCCACTCTAGAAGGAACAAGCAAGTTAATTGAACTCTAATATCTATTACACTTACATTAACAAAAGCCATGGGAAGGTAACATGACATCCATAAGACTACATATTAAGAAAAACTATAAGAAGGTAGCATGACTTGTATACTTTTCTTTCCTCTTACTTTTACTAGTTAAATCTTTCAAACATCAATGTTTAAGAGACTAGGGGCTAAATGATGGTGCATTTAAATTATATATAAAAAAAAACTAGTCAAGTCAAGCTTGAATAACCTACCACCTTCTAGTTGAACAGCCTTACCAAGTTGTTTGGTCCATGACTAAGCCCAAAAAGTTTGTCTACGATGCTTTTTAAGCTCAACCCCATGCCACCTAAATTCTCGACAACCAGCACCCTTCTTAAGGTAGAATTGTTACATACAATAAATTTGATACAACGTCGCACTAATTGATACATGCACATGAGTTGCTCGTACAATGCCACCTTTCCTAGCCAATGATTATCTCCTACCCATAGTTCACCTCAAGAGGTACCTACCAAACACTAACCTCTCCACCAATGACATAGTGAGGCATGAAAACCAATGGCAAGCACCAACCTTTTTCACTAATGATATAACAACCAACAACTTAACTTTTTAGGTATTTCCCATCATTACACCACTATCCACAAGGTAAGTTGATGCAACCAAGATCTATAAATACATGATTTCATCGAGTAAAGTGAGGGGATATGGGACCACACACTATCACTTCCTAGTTATCACCTCTTAGTATCGTTCCATGGTCATTACAACCTTCTAGTACTTTTCTTGGTTAACACTTCTTAGCCACCACCTCCTAGTACCACTCATGATCACTACCACCTCTTAATTAACACCTTCAAGTGATTACCCACTCCTCGTGGTGACCACCTCTTCACACTATGATCATCTCTTCATATTTATGACCACCTCCTCACACCACATGCTTTATTTTGCACCTTTAATCTTCACATAGTATTCTCTTCATACATTTACTAACATAAGTATCAAGGATCTTCTATTCTAATAGGAGACTTGTTTTTTACATATAAAAAATAAAAGTCACCTCGTCAAAACCACCGAGCAGTGGCAAAATCCAATCACCTCATTATCTTGTCAACTAAGTCAAGCCTTATCATTTTCTAAGCTCAAAGATGCAACCATGAAAATAGGCTTTTCATAGTTGTGTCTTTGAGCTAAGGGACTGATAAGATTGACATATATATATATATATATATATATATATATATATATATATATATATATATAATATATATTAAATAACAAAAATATACAAGGTAGCGCTTGTTTGAATCATAAAAGCTTAAATAACTATATAAATTAATATTTAGTACATGTCTTTTGAACTCTATTATAAATTTATCATTTGTGTTTGAAAACCTATAATTAACTTATTCTCTTGTTGCTATTGTGTTATTAAAACACATTTTATATAAGTTCTAATCATACCATTTTACAATATTAATTATTAAGAAAAGAAGAGAAAAATTAAAACTAAAATAGTATAGCTATAGAGAAAAACCAAAATAATTTAATTAGTTTAATATTGATGGTAGTATTTTTGAGTAATTTCAAAGACTTATATTGTTATGGTTTATTTTTTATAATTTAGATAAATGGCTTTCCATATTTCTTATAATCATATTATCAACATGATTGTAGAATTATGAAGCATATGACAAGGTATTTTACTAGCCAAAAAGATTGATTATTCTCATCTAATTATTAAAATGGATTCTTTGGAATTTTTAAAGTGTATCACTACTATAACTCCTTTTTAGATATTATTATAGGTAGTAGAACATTCTCAAATTAATTTCGCTTCAATCGATAAGAAGGTCACTACTAGAATTTTGCATTTTACTGATAGAATAATTTATCGATATTTAGACACTAATTGTATCGAAAATACATTTACCATCAAAATCATAGATGGTCACTGTTTGTCAAAAAACTTATCGTTAATGATTCCTAATTTGTCAGTCATTATATTGGTAATATTATAACCAATAATATTACAGATGGATAAAGCATGCCAAATAAAAAAAAATATTTGTTGGCATAATTCCATCGGTAATACCATCCATGAGTAAGTCATATAACCAATACAAAATATCATTTGTAATTCTATCGGTGAAGTACATGTTGTCAATGACATTTCCTATACCATTTTTCCAATTCTATGGAATTCTCGAAGAGATTTATTTCATTGGTGATTCTATCTACAATATTGAGTGGCATTTCATGTAATTTTTTGTCAACTCTCTGGAACTTTCTAATGGATTTAGTTTGTTGGTGATCCCGTTAGTAATTTGTTTTAAAAAAAATTCTAATAAATAGAGTAGAAAAAAATTAAAATAAAAAACCAAATATTTATTATAAATTTTAAAATTCATCATTTTGAATACTATTCATCTAAAAAAGAGGAGCTGGAGGAGGATGAAAAGAAGACAGTTCTTCATCGAGACATGTGGGCAAATGAGGTGGACCACATGTACAACCTACGAATGATTTCAGCTCTATGTACAATCGCTAGAATTTAGTCGTCTCAACAGCAATATGGGTCATCTAAGCTTCAACTTATTGGTTTAAAATCGCTTGGAACTCCAAAGTTTGAGTGCTTGGAATCAATTGTGAGTATCCAACGATTGAGACACTTTGAGTCGTTTGCAAATCCTCGACCATAGTGTTTGAGATATCATAAACCTGATTTCTATCGGGTCTACTAAACGATCCTACCTCCAACTAAAAATTCAGATTGAGTTTTGGATGGGTCGAAGGATCGTTCCTGTCTCTCTCTTACAACCAGATGTTATATGTTTCCTAAAAACAATTTAAAAAAACAAGTCAATTAAAAAAAAATAAGTTGAGAAAAAAATAGTTAAAATCCAACTTACTATGAACTTTTGAGCTCGGTTATCCACAAGTTGTTACACCTTTTTCCGACATTCAAAATTTTACATGCGAGTTTCTACAAAAAGCTCTATTGGCCTTGGTTCACGTCTCATAGTCGTATCCTACAAAAAAAAATTATTGTTAGTTAAACATTTTCATATAAAACATTAATTTTTTTAAAAAATAAATGTAATGAAAAAGAATCTTACAATCCGCTTCATATGTGAAATGAATAGAATGGATCCAATGGTGTGGGTGGTAATTGAACCATAAATCTCCTTGTTTCAGTTCTCCGTACTGGACTGTGATCGCCACACAAAAACATTATTGATGATTTTACAGAGGAAAATAGAGGAAGAAGAATAAATAAGGGAGGAGAAAATGGGGGGTCTCTTGCCAGGTCAAAACTAAAATATTACCGATGAATTTACTGACATATATTAGAGACAAGTTTGTTTCATTAGTGATACCATATGTAAGCGTGACACGTCATTTTTATCGTTTTTCTTCTTTCATTTATTCTTTTCCCTTTATAATTCTTTTGATATACATCGGAAAAAAAATTTCATCGGTGTATACCGATGGACATAGTGAGGAGATATTATGTCAGTAAGTTTCACTGCAAATTACCGATGAAATTTTTGCCATCAGTATTTCCATTTTTATTTTTCAATTTTCAGGTAATGGGTGTTTGACACAACTTCGGCCTTTTCTTTTTATTTTAGGTGCCTTTCAAAAGTGTTTGACACAACTTCCGTTTCTAATTTTGATGTGCTGATGTGAAAAATAAAATAATTCTAAAAAATATTTATTTTAATATATTTTCAAATAAAAAAATCATTTTGAAAAACATTATATATCATAATTTCAAATACCCTTTATGTTCATCACCTTCTAGGATAGGTCAGGGTTGGATGACATTAACACTTCATATTGATTTTGGTGGCTGTACTTTTTAAACTATGCAAAATGAGAATGGAAATCCTAACTGAGGTCCCGTTTGTTTGCTGGAAAGTAGTTTCCTATTGAAAAGTGATTTTTTTGAAAAATAAATTCTTGAAAACTGAATTATTTTTTGATATTTGGTAATATCATGGAAAATAAGTTGGAAAACACTTTCCAGTATTTGGCTATGTCATGAAAAATGAGCTAGAAAATAACTTATTAATATTTTTTTCAAGTTTATTAAAATAATGAGGAACAAATCTTACAAATTAAAAAATTGAATGAGAATGAAATTGAAAAAAAATATAATTTCATAAATTATCTCAAATAAAATAAATAGCAATCAAAATAATGAAGATTGAATCTAATAGATAAAAAAAAGTTAAAAGATTATGAAATTAAAAAAATAATTATAACTTCATATATTATTTCAAAAAAATAACAATATAAAAAAAAGATCAAATCTGATATATAAAAAATTTTAATTTAAAAAAGATAAGAGAAAAGAAAATAACAATCATAAAAATAAGGACCAAAGTTGATATAAAAATTAAATTAAATTAAATTCTAAGAGATAAAATTAAAAAAAAAATCAAAACAAAATATATAGCAATCAAAAGTTTGAATTTGATATAATTAGCAAATAACATAACATTTTTAATTTTTTCACAACTTCTGAAAAGTGTTTTCTGTTTAAAATTTAAAAAAATATTTTTTTATAAAAATGAAACCAAATTTTATTTTAAGTGAAAAGTATTGTCCATCGATTATTTTTTTTAATGGAAAATAAATATATAAAAAAATTAGAAAAAATAATTTTCGTGATAGTAAAACAAATCTTTGACCATTTAACCTGCAACCCTTATGGTCTGTACCTCATTTTCATCCCAATTTAATGCTAATGAATGAGATTCGGAATCTTTTGAATGGAGGAGACACATCAAATTCTTTATATTTTTTGCGTGTTGATTTCTCAGGGTTGTATTGCCTCTTCTCAGGGTTACGAGTAATCAAGTTGCTTTTGTTCCTAGCTAGTATTTGTTTAAACCCTCGTGCCTCGAGAATTAATTAGTCAACAAAAGTTAGGAAAATAAGGTAATCATTTTCAAATGCTTAAGAACTCAGGGAGGGAGGGAGGGAGGGAGGGAAGAACAGTAGCTAACAAGGACAAACACTTTGTCAAAACCTTTCACAATCTTGAAGATCGTAAAAGATACGGTGTCTTGCTGGGTCTTCTTGGTCGTACCCTGTAATGGAAGTCACTGTCCTAACTCACCAACCTTAAGCTCAGCTTCCAAGGCCCAGTCGGTTGGAGTGGAGGCATCATCTCATTTTGGGCCCCACAACCACTTACCCCACCTATCATGTGGTGGTGGGGCCCCCGCCTCTTTGTATGCTTCTTCTGTGTTTTTACTATCGAGGATGACAGCTAAAAATAAATTATTATTTTTTGTATGGATATAAAAATAAATTTAAAAAAAATAAAAAATATTAATTTAATATATTTTAAAATAAAAATCACTATTATATTTTAAAATGATTTTTTGATTAATTTTTTTTAATTGGATTGAATTGAGTCGTTGATTAAATTCAAGGGAGGCTCCTTATTTATAATCATACTTATGTGTTAATTAAAACAACAGAATCTGTTGGATTATGTACATTTGTTGGTGGAAGTGAGCACATGACCCAACCATGACTTGTTTGCGTCATGGTTCTAAGTTTAGGATTAATTATTATAAACTCTTGATTATTTTAAATCTGAACTCAGAATGCTTAATTCTTGCTGTTCTGATGACTTTTTTTCTAGGAGTCGCCGGAGCTCTTGGCAGCATCAGGGACAGAGGGGGGGGGGAGGGAGAGAGAGAGAGAGAGAGCGGGGTCGAATCGAGGACAACTTACGTGGAATTCAGTAATACGGGCCCAGCTCATGTTGTTTTTATCAGAATAAACTATATCTATAAATCTGAACCTTGCCGTCTATTTTAATTCATTTATTTATATAAAAAAAGGGGTGGAAATAATTGACAACTACTCGAATCTGAATGGACAGCCAATTTCGTTGCTGCCCGGTGTGTTTAATACCTAAACTGTGAGATATTTGTATTAATTAAATAACTACGCACAGTTGGGAAAAAAAAAAAGAAGCAACCGATCTCTTCTAGCTATAGCTGCCATATTGGGAAAACGATTTTGTATAAGCATTCCTTTAACATTCCTTTATTAAAAATAATATTCCTCAGTTTCAAGGGCTTTTCAAGTTTTTTATCGCTTTTCTACAAGTTAATTACATAAATGCCTTCAAAACATAATCTTTCTTCACTATAAATACGAAGACATTTTAGGTATTCTGCTAAAAGTTTTTTAAAAAAAACATTATCAAAGTAATTAAATCTTTTAATATACTTTAGGTATTTTGCTATAGGTTTATATATATATATATATATATATATATATATATATATATATATATATATTTACAAGTTATTTTGCATTAAATCATTTGTAATTAAAATTTTTTCAAATCTTCTTTTGTTTTGTTATTTTGATAACGGGTTAGTCAAGCTAACTTGAAGCTTACATTTTATTTCACAATATTTTTTATTTAACTTAGGATTTTTTTACTAGGTCATTCTTTTAGAAATCTATTTTTTTATCCTAATTTCATGTTGTGTATAACAGGTTAGTCGAGTTAATCAGGGTTAACTCAGATTTGTTTTCCTTGATATTTTTATATATTTTATTATAATTTTATTATTTTACATTAAATTAGTTGCCATTAAGCTTTGCTATTTTTTTACTTTTCTTTCTGTTTGGTTATTCCGAAAGGGGATTGATAAAGTTAACCCGAGTTGATTCAATGTTTTTTTAATTTTTTTTATTGAACTTTGATTTTTTTATTAGGTCTTTCAAAAAAAAATTATTCTAATCTCATAAAAAAAAAATTTTCTTTAACATTATATTTTTTATTTTAATATTAGATTATTAATTCTTAAACTCTAAAATTTCTTCTTGTTTTTCTTTTTGCATGCTCTTTCAATCTCATAATATAGATTACATGCCGGATTATCTCAAATTATCATCTCCTAACCATATTATTTTAGCATTTTAAAATGAAAGTGATGTTTCGTTGTTTTTCTCTTGTACATATATGTATATACGAGCCAGCACTCGATCTTAACGAAAGATAGAAAGCCCCCGCAAGATCTCGTGGTCACATCTGGCCGATTTATATAACTATAAACAAATACGTCCCCACACCCCCTTTCTAGCTATGTCACCACTAATCTCAGCTTAACCATCTCGCTCGCCGGATTAATTAATTAATTATACATGTATGGAGAGCGTAATCATGATCATGGCCCCACCAAGGCCTATCCTAGTGGTGTAGGGACAACATGTTTATGGTCCCAAATATGTTATTAGCTTGGTCTTCACGCTACCTCGTTGGGATGTCTGTAAAGTTCCAAAGATCATAAACGGATTCGTTAATTATATTACTCAATCATTTGTAACTCAACTATTATTAAATCTTTAATCCGAACCCTTCACACACGAGTATGTGTTAGCCTCACACAACCACACTTGAACTATTATTATTATTATATGGATGAAAATCGCCAATTAAGTTATTTTCTTTTAAATTTATGAGAATATAGATAAAGTATTTAGACGCAATTTCCCATTTAATTTTTTTAGATCAAAATTTTATTTTATGTAGTAGGAGATTTTGCGGTGAATTTAACTCTTTAACTATACACAATTTATATTTTAACTTATTAATATTTTTTTCTCTCTTCAAAAAAATTCAAATTCTAACCTTTTTTTATATAACTAAAAGAAAAAACTATATACACAATTTGTAGCTACTCAATGATATGAGTACAAGTTTAATATGGAAAGATATTACTCATCATCAAACTCTGACTCAACATAAACACCTATCTAGTATATAAAACTTGATGGGAATGGATGGCTTTTCTTCGAGTGCTGAGGTCTTCACGTGCATTAAATATGCATCCAGATTTGTTTTCTAACTAAGCTTCAAACCTAAACCTAGTTTTTCTTTTATGGGATTTGGCCCTCTCTTTGATTTTTTTTGGTTACCTATAATTTAGCCCTTTCTTGTATTTTTTTGGTCACCTATAATTTGGTTACTCATCTCATTTCTTGACTATGTTATCATTGACTAGTTGATGAATCATTTTTACCCTTTAACATTATTTAACAATTTAAATGTTGAGCTCCGAAAACGTTTTAAGGGTAAAAATGTTATATAAGAGAAAATTAAGAGCAAAAATGATGCAAATCTTGTAGATATAAAAATCCAAAAAACCATAGTCAAATCAATCATTTTAGAAAAAGTTAAGATCATGTTTAAAATTGAACTTGATATAACGATAACATGTTTAGTAACACTCTCACTTCATTATATTCATTCAAAAATTGAAGTCTATAAGATCTTTAATGCTTAATAGTATTCAAATTCAATAATTATCAAGTTCAATTTTAAACACAACTCCAACTATCAATAGTTATACTATATATATTGTTACTTAGGTGGCATCTAGTATGAAAGATGTTTTTCTTTTGTTGCTCCACATAATCATCCATAATCTTAATATTAAGTGACCTCCTGGTCGTCAAAGCCTCTTCATCAACTGGATACTCAACATCACTACAATCCTTAAATGGTGACATCTCATCCTCCTCAAATTTGTCACTTTTAGATTCTATCTCCTCATAATCATAACCTTTTTTTAAAAAAAAAAAACTTTGATTTTAGCAATTATTATTGTACGTGTGAGGTTTTGCTCATACATTTTGATTCTTCATTGAACTACTTTAACTTATTAAATAATTGACTAAGTTCCGTGGTGTTTTTCATACTTCTCATTTGCATCTCATCATAGGCGTTGAGTGGGATTCAATTTTTATAATCTTGATGTCTCGGTACAAGTTATCTTTGTGTCAAGCTCATTCAAAAGACTGCATTTAGCTTTCTTAAGAATGTTCAATTTGATTGTGGGTTTCTAAATCTTTATATTCATGGGGTTGACATCTCAAAAAAAAATTAATAAATTCTCTTAAAAGTACACGTGACATGCATAAAAATTTTCACCAAGAGAAAGTTAAGAGAAAAAAAAATATATAAGAACAAACAAAAGGAAAGGAAATTTTAGTTCATTTCACATATTTTCTGTAGATCTTCAATATTTTGGTAATAAATTTTTTCTGATTATTTTTATGTGTGCTAAGTGTTATTTTAACAAAATTTATTAACTATTCTTAACAAAATATGATCAGAAGAGCAACACTGAAATTATTAGATAACATTATGGGTAAAAATGATTTGTTACCATTGCTAATATAGGTTAAATGCATTTTTGAAGTTAAAAAAAAAACATTACAAGGATAATTAAGCTAACATTTGAGGTTAAAACTAACTTTATAATTACAGCTCATGAATTTGGTCACAAACTCAACTACTGAAATAAATAAATAAACAAGTAGAAATTTAATAAGGATAGAGAAAAATCACATTCAAGCACACATATCAAAGAAATTTTATAGTACTCAGAGAATAATTAGGAACATTCTATTAGTTACTACTTAGGCCCACTTTAAAGAAAAAAAATAGATACAACTAAGAGATAAAAATTCTAGGTGGAGATATTTTTATCACTTTGGGTGGGATATAGGTTTCACATTTTATTTTCTCTTTCTGTTTGTCTCTCTTTCTTCAAAAGTAAAAAAAAAAAAAAGAGCACCTTTCCCAACATATTACACTTACCTCTTGTTAATTTATCTAGCTATCTAACTAGAAAAACATCATCCTCATCGAACATTATCATCATGTAGGGTGTGCTCAAGGACATGATCTCAATAATTATTAGGAATAGATAATCAAAAGTTGAACATCAATGTTTGCACATATAATAGGAAATGAGGGATATCGACCACAATTCCCAACTAACTGCAATATATTAATTAGTATTGTTATGCATACCAATAAAAGATAATTTAATTCGAAGGTGGTCCATCGCATGATTTAAATTATGGTACTATTACTATGAGATGGTGTATTAAAAAAGAGAGGTTAATGATGATACATGAAAAAAAATATACAGATGTTTTATACAATGTACACACCTTCATAAATATCTTTGTTGTGATATTTATATTAAATATCTTATAACTTAGATAGTTATGAGATATTTATATAAAATATCTTAAATATTTCTTAAGATATTTATCTTAATAAAGTCTATATAAACAAAGTTTTATCTTTCTAGATAAAAGGTTTGTCAAAGCTCATATCTCTAGACAACATATATTTAAAAAAACACAAGTCTTATACAAGATTTAAACAAGGTTTAAGGAATATTTAAGCCTAGAGAATAATTATTATCCCTGTCACCTGAACAAACACTATTCTGACTTAAGTTTCAAAGTGCTTTTTTTGCAGGTGTCGTCGAGCCCACCAAGTCCTTTAGGTCTGGTTTTATCAGCCTATGAAAAGCGCCCCCAATATTTCTGCGAAGGGTTTTTCCAGCCTTATCAATTAGCATTGTCTATAAGAACTAATCAAAAAGCCAATTCATTTTTGTTTCTCAAAAGTTTTTTCCATTGTTGACGAAACATCGATGCAACAACAATTATGCCTTACCTCGCTACGCCAGAGGTTATGCCCACGGTTATGCCTACATGGTTACGCCAGCGGCTATACACAAAAATACCCACAATGATGCCCATGATTACGTCTACGACTAAGCCTATAACTACTCCCATAATTATGTACTAAGGCTATGCCCACAAAGTACTTTTATGACAAATTGAACACATAAAAGGTGTCACTAAGACTTGAAGGGTTCTGATGATATACAAAAAAGTAACATTACCCACTGTAAGTAAAGTACTTTGTGATACCTTTTATGTGTCAAGTCTTCCAAACATAGATTGCAAGTCTTGAAGGGCTTTTATAATACATGAAAACAATACACGTATGTTTTATATAATGTACATACCTCCATAAATATCTCTATAAATATCATAGATATTTATTTTAAAAACAGAGCTTCATCTCTCTAGATAAAAGGTTTGTCATAGCTCATCTCTCTAGATAACACATGTCTAGAAAAACATAAGTCTTATACAATATTTAAATAAGGCTTGAGGAGCATTTAAGCGTAGAGAATATTTATTCTCTTCATCACCTAAACAAACACTATACTGACTTAAGGTTCAGAGTGTTTTTCTTGTAGGTGTCGTCGGGCCCACTAAGTCCTTCGAGTCTAGTTTTATCAACCTATAGAAAGTGCCCCAATCTTTCTACTTCATTAGTTAGTCCTTTTGGTTGTCCAAATGGACTATCCCCACATGACCATGACCAAAAATAAGATAAAATACAAAATACAAAGGTAAAGCAAGAGATGAACAGTGGTTGGAGAATAATAAACATGTCCACATAGGAGAGAAAAAAAGAGGATAACTTGATAAATAAAGATAGAGTAAGTGTTTGTTTTTGCGTTATAACCTACTTTTTAAATTGTTTTTTTGCTTGAAAAAAAATCAAATTAATGCTTTTTAAGTGTTTTTTTTTATAGTTTTGATGTGCTAATTCAAAAATAAAAAAATCTTAACAAACATCATTTTGATGCATTTTCAATTAAAAAATACATTTGAAAAGCATTTTGCACTACAATACCAAACACATACGGAAACCAACACCATAAGGAGCAACTCTCGCACACACAAAATACCATAAAAGGAGACATATAATATTAAAAACAAGGACAAGACTAACACACATACACTGAACACAAAGAAATATATACATTTCATTGGAAAAAAAATGATCGAGCAATACAAAGCAAAGGAGACTAGGAAGAGGAGAAAAAAAGAGATTAGACACATTCCTAGACATGAGAAAGAAAGAAAAGGATCTCAAAGACACACAAGTTAGCCTAAAGGTCATTATGTACCTATGAAATACTTGATTTGAATGATAACACATATTAAGTGCATTTAATGAATATGTCAAAGTATTATTGTTATAGGAGTTTTTCTACACCAAAATGAAGTTATGGACTCCTTGGATGCAAACATGACTTAAAAATTCTCAAGCTTAAATCTCTAAATAATCAAGTCTTTATAGAATTTAATTTTGCAACACAAAATGATTTTCATCATCCTAACTTATTGCAAAATTTGTATGAAAAAATATTTTAAGTGCACAAAATATTTCATACTGAAAATTACTTCATGAAAAATTTTTATTATCATATATTTTTGGTATTTGCACTAAAATGAAGAGCATGATACTTTTTATATGCCCTTAAACTGTAAAATATTTTGTTTTCCACTTATAGCTAAAACTCTTATCACATGGGTTTCTACACCATTTATTTATTAAAAACTAAGGTGACAGACTTGTAATTTTAAGAGAAGTGTGCTCAATACTCTTGTTCTTGCAACAACTTCTTTTCTCTAAAAACAACATCAACATAGTTGTTTCTTACACCTAGAAAAATACTTGGAAGAGCAAAGGTTCTTCTCTTATTTTTTGTTTTTGTGTAACAACTAGTTTTGAAATTTTTATATAAATACCTAATTGATTTCAGTGTAAGATCTTTCTCCCACCTTTATTGCTTTATAATCTTACATACTTGATGCTTTTAATTTTTCTTATTCTAAAAAGTTGTAATTCATCTTTGTATTCTCTTGAAAAGCTTTGAATCCTGTATTAAATCAAATCAGCTTTTCACATCCTTGAGTTAGAGTACATCTTTATAAAGACTTGAGTTTAATCTTTGTAATCATCACTTGTGTAAGGCATGCTCATTCTCTTATGAGAGAAAAACCATTTTAAAAGCATAAGTTACACTTGAACTACTTAGGCATATCCTTTGGTAGAGAGCCAAAAAGAGGTTTTCAATCATAAACCTTGTCGCACATGCGTGTGCGACATGACAAGATGTCAGGAGTCACCACCTAGTTGTTTGGTTTAGGGTCACTAGGAGACCCAAGTGAATTGTTGTTATTTGAAATTTCAAGGTAAGAGACTAGTTATAGCTAAGGAAGATATTAGTACCCCAAGCGCACCTTACCTAAGGTAAGTTGTATTATAGCTAAGGAAGATATTAGTACCCCAAGCGCACCTTACCTAAGGTAAGTTGTATTGTGTGGTTTGGATATGGTTTAAAGATGTCGATGGATTCTTAACTGGTGGTCCGTCTATGGCTCAGAACAAAGATTTACACTCATGAATAAATTTGGTATTTCAAATTTATTATGAGCTTATATTCCTAGATAAACTTTTATATGAAGAATCCATTTAGTTCCTTGACAAAGTTCATCTATCTTGGAAGACAAAAACATTTTCCACAACTCGTATATTGTGGTGAAAAATACTTCCAATTAAAATTGGTGAATATTCAAAAAACAATTATAAGAATTTTCTAATCAACTCCTGATATTTAAATATCAATTTACTTGTAAGTCCATAATTTATGCAAGAATGTTAACCTTTAATTCTCAGAGAAACAAAAATAAGGTTATTGAAATATTGGTCAAATCCTTAAGGTATTTTACAAACTTTTTGTAAATAAAAAAATCAAATATTTTTTTCTAAAACAATGCTAGAAAAACATTTTTTTCCCTCTTTTTTATGGATAAAATGAAATTTTTGTTTTGTAAGGATTGGATCGTATGTAACAAGTAAAAATCTTTTTTTTGAAGACCATTTTTAACAAATACCCATTTTCCCCTAAAACCAAAACTATTAAACTAGGCTTATGGGGTGTTTTCCAAACACACCCTTGATCCAAAGAAAACCTTTAGCAAAAACATTGTCAGCCAAACAGAGTCTTAACCTTCAACCTATTTTAAGAGTTGACTCGAAACTTTTAGTTTAACAAGAAATCGAATGAAAGTCCACTGGTTTGACCTGAAACATACACCAAAACCTAAACCAGAATCCAAATTGAAATCAAGCTTTAAAAAATAAAAACTCAAAAACTTTTCATCAAAATGGATCAAAACTCAGAAAAATAAAGAACATGAAGAACTCCAAAGAACATTCAATATGAACCTAGCTATGTAAATTTCAAATCAGACCAAATATGGATGAACTAAGGACATATACATGTTGAAAATCATACAAGGGTCAATAATCTAGAATTCATGCACTTCGATTATCACTCAAAAACAATGATTTTCTCAAAATAGATTTTGGTTTAAAATCAAAACCCTAAGATCAAAACCTACTAGAAACATGTTATTGATGCAAATAAACCCTAGGTTATTGACTAATAAAGTCGACCAAAGGATTTTGTGTAAAGAATTTGACCAAACTGGACCAAATCATAGGGTTAAGGCAATGTTCTTTTTAAAAACACGAAAAACATTGCCTTAAAACCTAGAAAATGCTCAGATATAGAACCAGTCACTATCAAACCCAAAACTAGCACATTAGGCTTCTAAAACATGCTTTCTGAGTTCTAACAAACCACATTACCATAACCAAGCATATTTGAATCAAAGAACCAACAAAAAAAATCAAGATCATACAAGATGTTCCAAATCCAAAAACTATCAACTTAAAACAGCCTATATGTTCATGCTAGGGGTGAGCAAAAAAACTGATTAAACCGAGAAAACCAAAAAAAAATAACGAAAAAACTGAACCGTGAAAAAAACCAATTAAACCAATTAAAATTTTGAAAAAATCGACCGGTTTGGTTCGATTTTGGTTTTATAAGCCTGAAACAGAAAAAACCAAACCGAACCAAAATAAAAAAAAACTAGAAAAAAACCGAGCCAAATCGAAAAAATCGAGCCAAACTGGAAAAAACCGGAAAAAAAAATCGAGCCAAATTAAAAAACCGGTTTTTGTCCAAAAAACCGAACCAAACTGAAACCGGTCAGTTTGAACTGGTTTCAGTTTGGTTTAGGTTTTTTTTGTACAAAAATCAGTTCAAACCGAAGGGAAACCGGTCAGTTTGAACCGGTTTCGGTTCGTTTTTTTTTAATTTTCTGTTTGGTTACTTTTTTTTTAATAAAAACCGAATCGAACCGAAAATAATCACTGACATGATCAAAGAGTTGATATGTTATCTCAAGTGCAGGAGTGTCGAAGTAATTAATAACCCGGCAAAACCGGGGTCGATCCACAAGTAGGTCAACTATATAAATTATAAATAATATATATAATTTACAAAGAGTTAAAGAGATCTTTGAGATGTGAGATTAATATTAGGATTAAACAATGATAAAAACAGTTGTCAAGGTTAGAGGATCCATTAATGGTATTAGAAATAAGTATAGTATAAAGTCTTTTTGTTACTCAATTGGAAACCACACACGAAGAAGGTTCTAATTGGATGATTTATCCTTAATAGTTCATTATAAATTTTTAACATGACCATATTAATATCTTATTTTAGTAACACCATACTTTTAAATATTGTTAGGAATTCACGATGCTAACTTATGTTAACAACAAATCAAGTTCCTCTCTTAAAAACAATGTCGGCCGAAGACTATGAAGGATCAAGCATTTGATGTACCAAGTGTTATACAACACAAATTTAGATTAACCATTTAACAAGTAAGGTATTAAGAATTAGTAAGATAAAAAGATAAGACATATTAATAACAAACTTTCTTAGATATAAACATTGAAGTCTATGTTGAGTTTATATTATGTATATTATAACACCGTTAGTAAAACCTTTTCACCTTGACATGATTAACTTAGCTAGACATAATGAAGAAGAAGAACATAAATAAACAAGATAAGAACATAATTATGTATAATTTAACTAAGAGTAGTAAAGGAAATGAAAAGCATAAACAAAAGATTAATGAAAATAAAACATGAAATAAAACTTGAACATTACAAAGATACAAAGAAAGCAAGAACATGATCTTGATCTAAGAACCAAGATGCTTAAATAAATGGCAAATGCCTCGTTTTATAGGCTAAAATTCAAAACTGTTCATTTGGTAATTGATTATTGATGTAGTGGCCAACTATTGATTTAGTGGACTTGGTGAACACCAGCACTCAAACATTTTGGCTAGATGAAATGACATTGATGCAATCAGAATTTGGCAAAGTGTTCCTCATGAAAGTTGTTGGAAATCATCTCCTCTTTCCACCCATAATATTTTAGAGCATTTGGATCACTAAAGCTTGAGATATGGCTAAAATATTGAGTAGTGCTTGTGGACGTGATGGATAGCCCTTAAGCTCTTGTCTGGATGAAATGACATTGCTAACATCATAAGTTGAGCAGGTGGTCATCATAAAAGTTGTTGGAAATTGTCTTATCTTTCCACCCACCAAATGTGATTTCCTTTTACCTTCTAGAACTCTAGATATGGGTAAACTTTTGAGCAGTGTTTGGGCTGGATTGCAAGATAGATTCTGACTTCTTTTTTATGGCCAAGCTTTGAATTTGAAAACGGTAGATTTGGGTCTTCCACTCTTCATAAACATTGTATGACTATTTCTTAGCTTTCTATCCATATAAACCAAACTGAAATCCAAGATCTACAGCTCCAGATATGACCTAATAACTGAATAGTGTTCCAATTTGCATTGAATCAGCATCTCTTTTCTAAACTTAGCCTTTTCTTTGTCCTTTCACTTTCAATAGTTAATCACATCAATCAATCCTTTGAATTGTGAGATATGCCTATATTTAAAATGAGCATTTATCATAAATTAAAGCTATCTTATATTTTCAGACTTGTTATTATAAAACATGCTCTAGTTAAGGAGTTATTGATACTTCAAGTGCAAAATGATGATATAAAACCTTGATAAAAATGCACTTTTAAGTACTAATCAATCATCCCTAGTTCATGCAATATGGATTTAAAATTGGTTTTTCTAGGCTCATTTTGGTCATTAACTGACCTAGCAAATCTAGGATAAACATCATTGCTTCAACATGCATTGCTTAAGTTACACTAAAACAACATTGTTTTATAAAAACAAAACTTAAATAGAAGATTTTTATTACATCTAAAACATAAAAAAAAAACTTCCAAAAACATAATCAAACTATCATAGTAACAAAATAGACAACCACAACAATACTTGTTAAGCATTCTAAATCTCATCTATATGCTTGTAAACAAAAATACAGACCTAATGACAATAAAAATACACTCAAATAGGCCACTTGGACTCCATTTTTAGGTTAAAAAATATACCTTCAAACCCTTAGAGTAGTTACTACCCTCTTTGTTTTCCTTGTAAAGTATTGCTCCCATAAGCTTGCTACCCTTTCAAAGCTTAAGAAATCTTTGTGCAAAGCTCTTAAATCTTTACATTTAGAGTTTCTTTATCAATATTTTCTCCATTTTTTCTCCTCTCTGCTCTGATTTTCTACTAGGATAATCATAAGGTTTTGCTAAGGTTTTTGATGGGTTCAAACATAAATTGATCAAAGCTTAGCCATTTGATTAAAATGAGAGGGTTTTGGAGTATGTTTTACAGCTGTGAGCTTTGTAACTATACTGGTTTTTTAATGGTGGTTTTACCATAAACTTGGTTTTTGTAGGTTTTGGTGGTTTTCCCAAACTTGGAGGCCAAGGAGCTTGTTTCTGGCATTTTAATTTTGAGAGAAACGTGGACAACTTTTAATAACAACCCACTGAGAAGGCTTCAAGTGTGAACACAAAAAATATTAGTGGTTTTTTGAAATGGATGTCACAACCATTGATGACTGAGTTAACAACTTCTGAGGCTTTGTCGGAGCAACTCTAACATCATCGTCGTTGAAGACCACTTGATCTTGGTAGAGGAGGCGAACATTTTTTGTTTGGATCCAATCTTGCTCAATATAGAGGTATATAACTCCATATTTATTCGTTTAAAAGTGTCAACCTGATCAGTCTAGAATCTAAAAATGCAGTAATGAATGATCGGTGACAAGATGTTGTTGAGTTAGTTGAAGAAAATGAGATGTAAACATTTGATGAGAGTAACTGACGTTTATAGAGGGGGTGTTTTTCTATTTAATGATGGTGGTTACAACCCCAAAAAATGTCATATTCATTCGCTTGAAAGTGCCTACTCGATCAACCAAAATTATCGAAGAAGAAGCTAAATAGTGGTTGAACAATGTGTCGTCTAAGTTAAACCCTATAAATTAGGGTTTTTAATTTGGGGCATGATAAATTTCATTTTAGTCTCTATTCTTCCAATTGCTTTTAATTGCATCTTTAATTGCCTTTTAAATTTTTAATTTCATACAATTTCACCCCGCCAAACTCAATCATCAGCTCTAAAGTTTAGCATTATTTTCATCTTGGTCTTGGTGTCTAATTTGTGCACTTGTGCCCTTAATTGAACATCAAACTTTTAATTTTCTTCAATTTAACCCTTGATTTGATTAATTTCAACCCCTACAATTACGTGTCTTTTTAAGTTTAGTCCTTGGTTTTTTATTTCTTCAATCAAGTTTTAATTGTCCATCAACCTTCAATATTTATGCAATTAAGCCTCTAATTTGATCAAATTAACTCTTTAAAATTGCAATTCGACCCCATACTTAAATTTCTTCCAATTAAAGCCTAAATTGATTTCAAAAATTATTTTTTCTTGCAATTAAGTCCTCAATAAAATTAATTAAGCCTTTTAAAATTTTCATTAAATCCTTACCTATCCAAATTTGTATTTCTTTACCCCAAATAAAAATATTTTCACAAATGGACCCTTTGTCAATCAAAATTTGGTTGCTAATTTTGGTAATTTTATACATTTTGGTCCTCCAACTTTTCCACTTGTTATTTTGATCTTTCACCACTAACTTGGACAATCTTCTAGGCTTTTTTCATGTATATCATCTTGTTTTTTTGGATTTCTTTTTTTATTTAATTTTTTCTTTTCTTGATTTTTTTTTATAGGTAGAAAGGTGAGTAAGAACAAATATCCCCTCTTTACAATACTTATGAAGCAAAATCTCATCAAGATTTTACATAGTGAGCTTGTAAAGAAAAAATGTATGTCAGACTTGCTGGGTGATCCACGCATCTTGCTGGGTGGTCTCGTTATCATGGGTGACCTCCCTTTAAAAAATAAAAAATTGATCTATTTTCACAAGTGACTTCCCTTTTAAAATTAAAAAATAGGCCTATTTTCACGGGCGACCTACCTTTTTTAAATTTCTAAAAACATTTCAGCAAGTCTCCATGTTTCCCTGAAATTGGTCAATTTTTACGAGCAACCTATTCTTTTTTAAATTCCAAAAATAATTTCAACAAGCCTCTATGTTTCCTTGAAATTGGTCTATATTCACTGGTGATTTGCTCATTTTGAAATTAAAAAATTTACCTGTTTTTATGGGCGATCTACCTTTTTTGAAATCCCAAAAAGAATTTCCGCAAGCCTCCATACTTCCCTAAAATTGGTTTATTTTTACAAACTTGCCCATTTTAAAATTTTAAAATTAGCCTATTCTCAGCAACCTACCCTTTTTCAAATTCTAAAAAGAATTTTAGCAAGCTTCCATGTTTCTTTGAAATTAGTTTATTTTCACGGGCGACCTACCTATTTTGAAATATAAAAAAACATTAATCTATTTTCAGGGGTGACCTACTCTTTTCAATTCTAAATATTAGGATCTACATCGAATCCTTCCATAGTTCAAAACAAAATACCATCCGATGGTAACTCTTAAAACAAGCACCTTGTCTTATGACCTTAGTTATCCAGACCTTATGGATGGAATTTGCCACTTCTTGGATTTCATTCATTTGTTGCCTTTCCTCTTGATTGGCAAATCTTACGCCAACACTATTTCAAAGTTGAGGTCAAACCATATGTAATGCATGCCTTTTAAAATATAGCCCCTTTTTTCTTCATAATCTCTTTTTAATTGTTAAACGTTGTAATTTATAAGGTGGTCTCCTTTGTCGGCTTACCCTCCCAACTTACTTAAGCAAGTCCATGCAAGTTACTTTCAAATCTTAAGTGTCAAGCTGTCTTTGTAGCCTTCTCTTTTTGTGTGTATTTAGGTTGTGACGAATGCTATCATATTTTTTTCTAATTAGGAATGAATTAAAACTTTTTGTCTTATGAGAATGTTGTTTTTCATGTGCTTTTTTCAAATACTTATGACGTACTCTTTAGTTTTTATTTTAGGTTGTTTTCCTAACAAATATTTCACAAAATTTACTTTGTCTTTCTAAAAACCTCAGATTTTTCGATGACATGTCAAATAACAACGTTCATGCAACTCTCATGATTTGTATTGGTCTTTGAAAAAAGATATTTCATCATGGTGATTGGTTTAACAGATTACCTATTTTGCTTTTGGTTTTAAAAAAGATCAAGTACTTGTTTAAAGTCTTGTGTTTGGATTTTCTCAAAGTGAACAAAGACAAATACTTTTTCACTTTATCATGATTCTCATAAATGACTCCTTACATTTTAAGAGCGCTACATATTAGTCTTTCTCGCTCGCTTAATTATAACAGACTTTTCAAGGCACATAATGAAAGCTGAGTTTTATAGCTACCTAAGAAAAGGAGTTCATAATCTCTCTTTCAAGGAGGCAGCGGGGATTTGACTTCCCCTGGGGGTAGGGTATTACGAAAGGAAGTTGATCGAGGATTCTTAAGAAGTCTGGAATTTTTTCTTCCTGGGTCGATGCCCGAACGAGCTTAAATGGTGTTTGAGGGTTTTCATGGGTCTAAGATCACTTTCACTCCTTTATGCCCTTTCATCCTCTTTTTCTATTCTTCCAGAATATGCTATGCTATCAAAGACCTTCACATTTAGAAGTTGAGACAATAGATCTTTCCAGGTTTTTCTTTTTACTCTAAACCTTTGATTGAACACCTAATCAACATTTCTTTCCTGAAATCTTTTTATTTGCTCATATCAAAATACCAACGCCTTTTTCTATTCCATTTGAAAGTTCCTCAATGATTTTTCTTTTCTTTGTTCGTCGAAGCTAGAGGAGAAGATTTTGCTTATTTTTTATATATTCGTGTGTCTTTTTAAGAATTGTCATTTAGTAAAGCCTTTTTTTTTGTTGGGCTTGTTGGGTTATCCTATTTTATAGGCTCAATCAAGATCTCGTGGATTCTGTTCACAGGTATTCTACTTTTTTTTTCTGACCACTTTCTCATCACTAGTGGACATTCTCAAATACCTTTATTCTCATTATTTTCTAATACTTGCCCCCAGTGTGGGGAGTGGTCCTAGCCAAGGTTATCTTACAAAGAAAAAAATTTCACTTTAACTCAATTTAGGACTGCAACCACCATTTAGAAATAGCCTTTCTTCATTTCAAGCAAGATTGATTAGGACTGATAAATTTTGACCTCATTATCGTATTGATTTGTACGGATTTGTTTTACGAGTTCATAACTTATGAAAACCTCATCGTCTTTGTTTCATGTAGCTTTTGCACATCAAACTTTTATGTTTGGGTCATCCATTTGGGTTTCTAGGTATTTAGCCATCTCTTAGGGAATTGCTAGGTTAATTGTTGCTTTTGGCAAATCATTAATTTTTTTTAAAATCATTAAACAAAGTCAAATCTTAAAATCCTTTGTTTAGAAGGAATGATTTTTGAAATTTTTTTTTATTGAGCCTTTGAGATTATTTGCAAAATACACAAGATGTCACGAGAATGAATAACCAAACTTTATTGATTTAATGAAGATGAGTACACTATGCATAATATTTCTTTACAAAATCAGATTTCATAGGCTTAGGCAAGTCAACTCCATCCATTCTTATCAATAACAGAGCTCCCCTAAAGAATGCTTTATTCACTACATATAGGCCTTTGTAGTTGGGTGCCTACTTGCTCTAATCTTCGTCAGGTAAAGGTAAGATCATTCCTAGCATTAGATCTCCTTCCTAAAACACCTTAGGTCTGACTTTCTTGTCATATGCTTTGGCCATTCTTTGTTGATATAAATGGTGATGACAGATTGTAGCTAACCCCTTTTCACTGATTAAATTTAACTGCTTGTATCTCATTTTGACCCAATCAACTTCCTCAAGTTTTAATTACATAAGTACCCTTAAATATGGCATTTATGCTTCTAGCAGCATTACTATTTTCATCTTGTAAACTAGAGAATAAGGTGTAGCTCCTATAGATGTTCTTATTGTGGTGCAATATACATATAGAGCAAAAAAAAGCATTGCATGCCAGTCCTTGCACATGACTACCATCTTTTACATAATCTTCTTAATATTCTTGTTGGAAACTTTTTGTCAGTCACTATCTTTTCATGTGCTCATATCAACAAATTAAATCTCATTCAATGGATCTATTCACTACATTCTAGGTTACATGAGCATATGAATTGGCTTCCACCTGTTTTGTGATATAGTCAATGGCTATTAGGATAAATTGATGTTTGTTGCTAGCTTTTGGATTGACAAGTCCAATTACATCAATTCTCCACATTGCAAATAGCCATAGAGATGTCAAATTGAATAGAAGAGTTGGAGGCACATTTATCTTATCATTGTACACCTGATATTTGTGGCATTTTCTGACATATTCTATGCAATCTCTTTCCATGGTCATTTAGAAATACCCTAACCTCTGTATTTGCCTAGTTGTCATATGTCCACTAGCACGAGTTGTACAAATCCCTTCATGAACTTCTTGGAGTGTTTTTTTTCCTTATATCTCATCTCAAACATTTTAACAATATTTCATTGGATGACCTCTTGTATAACACTTTTGCATCGAGGTTGTAGTCCATGACTAACCTTCGTAGGGTATTCATATATGTATTGCATGCTCTCGGGGGATACTTTTGGTGTTGGATAAACTATTTGATATCATAATACCACGGATTCCTATCATTTTCTCATTCAATTAAGTAGGCAGTGATCCAGAGATTTTCTGACTTCAATAAATATGGGTTGCACTTTGTTTCCATAATCAATTTTGTCCAAGAAAGCTAAAGTGGCCAAAGCATCAACAAATTGGTTTTTGTCTATTTCCATATGAGTGAATTTTATCTCATCAAATTCTTTTACTAGTTTGGATAGATATGCTTGATTTGGCATCAACTTCTCATCTTTTATTTGTCATTCTCCTTTCACATGGCAAATTATCAGCATTGAGTCACTATAGACATCAAGTTTCTTTATCTTCAATTCTAATACAGCTTCTAATCCAAGGATACAAGCTTCATACTCAGCCGTATTATTGGTGCCCTCAAACTACAGCTTGATCGAAATAGGGTATTGTTTTCTGTTAGGAGAAATCATCACTACTCCTGCCCTATTTCCATATACATTTACTGCTCCATCAAAATATATTGTCCACCAGTTTGGTTCTTCTTTTTTTGCTACTACCACCAAATCTTTGTCTGGGAAATCAAAATTCAAAAGGCTTATAATCTTCAATTGTATTGTTTGCCAAATGATCAACAATAGCACTTCTTTTCATGAATTTTCTTGTCATATACACTACATCATCCTCAGCCAACGACACTTGCCATCTTGTTATTCTACTTGATAAATAAGGCTTTTTGAAGATATATATATATAGGTATATAGTTTTGAATATCAACATATATATATGTATATATATATATATAAGAGGATCTAGTTTTGAAATCAACTATATAATGTAATATAACCTGCATTATCGAAGTTTTTTGTAGCCCATATAAGTGCATAATAAAGCTTCTCTACCATTATGTATCTGAACTCACAATACTTGGATAATAGATTGCTCTCTCTTTTCTATCAAACTCATCATGCTGCCCAAGTACACATCCCATTGTTTTTTCGGTTGTTATCAGATATAGAATCAACGATTTGCCAAGAACGGGAGGCACAAGGCACCGTTGTTAGGGATTAATATTTTGTTATTGATATTGATACTAGTTAGATTATTACTAATTTAGATTTATTATTGTTGTTGTTCCTGCTGCTGCTGTTGTTGTTTCTTTGATTATATCTTAATTTTGCTCTTCTTTTTAATTCAAGATTAAAAGTGTATACCTTATCCTAAACCATTAGATCCTGCACTTTTTTATCTTGATATTTTGATAACTTTGCGTGAGATTAATAAAAAGAAGAAGTAAGAAATAACCGTATTAGCCATTACCATGGCAAAGTTGTAGAATGAAAAGGCGAATAGAGCTTTAAGGAACTATTTTATATCTTCAGCTAATGGGTTTGCATCTAGCATAAATAGGCCAGCTATATAAGCCAATAATTTTGAGATTAAATTGTCGATAATTCAATTGATACAACAAACTATTCAATTTGAGGGGTTGTCACAAGAGGATCATAATGTTTATATCGTAATTTTTTCTAGAGATATGTAACATAAGCAAAACAGAGTGGTAGATAATGTTATTCATTTGAGATTTCTCCCTTTTTACTTTAAGAAAAAGAGAAGGCATGGTTAAATTCTCTACAACCTGGTGTCATTACTATTAGGGAGGAATTATATAAAACTTTTTAGAAAAGCATTTTCCTCCGGCCAAGACAACAAAGCTAAGGAATGATATTACCATATTTACTATTTTATACCTTCAGTTAATGGGTTTGCATCTGCATTGAAAGTTTTTTTTTTTAAGAGAAAGTGTCCATATCATGAACTTTCAGCGTGGATTCAAGTTCAAATATTCTACAATGGTTTAACAGCTACAAACATGTTCATGGTTGATACAACGCTAGATGAGCTTTAATGAATAAAACTCATGAAGCAATTGATAAATTTTTAGAAGAATTGACATCCAACAACTATCAATAGCCTTTTGTGAGAGTAATGTGAAGAAAGGCAACTGAAGTTTTTAAACTTGATTATATTACCACATTGGCAGCACAAATAACAACTCTATTTAAATAACTAAGTGTGGTGAATGTTAATATTATTTAAACTAATATTAGATGATTATTGTGCAGGAAATCACTTAAGTATCAATTGCCACATGGAGAAGCCTTCTGCTCCACCAAATTCCTAGAAAGTTAATTACACATCCAATTTCTAACATTAGAATAATACTTATTCAAATCCATTTAATCATGAATAGAGAAATCATTCTAATTTTTCATAAAGCAACAATCAAAAGGTAGCTAAATCACCTCAAAATTTTCCATAATAACGAAGGGAGCTAACAGATAAAGAAATGTTCATGTAATATATGCAAAATATAAATTTAGCAACCCAAAACAATTTAACTTTGATTCATAACGTTGAAGCTCAAATTATTCATCACTCTCACATTCTTACAAAGAGAACACAAGGAACCTTGCCAAGTAACACTGTTATCAATACTAAGAAACATGTCAAAGTAATATCATTAAAAAGTGGGAGGATAATAGAGCAACCACAAACAATAAGTTTTAAGCAAGATAAAGTTGATAATCATGAGAAAACCAGTAGAAGATAGAGGAATTGGAAGAGCGAATAATCAATCAGTAAGCTAAAAATTCAAAGAAAAATAAAGCTTCAAAAATTTCAGTGAGTTTATATCTAATACTAATTCTCCTTGAATCTTTGATTCACTTATTCCTTTTCATCATAGACTAAAAAATAATAAGCTTGATAATCAATTCTCTAAATTTCTTAGTATTTTTAAGCAATTACATATTAATATTCCTATTATTGAAGCTATTGAGAAAATGCCTAAATATGCTAAGTTTTTTAAGAATATTTTATAAAAAAATATAGAAGTTAAAATAGCATGAGATGATAATGTTAATTAAGGAGAGTAATGCAATTCCACAAAAGAAGTTGCCTCCTAGATTGAAAGATTCAGGGAGTTTTCAAATTCCTTGCATTATAGGGAATTCTTATTTTGAGAAAGCATCACGGGATTTAGAAGCAGGTATTAATCTTGTACCTTATTTATTTTTGGAAATTAGATCTTGGAGAAGTAAAGTCCACTAAAGTCTCTTTACAATTAGCAAACAGATCTATCAAGTACCCTATAATAGAGCAAGTCTAGGTATTATCTTAGGTGTCCTTGTAGTTATCCGATTCATCACAATAACAATCAATCAGCCATCTCATCTTATATTATTAATCAGTGTTTATTAATGAAGTACAAAAGCATACCAAGCTGAACAAAGGGGAGAGAAGAAAATTTGCATGCTACAACAAAATACAGCAAAAGTTTAATGGAGGAAATCCTTCATTGGGTCGTCATGATGGACTTTCTTCATCCTATATGCCTCCATATCTTCAGCAGTAACCTGTAATGATTAAGACATTGCCTGGTCAAACCCTATAACAGCACAACACATAGTCCAACATTCAAATCACGAGTGCCGATCATCCAAATGTTACCTCATCATTCCACCTGACATTGTATTTCCGCTTTCTCTCATCTTTCTCCTCTCTCTTTCTTTCATCTTCCTGTCCAAGCAAAACATGTGCAGTAACCATTAGCAACCATAGCATACCTCAAAGAGCAAAGTTCATGGAAGAACTTCAACCAGCACTTAAAAATACCACGCCATGAACAAACAATAGCATCCGTACTAAGGGAAATGTTGACCTGTAACATATCCCAACCTTTCCGGTTCTCGATAGAACTAAATACCGTTCACAAAAAAGCAGAACAAATTCTATAGTTGTGCCTGTTGTAGCCAAATCAAGAAAATTGACAGACTTATGAGCAACACCACTCGCCCACTTCACCAACGAACTGAGCAAACAAAATAAGGAACAAGAAGGAAAAAAAAATGATTAGAGAGATTATTAGGTACTCCTACTTATTGCCCCCTCCCACACACATAAAGGTGTGGGGCAGCCATATCAAGAGTCCCAGATTTATGTGAGTGGGAGGAACGATACATTAGGAGCACCTAATAATTTCCCAGATGATTTAAAAGGGCTTGTTCTTATTCACCTTTCTAAGCGCTTCAACGAGTAACTTCTCATCCAAAATTAAATCTTCTGGAACCTCAGTTCCCCAAGTAGCAAGCTGTTTCTCCTCCACTGGTGCAGGTGCCTCTGTTTCCCATGTGTAATGCAGAATTAGACATAGAAATCTAGCCACAATTACATTTAGCTTATGAAGACATAAAAATTTTATTTTGTCTAAAATCTTTGACAATCAATTGATCGATACTTTAAAGACTACATGCTTATAATGTTCATGGAATCTAAATCAACAATTTTCCACCAGAAAATATGATTCGCGCACCATCCAAAATTACAAATAACAAAGTCAAAATTAAGTTTAAAAGAAGCAAACTTTTATAATGAACCCTCGATTCACATGATATTGTATGTATTAACAATAAAAAAAACTGGTCTTTTGAGGAGAAAAAAAAAGCTTGCAATACTTTGTATAAGTTTGTTAATTATAGGTTAGAAAAACTGTTTCATGTCATGACATAATAATTATTACTTGAGAAGCTCTATATTTTTAATTATTTTATGGAACCAGCAGTTTAATTATTAATATAGAGGTTGAACTGACGACCAATGACCCAGGAACTCAGCTGGGTCCAGGCAAGGTCTAACAGCAACAGACAGAACTGAGACAAACCTTTAGTGGCCTCTTTACGATCAATATTAGCCTTCATAAGATCAGTTGCAGCCTCAGCAGCCTTTATTCCAGCAGCACCTGTGCAATAACTGTTCCGAATCATCTGCTTGCAGCACTTGTAGCCCCATTGATGATCCTTCCACCATGACCCCCACACGGTTGTGTGATTATTAATGAAAATATCTTCTTCGTACTTGCTTCTAGGAAGTACAGTCTCCTGTAAATAGCATTGGACAGAGCAATTACAACACTTATTTATGCACATGAAAAAAAAAAGTTCAATATGTCATGGCTCTTTTTCAGCTTGAGCCTTTCACCATCTTTGTAAATAGAATAAGAACTGGAAGCTATTTTGTTTGGACTGGTATAGGGTATGTAGTCATGGGTGGCAAATAGTACGAGGCTGAGTATTTTCTTTAAACATTGATGGCCTCTTTTTTATCCCAAGTATTATATTAGTGATATTAAAAGAGAATTTATTTCTACTGCGAGACAGCACAACTTGAAGCAACAATTGCAGCTGCACGTCTCAAGAAACACTCATGGTGACCAGATTCTCTTTTTATTTCTCTTACAATCATCGGCTTTCGTTGTCCTTTTCTTAATGCTTTCTCTACCTCTCCACCATCTAAAGTTCATGAGAATATCAGTAACAACAGTGAGCCCCTGTTCCTCTTTCTTTGATGCATCAAAGTTAAATTGCCAGGTCTGACCTTAATTTTGTACCACCACCCATTCTGCATCATGTTGTGTCTACACAGGTAATGTGGCTCAGAAAAGAAGTTCAAGTAACAGAGATAACAGGACCAACGACAATTTATTTTTGAAGAGTCTTGCAGACAAAAATTGTCCCATATTAACCAAGGACCAAAATAAACCCATGGTTCTCGTGAACCATACGAGTATTTGATGATTGAAAACAAGGTTCATCACAGCTTCTCCATGAAAACAGAAATGCTATCAATTATCTGTAACAAAAAAAAAACTAATTGTTGTTTCAATTTTTACCTGCCCCTTGATAATCCGCCCCGCCCGATCATATTCAACTTGTCTTTCACTCTGTCCCAATAGAAGTTCTCTTGGAATTTCCTCTTCACTAGCCGCATTGCCATACTTCTCCATAATAGTGTCCTTTGTACGGGTCTTCAACTTCTCTTTTATGACCTTATGATTCTTATATAGCAACTCGGCTTGCGATGGAGCTGCTTGCATGTGAATATCTTGTCCCTTATCAAATGCCTCCCAAGCATGGATGTTGAGATGCTTGAACTCCAACGCTTGACCACTATTCCTATATTGGTTATCTCCCTGTAACATTTAAACAGAGATGTTTAATAAAAATACCGTTTAGGGCTCACAGCATATCAATGAAGTTGCAGAGCTATTTACAAATTTCCTACTCTCAAGAGCACTTACCTCGTAGAATTTTTCGTTTGGATCTGCATCTGGAAGAGGATCCTCACGCATGGACCGGGTTTTGGGGTCATAGTGCGCAGAGTTAACATCAAGATTTAAAAGATATTTTGCTGTGTCCTCACGAATACGCAAATTCCTAACAGTTCCTGTGCTCCCACCACCTGTTGTTCGCACACGCTTCTCAACCTTTGCAAAGTCCATTTGTTTGCTCTCGTCAACCTTGGCTTCATCTACCCTTAAATCATCCTCATCATTGTCCACATCATTAACCCCATCCTCAGCATTTTGGTTCCCGTTTTTCTCCTCCAATTTTTGAAGTTGTTGTTCCTTCACATACTTCCTTCGAGCAGCATCTCGAGCTTCATATCTTTCAACAACATGGCTATAGCTTGATGGGTCATAGCCATTCCACCGGTCTCGCTTGCCATCATAATCAAGTTCAATAGTCTCTATTTTTTCATCAGGGGCTATGTGTATGTTAGTCCATTTTGCACCCACTTTCCTGGGCCTTTCCACGCATGACTTTGCAGCATGTGTCATAGCTCCACAGCTGTAGCACATACAAGAGGATAAATGATCATCTTAAGACAAAAATGAAATTGAATGACATGCAAGCTCAAATGTCAGGCAAAGACGGCACACATACACACAGAGATCACTTACTTGAGGCATGCACCCTTTCTATATTTTTCAGCCTGGAAAACTTTTGCACCTCTATCATACCATGATTTTGTATAATTAGGATCTGATTTCCACTTCCTTTGATGTTTCAAGCTCTACTTATCAACAAAAAGATAATCAAAATCAAGATTTATCCTTTCCACAAAAAGAAGCATAACAGCGAAAAAAGCAAGGTGCAAGCAACTTACAGGTTTCTCGGCATTGAGATACCAAGGTGCAGATGACATATACTGAGGAATGTGAGGATTAATCTCCTTTCCATCCTCATCAACCTCAGCAGGGGCAAGCCCAGCTTTACGCGCTTCTTCCAATTCAATCTGCTTCCTATGGTCCTCTCTAGACTTAAATGCAACTGCAAGACAAAGACCGACCGAAACGAGACTTAAATCTCAAACAAGCTGCAAATTCTTTCATATTTATTTTATTTTGTATATAATCAGAATCTGTTCCGCCCCTATTTCGACATCAATTAACGTAAAAAAATCCAAATAATAGCTAAATTTATAAATATCAATATTTTGTCTAAGAAATCCCAATATTCCAAAGCTAATGTCAAGAAATCAGCATCCCAATCAAAATCACATAAAAATACAAACCTGATGCGGTTGCCATTGTGCAAAGCAAACCCTAACCCTAGTCTAAAACTCACAAACAAAGAATTCCGCAACCGAGTGTAAGAAACCCCGGAAAAGAGAGAAATAGGTGTAAAGGGGATTGAGAGATCAGGCACAGACACGGCGGGGCATATTTATCACTTTATATCCGTTTCCCTTCTTATCCGTTGCAACACCGTCAACAGGGGTTTTGGGCTTGCATTGCTTGGCATATGAAATTATGAATTAACGAGACCTGTTGTTGTTTAATGAAGATTTAATTAGTTGTTTTTTAAAATATTTTTTATTTTAATATATATTAAAATAATATTTTTTATTTTTTAAAAATTATTTTTAATATAATATGAAAACATTATATTTATATTAATTTAAAGTAAAAAAATAAAAAAAATCAAATTTTTTTAAAAATATTTTTCAATGTCAAACACTGCATGTTGATTGTTAAAAATATATTAAAATAAAATTTATTTATTATTTTAAAAATTATTTTTTATATTAATATATTAAAATAATTTAAAAATAAAAAAATATATATTTTAAATAAAAAAATTCAAAATTTTTAGTAACTTTATGCAACCTTGTTTCGGTAAAAATCCACAAAGCCACGCGGTTAAGGCATTAACCCAATTTTTAATTTCCTGAAATTGTTCAAAATGAAAGTAAATACTCGAATAAAATTAGGTTATTCTACCTCATTTTTATATTGTTGTAGTTCTCTGGTTGGAAAGCCTCCTCGGATTGCATCAAGTGGGCGTACGGTGTTTGATGCCGATGATGTCCTCGAGTCAACATATTGTCCTTTTTTTGTTTTTCCTTGTGTGTCTCCTTCAGTTTGGTTTGCCATAACTCTTCACTTTGCAGTTGTTTTTTTATAATTTGGTGCGATTTTTTTTTTTTCATGAAAAGGGGCAACTAGTTGAATATATATTTAAGAAATTTATGCACGAATGCTTATTTGTTGGCATCCGACTTTAGTTTAATATATTTTTGTAGTAATAATATTATATTTATATAAATATATATTTATTGTTAATAAAATTTTAATTTATATTTAATATTCGTATAATATTAGATTAATAAATCAAATGTTTAATTTATAAATCAAGACTAAAGATAAAGTTTATGAGATAAAAATATTTTATAAAAAAATTAGAAAGTTGTTAAAATTATGGGATTCATATTGCATCAAAGTATTATTCCTAAAAGGTTAATGGTCAATGCTCTCTTAAATACTAGATATTTATTAAAATTGCTGAGACTGATACATATTATGTTCTTTACTTTATAAAATGGAGCAGTTATTCTCATAAGTTGAGGTATAAAAGATACTTAAAACAACTATGTAGATTTTGTCATAAGACATTTACACTGAACTAATTCACATGAAAATCTCATATGGAGAGATCATATATATTTATGAAAAGGGCTCATGTTATGATTGTGTAAGAGATCCTTAGACATGAGATCACTAAGTTATTTTATGTAGAGAATGTTATGCTTTAATTTTGTTACATGTTATTTTAATCAAGATAACGAAGGAGTAGATATTGGGTATAATATGAACTATATGAAGGCACTTAAGTGATCAATATAGGATTTATCACCCTACGTGTGAATTAGAGAAAATATTTCATTTATTCTGAAATAGCATTGACTGAAAAATCCTTGAATAAGGTGGAATAAGATTTGAAAAGAGTTTCAAATCTTATCCAAACAATCAATGATTATTATGTACAGAACAAACATGATTTAACAAGTCAAATATAATTTATGCTTTAATGTTAAATCAAAACATTATTGATAAAAGAATATTAATTATACTAAAAAACAGGTCAGTAAAAGGTTAAGTCAAACCACTAATGAATTTTCTAATATTTGGAGGATCATAACACGTTACTAGACGATGCACTTGATTTTCAAATATAAATTAATTAGTTGTTGAATTGATAATAAATTAAATTGTTTAATTTATTTAATTCTATGTAATTATAATTACAATTTATATTTAGGCCAACATATTAGGAATCTAATGGGTTACATACATTAAAAACCATTAGTCATAAATTAAATTGAGATGATTTAAGTAAGTATGACTTGATTAAAATATATTTTAGAAATTAATAACTAAAATATAATTAATACATGGATTATATTTCTAGAGTTAGAAAAATCAAGTAAGGACTAGATTGAATTAATTTAAAAAATTATCCTGAATTAATAAATGGATATTGTTCAAGGGGAAAATTGATATTTTGCTAATTTATAGGGTTTTTAAAATTTTCCTATAAATAGTAAGTTATGCCTCTTATTTTTATGTGATTGTCTATTAGACCAAAAAACTACGTAAATCATAGAATAAAAAACTAGTACTCTAGGCATAACAATCATTCTCTTCTAAATCGGGACTTAAGAAATTTCTTACTAGTGGTTTATGTGGATTTTCGTTGGAAGCTGGACAATTAGACGGCTTGTAATTTGTGAAAACCTAGCCTTTAAAAAATTATTTAAAGCCGAAAAAGATCAGATTTTCAGATAATAAATCCCTATATAATTCTAGATCTGTTTAAAAAAACCTTAGAGACTCCTGAATAATTTTATATATGATATTCAATAACCCAACATCTACTAGTTTATATATATATTTTGACTGTTAACTTATTTTATAAAATGGAGACGGTTTCAATGTAGGATTGAAGCAAAAATGTATATTGTTTTATATTTGTGGTCTTTTTTCTATTATCTAATTGTATCATAATCTTATTTTGTTTTCTCCTTCGTATTCCTTTTTTATTTTTAATTAAGTTTTATATCAAGAAAACAAATCTCTATAAATACGTTTAACTTTCTTTTATTTTCTTTAAGTATCATACAGTTTTTTTTCTAAACATTAAAACTTTCACAAAAATCCTCAACAATGTTTCTATATATTTTTCTTCCTTTTCTTTTTCTTTGAGTTTGTACTTTCTTTTTTGATTTATTGGACTTTAAAACTTGCACATATAAATCCTCAAAAACATATATCATATCTATGTATGACAATCAAAACTTTCACCGTAGCATTCCTTGTGAATTGCTATTGTCTTGTACACGGCGATCTCGCCAAAACATTATGCTAATTGATATAATTATTTTTATTCATATTATTCTCATTGTATTTAAACAGAAATGGTAACCATTCTCATACCCATGAAAGATGTTTATTGACCCAAATTCTAAAGTTTGTATACAAATGTATTAGTGCTTTAAATTATTTTCTCATCAGCTAAAAAAAAACATCACTTATTCATTAATTGACATTGATTGAAATGAATTAAGAAAAAAAGCAGTACGATAAGAAAACAAAGATAGTTTTAGAGTATGTTCATATAATATATTATGCATTCTCAATCCATATTTAATTTAAAGAAATATTATATAAAGTTGTATTATAACATTTTATAATTTTTTCAATAAAGAGTTTGACTGAAAATCACTAAATATGTAAATGATAATATCATAAATTTTTATTATCATCATCATATAGACTTAATTTTTTTTCTTCTGTCATACCACTATAAATTCTATCAAATTATCTCTAGACATATTAAACAACTTTAATTATTCTTAAATGGCTTTTCCATTACTATGCTTCATAGTTTGCTTGTAAAGTTTACTTATCTTGCCACCTTAGTCCTTATTTTAATAGAAACCAAGTAATCACATAAATAATCCAGATCTTTCCTCAAAATTTAATCAAGTTTATTACCATCTTAACCATCTTAAATAATCCACGAACAACATAGTAAAGTGATCTCTCGATCTATCCTTACTAATTGTCAATTCAACCTATATCTCTAGTTGCCACATTATCCCATGTTGAATAAAATTATTTTCTTGAATAAAATTAAGATATATTAGTTATTATATTTCTACACTAGTGGCCTATAATATGAAAGTGTCCTTTTTTTCCACTTAAGTCGTTCTCGATATTCTAGATCCAAATTGCTTATTCTCAAGAACCACAAATCAAATTAAACCTTGAAGGTTCATAACACATCTCTATCAAATCTTTCTTTATAGATGAGTCTTTGAATTTGTGATTGAAATTGATTATAAAATATCAGGCACGATATTGATTAAAGGTTCGTGCCAAATTTCTACTACTCAATTCTTAATGCTTGTATATTTGTTTGATATTATACAAATGCCAATTTATTCACTAGTAATGTATCATGGTAAGAAAAGTAAGAACCATTTATATTTGTAACTATTTTCTTTTTTTTACAAGTACAAAACCCAAAGGGTATATCCTATTATTTGCACCAAAAGCAATTGGAATCAATAATTTTCCATCATATCGCCTATATAAATGTGTGCCGTCAATATTGATTAGTGGCCTACAACACTTGAAACATTCAATACAAGGTCTAAATGACAAAAAAAAATCTAAAAAATCATTATGCTATTATCAATTTTTTCCTTTGTGATTCCAGTCATTAGTTGTTCCATGACTTGATTTTTTTTTCTAACAACAATCTTGGTAACATTTCAAACGACTTATCATGTAAACCAAAACGATGCTAATACACCTTTTGTTTTACAACTCATGTCTTATCGTAGAAAATTTTATGTTCCAATTGTTAAAGAAATATTATTCATCATAAAGATTGAAATAACATTAGCAACAAAATTTGCATCAAGTTGATAATGGTTTTTTTAGACAAAGGTGGTGGTAAATTCTTTTTAGACAAAGGTGGTGGTAAATGTGTGAGCTAATTTATAAAATAAAAAATTGCATAAAATCAACCCTAATTGACTTAATACATAGCTAATTTTATATATATATAAAACTCAAACAAACTCTATTTTTTAAACTAACTCCAAATAATAATTTAATCACAACTATACCAATCACAAATTAAATATAAAATCAACAAAATTAATATCAATGTAGGATACTTGCCTTTTCGATTAAAAAGTAGTGGAAGCATGATGGTCGTGGCTGAGAAGTGGTGGCAGCGATGATTTTTTTATGAGAAAAACATGCTTCGAGGCTTGGAGACAAAAGGGGTGTGATTTCTAGTTTTTTCTATGGCGAGAACTATTCATTTTCAACAAGGTTTTTTTAAAAAAGAGAAGAGGGTTGGCTACTGGATTTTTAAAGAGAAAAAGAGCAGGGGCATATAGTTTCTAATTTTGTGACATGTCACGATTTTAAATCTCGACAGGGCAAATTATCACGCTTCAAAATCGTGATATCCATAAGATGTCGTATTTTGGAATCGTGATAGGCTGAAACTGTGATGTTTTACCAATTGTTTTTAAAACTATGCTATTTAGTTAAAAAATTTAATTTATTGTGATATTTTTTAAAAAATAAATCATCATTTTGGCTAAATTAAATAGGGATATTTATAGTAAAATATTAATTGCTTAAGCAATCAATGATTCTTTTAATATTAATAAGAAAGAAGGAGATGTATTTATATTTTTATTTGTGGTCACCTTTGTTTTGGCAATGATTTGTCAAAATTTGAAAAGAAAGCATTTGTTTTCATGTTATCACAAGACATGATCCTTTCAATGCTTGGTTTTGAATTTCTATTTCGAGTATTAAGATTCGGATGATAATTAATTACTTAGCCTCGGCCTCTCTGATAGTACTCTATATTGTTTAGCTTATAACAATTTTATTTTTTTGTTGTCATAAAATCTTTCACTCCTTGATACATGAAATTCAATTACTCGAATATAAGTAATGGCACAACTGAATCTCAACAAATAGATAAACCTTAACCACCAGATAAAACCTTAACCCGGCTTCAACGCTTTTGATAAAATTTGAAAATTTTTTATTTTTTTATTAACTTCAAATTAATATATTTTTAGTGTTTTCAAATCATTTTGATGTGCTGATATCAAAAATGATTTTTAAAAAATAAAAAAATATCATTAGCATGTATTTTGACATGAAAAGCTATTTGAAAAGCAACCGCAACCACACTGCCAAACACACTTTAATAAATAGGTAAAGCTCAAATTCAAAACAAACAAGAAGAAGAAAATCATGTTCAAGGAAGCAAAACCAGGAGATAACAAACTATCTATAAATTCAAATACTTTCAAATGTATCTTGTAACAGAGTTGGTCTTCTCCAAAAACATCTATAAATAAAACAACATGTGATTCTCCAAAAACACCGAGGAAAACATTTCTACTATTTACCTTTCTCTTCAATCTCTTTATGATATCAGAGCCTACAAAGACATACGTCTCTCAAGGCCTTCATCAATTCTTCTTCTGTTGTTATCAATTCTATTCTCCCCACCTAACTCCATCATTTCATCACAATCAAACTCACCCAAGATAACTACCTTCTTTGGCGAGCTCAACTAATCCCATACCTTCGTTGTCAAAATCTTTTTGGTACCTAGATGGCTCTATCCCCTGCCCACTAATCACAATTCCTTCATCCTTTACTCATGTTCCTAATCTTGAATACATTCACTGGTCCCAATAAGATCAAATCATTCTAAGTGCCCTTCTCACCTCCCTCATTGAATCCCTTCTTACACAAGTTATGGGTCTTACATCTTCCCGAGATGTCTGGCTCGTATTAGAGAAAACATTTTCCTCTACCTCGTCTACCCGCATTCTCAGCATGCATTTCCAACTCTCCACCTTTAAAAAGGCATCCTCACAATCACTGATTACTTCACCAAAGTCAAACAATTGTTAGATACTCTCTTTGCTATTAGTCATCCTCTTAGCTTCTCAAAAATCACCTTATATCTTCTAGTTGGTCTCCTTTCTCTTACGACTCATTTGTCACCTCTATTACCACCAGACTAGATCCTATCTCCCTTGATGACTTATATGGATGCCTCCTCACTCATAAAAATCACCTTAACCAACAAAACACCTCCAATGAATTCAGCCTACCCTCAGTCAACATTGTCACCTCCCATCCGATCGGGCTCATCATGGTCCACATTCACATAAAGGTGGTTCTCACTATGGCAATCAGTTTATAGGTAGGGGGTATGGATTCCAAAATTTCTTCCCTCAATAACAATCACACTCCAACAAACCTCAAAGTCAAATCTGTTCCAAAATAGGCCATACAACAACAACTTGTTAATATCGATTCAACCACCAACACCAATCTCCTTCTCCATCTAATCCTCAAGCAAATACAGTCCATTCTCCTATACCTAACTATGATCAAAACTGGTACCCTGACACTGGTGCCACTAATCACATTACCTCAAATCTCAATAACCTTTCACTTAATGCCAACCCCTACACTAGACCTGATCAAATTCAGGTGGGCAATGGACAAGGTTTGAAAATTCTTCACACTGGTTCTTCTCTTCTTTATTCTACTTCCAAATCTTTTTTTCATCTACATGCTCCTGAAATAAAAAAGAACTTATTGTCAGTTCATCAATTCACAAATGATAATAACGTTTATTTTGAATTTCACCCTTTCTTTTTCTACATCAAGAATCCATCCTCGGGCATTATCCTTCTTCAAGGACCAAGTAAAAATAGCTTTTATCCTCCACAAACTCTCACCTCTCCTTCCACTAGTCCAGCTTCTTACCTCAGTGAAAGAGTTTCGGTTCCACAATGGCATACACGCCTCGGACACCCTGCTTTACGCAAAACCAAAGCAATTCTCTCAAAGTTTCATCTAGCAGTCACCAACAATAAATATTTTCCAGTTAATCATGCTTGTCAATTAGGGAAAAGTCACAAATTACCTTTTCATTGGTCAAATTTTGTTTCATCTTCTCCTTTTAAGCTAAATATTTATGGATGTATGGAGGCCATCGTCTACTGAATCTGTTCATGGAAATAAAGATTACTTATGCATCATTGATGATTTATCTAAATTCATATGGCTATTTCCTATTGATGCCAAATCACAAATTGCCCATACCTTCATCAATTTCCAGCTTCAAATCGAATGCTACTTTGATTGCAAAATCAAAAGCATCTAAACTGATTTTGAAGGTGAATTTCAGGCCTTAAAATTATATCTTCTTAACTCCGGCATCATCCATCGTCTACCTTGCCCACATATTCACGAACAAAATGCGTCAATCGAGCGTCGTCATTACCACGTCGTTGAGACTAGCCTCACACTAATGGCAAATACGTCTATCCCACAACAATGCTGGGATGATGCTTTCATCACTGCCACCTATCTCATAAATCATCTTTCGTCTCTAGTCATTCAACACAAAACCCTACTTGAAATCCTGTTCAAACAACCTTTAGACTATACTCTCATTCGTACTTTCGGGTGCCCCTGTTAGCCTTACCTTCACCCATATAACTCCCATAAAATGGATTACCGCTCAGATCTCTGTGTTTTTCTTGGCTACAGCCCCAACCATCGAGGATATCGATGCCTGTAACAATCCATAGGCTGAATCTTTATCTCTAAGCATATAATCTTCAATGAAACCCGTTTTCCATTCCAACAAATGAATCCTCCCTCTCCTGATCGCTAAGCCCCTCTTCTAACACTGTCTTCATCCCTCTATATCTTGCACCCTAATCGTTTGCTAAATGACCTCTCTTTTCCACCAAACCAACTAAAACTTGACTTGTGCCTTCCCTCAAACCCAAACTCTCTACTCGAGCCTAATTTTGAACAACAAAACTCACATCCCATGATCGCATAATCCAAAAACAACATACACAGTCCTAAGAGTATACCACCTGACATGACTTCCACTCCACAGGCCTTACTCGTCGAGATCAAATAAATTAAGCCCACTTCCTTCACTACTGCCTTAAAAGGCCCACATTGGAGACAAGCTATAAATGAGGAATTTCAAGCCTTACTTGACAATGACACATGGGTCCTAGTCCCTCCAAAGCCCAACACAAATCTTATGGGCTGTAAGTGGATCTACCGAATTAAGAAACAGGCTGATGGGTTGATAAAACGTTACAAAGCCCATCTAGTTGTAAAAGGCTTTCACCAATTACCAGGTATTGATTATGATGATATCTTCAGTCTAGTGGTAAAACCCACTACCATTCAAACTATTATCTCTTTTGTAGTATCACAAAATTGGCCCATTTGACAACTTGATGTCAAAGATACCTTTTTACATGGAACCCTAAAAAAAACAGTTTACATGACCCAACCTCTCGGATTCTCTGATTCATCATATCCTGAGTATGTTTGTCACCTTTAAAAATCTCTTTATGGGCTTAAACAAGCACCTCAAGCTTGGTACTCTAAACTCAGCAATAAACTGGTAGAAATGGGCTTTACTGCTTCCAAAACCGATACTTCTTTATTCATTTTCAAATCACAACAAGTTGTCATCTATATTGATGATATCATCATCACCAGGCCTTATAAATTTCTTTTACACTCCATCATTACAAATCTGCAACAAGATTTCCCTCTCAAAGATCTTGGGGACCTTCACTATTTTCTAGGTATTGAAGCTCTACAAGATGACCATGGCTTTTTTCTCTCACAACAAAAGTATATTTTTGACCTGCTCAAGAAGACTAATATGCTACATGCCAAGCCAGCGAACTCCCTCATGTCCACAACAAACAATTTATAACTTTTCAAAAGTGATCCTTTCAGTGATCCAACCCTTTATCGCAGCACCATTGGCTCTCTCCAGTATCTCTCTTTTACCAAACCCGACATCGTATTTGTCGTAGCAAAGTGTGCCAGTTCATGCAGCGTCCCAGGACAGACCATTGGATTGCCGTCAAATAGATTCTCTATTATCTCTAACAAATCACCCACTACAACATCCTCATCCGCCGCACCTTATCCACCGACATACATGCCTTCTTCGACGCTGACTGGGCCGATTGTCCTGACGAAAAATGATTTGTCAGTGGCTACTGTGTATACCTTGGTTCCAATTTAATCTCATGGAGCTCATATAAACAACCAACGATATCATGTTCAAGCATGGAAGCAGAGTATCACGCGGTTGCCAATACCACCGCTGAAGTTATGTGGATCCGATCTCTCCTAACTAAACTGGGCATCTTGAGTCCAACTCCAACTACACTTTGCTGCGACAATATAGGGGGGCCACGTACCGAACTACCAATTGATACGACCAAAAGATTGATGTCTTCTTCTAAGTGCAGGAGTGTCGAAGTAATAAATAACCCGGCAAGATCGGGGTCAAACCACATGGAGGTTAACTATATAAATTATAAATAGTAACAACAACAACAACTACAACAACAACAACAAGAAGAAGTTAAAGAGAGCTTTGAGATGTAATATTGATGTAAGGATTAAACAATGATAAAATAATTGTCAAGGTTAGAGGATCCATTAATGATATTTTAAACAAGTATAGTATAAACTCTTTTTATTACTCAACTGGAAACCACACACAAAGGAGGTTCTAATCGGATTATAAATTGTTAACATGATTACATTAGTTATCTTATTCGAATAATGCTAATACTTGTAAATGTTGTCAGGCATTCATGATTATAACTTATGTTAACAACAAATCAAGTTCCTTTCATAGCACAAGTGTCGATTATACCATACAGTTGGGCTGTGAAAGTGCCAAGTATTTGTTGTGCCAAGGGTTGTACAATATAAATCTAGATTAACCATTTAATAAGCAAAGTATTAAAAGTGAACAAGATAACAAATATAAAACATGTTAGTATCAAACATTAAGGTCCATGTTGAGTTTATATTATACTTATTCTTACACCATTAGTGTAACCTTTTTACCTTGACATGATAAATTTAGCTAAACATAATGAAAGAGAGAAACATAAATAAACAAGGAAAGGAAATAAAAAGCATAAGCAAGAGATTAATATAAGCAAAACTTAAGCATTATAAAATATAAAAAGAGAGCAAGAGTATGATCTTGATCTGAAAACTAAGATGCCTAAATATATGGCAAATGCCTCCTTTTATAGGCCAAAATTCAGAACTATTGATTTGTTGACTAATTGTTGAGTGGGTGACCACATCTTGACTTGGTGACAATTCTTATCTTCTTGTCTGCCAAAAAGGTCATTGATAACGTCATAATTTGAACAGACTTAAATCATAAAAGTTCTAGGAAATTGTCTCAGCTTTCCAGGAAAAACAAGTTGAGGTCATTTGAACTTCTAGAACTCTAGATATGGGCTGAAAACTGAACAGTGTTTGGGTGTAGGACATATTCGGACTTCTCCGTTGTTACTACAATTTAAACTTGAAAACGACCTTTTTAAATCTTGGACTCCTCATGAAAGTTTTAGGCCTATGTCTTAGCTTTCCATCTATATAAAGCAGACCTAAATCTAAGATCTACAACTCTAAATATGACCTAATAACCGAACAGTGTTTCAGTTTGGACTGAACCATCATCTCTTTTCTAAGTTTGGCCCTCTCTTTGTCCTTTCAATTTCCGTACTTAAACTCATCAATCAATCCTTTCATTTATGTGATAGGCCTGCATTTAAGATGAACATTTACCATTAATTAAAGGTATTTTATGGTATCAGACTTGTTATTATAAAACATGTTTTAGTTAAGGAGTTATTGATACTTCAAGTGCAAAATGATGATATAAAACCTTGATAAAAATGCACTTTTAAGTACTAATCACCAATCCTTTCTATCACTCACGTACGAAGCACATTGAATTGGACATTCACTTCTTGCGTGATTAGGTTGCCCAACATCATTTCCAGGTTTGGTTCATCTCCAGCACAAATCAGATAGCTGATTCATTCACAAAGGCACTCCCAACTGCACGATTCTGTAATCTCTGTGACAATCTCAATATTCACGAGCTCCAATTGCTATTGAGGATACAAGGCGTAATGGCACAACTAAATCTCAACAAATGGATAAACCTCAATTAACAGATAAAACTCAAGATAATAACACAACTGAATCTCAACAAACAGATAAAGCTCAAATTCAAAATAAATAAGAAGAAAATCACGTTCAAGGAAGCAAAAATAGGAGATAAAAAACTTTTTATAAATTTAAATACTTTCAAATATATCTTGTAACAAAATTAATCTTATATAAAATGTATGTAAATAAAACATCACGTGATCCTCTAAACAAAAACAATGAGAAAACATTTTTATTATTTATCGTTCTCTTCGATCTCTTTAATAAGAAAATTTATTTTCCTTAAAGAAATATTTTAAAAAAGAAACTTTGTTTCCATCGTACCCGTAATTTACCGCGATATTTTGTCGGCGTAACGACAATCAAAGATCACCACGTCTTATTTCGCCACGGCCGGATCAGCTGCCACGTCAGGCACTCTTAATTCTAGTGGGGCCACCCGTACTGGCGTCAGCTGGCGAGCATTCACTGGCTGAAATGGAAGGGTAGAGTTTAAGTAGAGTCAAGACGTAAACCATAGTCAGCCATAACCATAGTTAAATAAATATGGCAAGAAGAGAGAGAAAAAGAAACTCTGAATAGGAAAAAAAAAACAAAAACAAAACCGGTGGAAAGTGATGAAGCGGTGTCTATGTTGTGTTGCCGGTTCACACCATAACAGCTCTCTTTTTTTTATCTCGAGTACTCTCCACCACTCTCTCTCTCCTTTTTAAAACCGTCGGCGAGTATTGGTGTCTCTCTCGCCGGAAAAATTGATGAGATCGTGGAGAAATTTCGTCATTCGTTTTTTGATTGATTGATTGATTTTGAAGAGGTGGGTAGAAATTAGAAATTGATATTTGTTTGTGTTTCTTGGATTCAGTTTTGGATGTCGAAGTTTCTTTGTTAAAGTTACCGATCCTGCATTGTTGAAGAGGAACGACAGGTAGTTTTGAATGGGGGAGAAATGTGCAGGATAGAGAGAAAGTGTGGAGGAGGAGACTATGGGGGTAGTTAAAGGAGTAGAAAAGATAAGGATTAGTATATCAAGGCCGTCGTCGAAAATGAAGGTGTGGATGATAAGGGCAACGACGTCGGTTTTGTTGTGGACATGTGTGGTTCAGTTGACGACAATCGGTGAGATGTGGGGTCCTAGGGTTTTGAAAGGTTGGCCTTCCCAATCTGCCTCTGCCGCCTTGCAAGAGAATGTTCCTTCTCTCCCTGCTCGCGTTTTGCCTCCAAAGAGTCAGTCCTTTTTAGCTAGTAATTGTGTGATTTCGTGGAAAGATGCATGTTTTTTTTTTCCTGATCAAATCAGTCTGATTAATTGTTTGGTTGCATTTGATAAAATAAAAATAAAATTGATGGGTGTTTGTCTGCAAAAGTGATGCTGATGCAAGTTATCCAAAGAGAAGAATATTTGTCAAATAAAACTATTCTGGTGTTGGAAAAACTTGTTTGCATCTGATGTCTTTCTTCTACTTCAATTATATATTTGTGTTTGTAGCTGGCTCTGCTTAACTAACATGTCATCTGTAGACTGATGTATCTCATTTGTTGGTTGACATTAGGGGTTTATAAGAACAATGGATACTTAATGGTCTCGTGCAATGGAGGTCTTAATCAAATGAGAGCTGCGGTGAGTGGCTACAACTGTGCTGGGCATGTGCATATCTGTGGATGATCTTACAGTGGTGATGTGGTTTATCTGTCATTAATTTTGTCGCTTTGCTTCTCTGCATTACAGATATGCGATATGGTTGCTATTGCTAGATATTTGAATGTTACACTTATAGTACCAGAACTGGATAAAACCTCCTTTTGGGCTGATCCCAGGTGTGTTAACCTCATTTTCGTATTTGAAGTTACCAAATGGTTTCAACTACATAGGAATCTGTACCATTTCATCCCCCCCTTATTTTTGGATTGGAAACGCACCTCGTACTTTTTAATGAGTATCTGTGATCTCACAGTGAGTTCCAAGACATATTTGATGTGGAGCATTTTATCACATCATTAAGGGATGAGGTTCGCATATTGAAAGAATTGCCTTCCAGGCTGAAGCAGAGAGTGGAACTGGGGATGACTTATACCATGCCACCAGTTAGTTGGTCGGATATTTCTTACTATTATAACCAGGTTAGCTCATTGTTGTCCTTTTTGCTTCTGGCATTGTTGCAAAAGTTGCCATGTGTTACTCTTGGGAGTTCTTATTGCTAATTTCCATCAGCTAGCTCAAATTGTAGGCTCATGCAAGGTCTCCTAGTTACCTGGTATTGTTGTTAATTTTTATCTATTTATTTTGCTCATTGGTATCTTTTTTATATGTTGTCTGCAGATTCTTCCTTTGATACAGAAGTACAAAGTTGTACATCTAAATAAAACTGATGCTCGACTTGCCAATAATCACCAACCTCTAGAGCTGCAGAAGTTGCGCTGCCGTGTGAATTTTTTTGCTCTGAGATTCACCACTCAAATAGAGGAGTTGGGTAAGAGAGTTATAAGGCTTCTAAGGCAAAATGGTCCCTTCTTGGTACTCCACCTTCGATATGAAATGGACATGCTGGCGTTTTCTGGCTGTACTCAAGGTTGCAACGATGAAGAGGTGGAAGAATTGACAAGAATGAGGTAAGCTGTGCATAATTCTTTATCAGCTCTTTAGCTGCTTGAAGTATTTATTTGATCCTCAGTCTGCATTCTCATCTGAACAGATATGCTTATCCTTGGTGGAAAGAAAAAATAATAAATTCGGATTTGAAGAGGAAAGATGGGTTGTGTCCTTTGACACCTGAGGAAACAGCTCTCACGTTGAGGGCACTGGACATTGATCCAAATATGCAAATATATGTTGCAGCTGGTGAAATATATGGGGGTGATAGGAGAATGGCAAGTCTTGCTGCATCTTATCCAAAGCTGGTATGCAGATCAAAGCTGAAATTAACTGTTTACACGTTAGATAGTTGTTCCCTCCTCCTGTTAACAGGTTCCTTTTGGTTTTTGAAACAGGTCAGAAAGGAAACACTGTTGGAACCATCAGACCTTAGGTTCTTCCAGAATCACTCATCTCAAATGGCAGCATTGGATTATCTTGTTGCATTGGAGAGTGATATTTTTGTCCCTACCTATGATGGAAACATGGCTAAAGTTGTTGAAGGCCACCGCAGGTATTTTTCTTCCAAACAGCTGCTTCTTTTTGATTCATATATTATATCGAAGGTCCTTCAATGTTTTTAAACTAACGTAGCGGTTTCTTTGGCCTCAGATAAATGATTTTGGAATTCAAACACCTTCAAGTTTTAACATTCCATTTTTTCTCTCTATCGGAGGACAAAAAATTGTGTATGCCTTCTACATCCAGACAGTTCTTTACTCTGGTTGTGAAATATTTAATGAACTTTGAAGCTTGATTTTTATTTAAAATTCATGAACTTGTTATTATTGATTTTTGAGTTGATATATTGATGTTTATTTAAAATTCATGAACTTGTTATTGTTGATTTTTGCGAAGTTGGTTATATCTACCGAGGAAGGTTTTTGATGTTTCTGTTCTTATGGTCTCCATGTTGTTTCTTTTCTCTTGTGTGTGAAATCAAAACTCATCTATCTTAACACTGTCTTATCCTTTGTCTAATGCCTCCTCAGATTCCTTGGCTTTAGGAAAACAATTTTACTGGACAGAAGGCTTTTGGTTGATCTGATAGATCGATACACTAATGGATCGCTGACCTGGGATGAATTTTCGTATTATGTAAAAGAATCCCATGCAGATCGGATGGGCGGCCCAACGAAAAGGCTGGTGATCCTTGACAGGCCTAAAGAAGAGGATTACTTCTATTCAAACCCAGAAGAGTGTTTGCAGTCATCAGAGGATCCATTGAGCAGCACATGATCATTATTTGACGAATTATTACATAAATCAGTCTCACAGTGCTAGCTATTCTACCACATATTGTTCTCTACAAGAGGTACAGTGTTAATGAAGGAGTTTGCTTTCAATAGGCATTATAGTGTTTGGTGAACTTCAAGAAAGCCTGAGATGATGTGTGGAAGCAAACCTAGGTTAGTATTATAAAATATACTCGAAGACTCCAATTCATGTATAGAAGCTCCTCTGCCATTACAGGGTGATGCCAGATTGACAAGATTGGGTTGTCCAAGTATAAAAGCTCCCCCAGTCATTTCATGGAAGGTTAATCCGTCGTCCTTCCATTTCCTTTTTGTACCTTTTTTTTTCTATTGGATCTTTCGCCATCTTGTGAGTTCCTAACATATCACTTTCTAAAATTTCCTTGCTATGAAAGATCACTGCTGCTCCTTTTTTATTATAGCTCAAAGATTTTGCAGCAAATGTCCTCGAAAACCGTAAAAGTGAATTATGCACTTTGTGACTTGTTAATGGAGACATTCCAGCAGATGTCTGGAATGCCCTGGATTATCCTTTGCTCACGGGTTTTGAGTCTGAGCCATAAAGGCCGCGGCTCATCTGGAGCAACAGCCGACTATTTGAGCTGATTTGATGTTGGTTGCTACATGTTGCTTAGATCAAACTTGAAAAGAGTTTGTAGACCAGATGCAAAGTTTTCTCTAGTCTCTTCAAATTCCAACATCAGATAAGGACGACCCAGCTAACCCATTAAGATAGTCGAATAGGTTTGCTATTTTATGAACCTCTTGTACTGTATGGTAGCTGTTTTTTATTTAAAAATATATTAAAATAATATATATATATATATATATATATATATATATATATATATATTTAAAGTTATTTTTGATATTAATTCATTAAAATATTTAAAAACATAATTTTTTTTTTTTTAAAAATAAAAAAAATTATTTCTTTTAAAAGTGCGGTGCTATGGCCAAAACAAGCATAGTTGATATCTTGACACTTTGGTTTAATTAATTAGTGTAAATGATTACATGTTTCAGGCTACTTGAATCTTAAGCATTGGTAGGTGAGGAGATTGCATTGCCATCTAGTCTTTGTAGAGGCTAACCAGATAGTTGCCTTCCAGTCTTTGTAGAGGTTAACTAGATAGGTGGTACAGGTTGGATAAATAAAATAAAATTGAAGACTGTGGAAAGCTTTTTGGTTGTTATAAATATTTCTGAAATTTTTTGATTTGATTTTTTTATCTAGTTTAAGTTTAAAATTAAATTATTTAGGAGTTGTCTTAATATGACATATACGACTTGATAGGTTGATAGGTTTAAAAACAACTTGAACTATTGGTGAAATTACAGTTTGATTTTAAATAAAGATTTCAAGAAGTTATCATTTTTTTTAAAAAATATTGAGATGATTTAATAATTTTTTGAATTATTTTTATTTAATTATATGATAACAAAAATAGTTGCTCATAAAATTAAGTATTAACATAATACTGAGATGTTTGTTCAAGTCTGCAATAACCTTATAAAAAAACAATTTTAAATAAGTTATGAAGTTTGATTTTTAATTAATTATATTAACTTGCCAAACTTGTGACCTAGGTCAAGAACTTGACCAAGTTCAATAATTTTTTTTAATATTTTTAATTTAATTATATAATAATAAAAATAAAAGCTCGCAAAATCGAGCACCAACCTAATATTAGGTTGTTATTTGAGAATACGATAACTTCATAGAAAACAAACCAAAACAAATTATAAAGTCCATTTTCTAATCAATTGAGTTTAATAACTTTGTACTTTCTAAAACTATTTTTTCTTATTTTTTAAGGGGTGAACGATGTGTTGTTTACCATTTTTTCTTGGAAAAAAAATAGAGTAGGTGATGATGCATTACCTACTTTTCTAGAGTCTGGTTCACATTTGGTTGGAAAGTCGAGTAGCTGACTTCGAGGGCTAAAAGAACTTGCCCATTATTTTTTATATGAAAATGTTTACGAAACACCATAAGAACTGTAATAAACCAATTTATAGTCTTAAATGAAACTAAATGAAACTTTTTTTTTGATTAAAAAGGAAAAAGACCTAAATGAAACTTTTCTTATTAAAAGGAACCTATTAACACCTAGTACGATGAGTTTTATAATTGAAAAGTGACCATTCACCAATGTTCTCTCTTATTTTTTGAAGACTCTCTCTCTCTTTTCTTTTATACTCAGGAACTAAAATGTTAGAAAAATAAAATTTTATATTAATTAAATTGTTTAATTTCCAAACTAAAGGGATCTAAAATGATTTTTTTTCTTAACTAAAGGAATCATTGGATTCTTTAGCTAGAGGCTTGGTAAACAAGCCTTCTAATTATTCTTTTGAAGTGCAATAGAGTAACTCTAGTTCTTATTTTTGTTGAAATTATCTAATAACATGAAACTTGATCTTCATATGCTTGGTCCTATCATGAAAAATGTAATTTTTTGAAATAGCTATTGCTGATGTGTTATCATAGAACAATTCTGTGGGACTTCATTGATCAAAGTCCAGATTAGTTAGCATTTTTCTTAATCATATCAATTGCTTTGCTGCCACATATGCTGTTATGTACCTTGTCTCTATAGTGGAATGTGCAACCATTGATTGCGTCTTTGAGTTCCAATAGAAAATGCTTTCTCCCATAGCAAAACAATAACTTGGGATGCTCATCATTTCTTCATCATTTCCAGCCTAGTCATTATTAGAAAAACCAATAAGTTTAACAGAACTAGATTTCACAAAATGCATGCCAAACTCTATGGTCCTTTTTAGATATCTTAGAACTCTCTTGGCTGCCACAAAATGGATTTGACTTGGACCTTGCATGAACCTAGGGAGGTAATTGACATCAAACACAATGTTTGGATATGTAGTAGTTAAATATAACAAGCTCCCAACTAAACTTCTATAGGCTTTACCATCTGTTTTGGGTGCTCCATCCTCCTTAATTAGCTTTTATCCCAGTACCATAGGTATACTAACTAGTTTGCAATTTTCCATTGCAAATTTATTTAGTAGCTTCAAAGTAAACCTCTTCTGACATAAAAGGTAACCTTGCACAGACCGAGTTACCTTTATGCCTAAGAAATATGTCAGAAAACCAAGTTCATTCATCTCAAACTTATCCTTTATGTTGGCTTCAAACTCCTCTACAAGTTGCTCATTGTTTCCTATAATCAATAAATCATCTACATACATTGACACAATCAGTTTATGTTTATCAACATACTTCACATACAAAACTGCTTCATTCATACTCCTTTCAAAGCTTAAGCTTAAGAGATGACTATTCAATCTACTATACCAGGCTTTAGGAGTCTGTTTAAGTCCATACAAAGCCTTTTTTAGCAAACACACCTTGTTTGATGTAATCTCTTTTTCAAAACCATCAGATTGTTCAACATATATTTCTTCATTTAGAACACCATTCAAAAATATAGATTTGACATCCAATCAAAAGATATACCAACCATTTTGTGCAGGTAAAACAAGCAAAAAATTTATTGTATCAAGCCTAGACACTAGAGCAAATATGTCAGTGAAATCAATACCTAGTTCTTGTGAATATCCTTTATTACAAACCTTGCTTTGTACTTGTTGATATTCCTATTTGCATTTAGTTTAGTTTTGAAGATCCACTTCATACCTATTACCTTCTTGTGAACTAGTCTGTCAACCAATATCCGTGTTTCATTCTTTTTTTTGTCTTTTTTTTTTTTTATCATAGTGAGCTTTTCTTTCATTGCTGATATCCACACTTGTGAATTGATTGTTTTTTCAAAATCTATTGGTTTTGCTTCAACAACATTGCACTTGTTGTAAATATCAGTAAAGGATCTTGTCCCCCTTACTAGTTTGTCATCGATAACATTATCATCCTCTTCAACATCCATTTCAATCTGTTGTTTCTGTTTTATCCCTTCAATTGATGCAGTTTCCCAGTTCCATGTAACACTTTCTGTAACTTTTACATTTCTAGCAATCACAACTTTGTTACCTTTCAAATCATAGATTTTATAAGCCTTAGATTTAGTGCTATAGCCTATAACATTCCTATATCAGCTTTTTGATCAAGTTTTCTCCTCTTAGCTTCAGGTTTCAAGACATAACATGGGTTGCCAAAGACTTTTAAATGATTAATATTAGGTTTAGAGTCATACCAGATTTCATAAGGAGTTTTGTTTGCCAAAACTCTTGTGGCCATACGATTTAGAAGGTAGGCTTGTAATAACCCGAGATTTCCAATCATTTCATGAAAAAAAATTCATGGTAATTTTTTTTTAAACCATTATGTCGATGATGTTTTTCATATTAGTATTCCAAGAACTAGCCAATAGGTTTCATTCATTGGTAGAGTACAATACCCATATAATTTCATAAATCAACATCCCTATAAAAGAGAACTCAGTACACATACTCATAACATTATATTTACATATTCATAAGTTTCCATTCCTGTTCTGATATAGTTATCATTACAAGTCTTTATAAAAGTGTCGAACGACAATTTCATAACTAATAGATTTGTTCAAACAAAATACATAATATCTTAACATTCAAATACATAGTTCATAACAAAATATACGGACCTATGAGATGGGATTCCTATACACCTTGATTGAGTGACGTCCCTGTTACAATGCAAAATGGCTACAAGAATTATAAATAATTTAAACATTATATTAAATATTTAAAAGAATATTATCACTACTTTCTGTTAATAAACTAAGTGAGTATATTCCTTCCTTTAATCCTTACATACATAATACAAGCCTTATGTCAATTGTATTATCCTTACTCACACGTCTTAACCTCTCAATAGGAGTTGTAGGGACTAGAGTTAATACATTGGCCGTGGTTAAATTACTTCGCTTTACCCCGGTCATCCTTTACAGACATCACTAACCACGATCAATCGCATTTCTTAAACCTGGTCATCCAATTCGGATGCCACTAACTAAAGCTAAGTTGTAATATCCAAACCCGGTCATACAATTTGGATGCCATTAGCCGAAGCTAATCACAATACCCAATCAAACACTCCATGAACAATTTAGTAGTCACAACAAAATAGAATAATTCTTTTATACGACATTATTTCAGAGATTTGATATTATTTAAGAAGAGAGTGGAGACCACCTACCTGTTCCTCCCGTGTGGTGTCCTCGTCCGGTCGAAGGTCCGATCCCGGATGTATTGCCTGACATATCAAATGATCACTAATCAACATAATCACATTCAATAATCATATAAACCGATACCATACATATCCCAAGAATACACATTTTCACATTCAAGTGTTCCACACATCATATAATCATACAATGAAAGTCATCATATCAAGACACTTCTCTTAATTTTAAATGTAAGTCACCCACAAACATCCTAGTGTTTAATTCTCGAGTCTCGTAGTGAGTTAGGTCAAACTGACGATGAAATCATCACAAGAATTAAATCATTTCTAACATGGAATTTGTCAACGAAATTAATCCATTGTTGTCACAGAAAATCATCAGAGAAAATTGGGTTGCTGGTGACACAAAAATCATCAGCAAAAACGGGTCGCCAGTGACACATAAATCATTACCAAAAAACTAAGTCGTTGGTGACACATAAATCATCAGCGACGATTGAGTTACGAATGACACATGGAATCGTCAGTGAAAGTTTAATTTATTATTGACTTAGAAATCATCAATGAAAACTGAGTCATTTTCGACTCAGAAATCGTCAGCGAAAATGAATTCACGGCAAACGCATGGAATTTTCAGTGAACACAGTTCACTGCTGACTCAAAATCATTAGCGAAAACTGAGTTGCTATCAACTCAGAAATCTTCAACAATGATCGAGTCATTTTTTATTTTACTTTTCCCTAGGCTAAGCGTAAGGTTTACATTAAGCTTACCCATTTGTAACATACTCCGGATATAAACCATTACCATGTCACATCTAATTTATCAAAAGGTTATTAAGCGATACACAACCAAGTCTCAACTTTTATATTTTGCAAAGGTTCTCCTAATCATCATCTCAAGACCGAAAGCTAATGTTGCCACAATCATACATTCTATGCTTTCAATTCTATCATGCCAATTAATCAACACAAATTAATAGTCAATTCATATTTCACAAGAGTCCCATTTCCACCCTTTCTCTTGTTTCTCTAAGGGTGTTCATCATGTAAGATTTCCCTCATGGTTTCCCTTTTTTCTTTGACCAGACATTGATGTCCATTCTCTCCCAATTTACATATGCAATTCATCATTTCCATCACAAATATATTCATAACAATATGCTACAATTACACCTTCATTCACTTGGTTCATAACCATTCAAATTCATCAATCACATAAACAAGATCCATTAGCATAGTATGGTTTCTGTTTAAGCTCAAACATGTCACTAAGGGCTTAACAAGATTACAATTCTGCACATTCCATCATTTCATCTCACTTTCACACAAGTTCTTCAATCATATATGAAAAATCAAGACATTAACATAAACATGAATTCAGTTTCAGCTCAAACATGTTTCTAGGAGTTTAACAAGGTCACAAACAACACATTTCATCACTCATTTCTTTTATTATTTCAATTGGCTGGCCCTTAGTTAGGGTTTGTTCATCCATATACATCTATTTATTTTTGTTAAAGATTCTGAAATTATGTTCCCTTCACCCCTATTTTTCCTTCAATCTCTCTATTTAATCTTTCCAAATCTATAAGTGCAAGAGCCCTAAGTCTTTCCCTTTAAGGTTTCTTCCTCCCTTTGTCCCTAAATCTTAAAGAAACAAATAAGGAAGTGATGTTATTATTACCACACGATTTTAAGAAAGCTTTAGGAAAGGTTCTAGTGATTTTCTTCCTCTTTTCTCTCAGTTTTCTCTTTTCCTTCTATTGTTCCAGCCGACCCTCTAAGCTCTTTTTTTTCATGTTTTTGGTTGTCTCTCATTTCTTTAACTCTCTATTCACTCAAACTCTCAAGAGAAATGGCATGCAATCTGGTTTGGTTAGGTTTCTTCTTGGGAAGGGGTAACTGCTACAACTAAGACTGCTAGCCAATTTTGGGGGAGAGAAAAAGTCATCTCTTTTTTCTTTTCTGCATTTACACCCTTTTTAAATGAGATGGGGGTGTTTGGGTACTGGTAATGCTCGTTCTTTTTCCTCTTTTGGGTTATCTTAGGGCTGGTTACCTCCCCTATAATTCCCACCTAGAGTAGGCTGGTTTCCCCTCATAATTTCCACCTAGAGTAGGCTGGTTTGTTTCCTTTAATTCTTTCCTAGCATAGGCCGTCCTAATACTATTTTTTTTATTGGGTTTTACATTCTACTCTCCTAATATAAATTTTATCCTCGAAATTAAGGAGGTTTCGCATTCCATACTTGATTGTTCAAATAGTTTGGGGTACTTCCTCATCTCAGATTCCTTCTCTCAAGTTTTTTATTCTATTTGAGCGGTCTACCATAAGATCTTGACAATAGAAATCCTCTTATTCTGTAGTTATTTCACTCCCCAATCTAGAATTCTTATGGGTCTCACTTCGAGCGTTAGGTCCTCTTTGACTTCTATCGTAACTTGGGGTAGAACTTGGTGAAATCCATGTTGGCCTTTTGTAACAAGGAGACATGGAATACATTGTAGACCTTGGCTAATTGCGGGGGCAAGTTTACTTTGTAGGCTACCGGTCCAATACGTTGCAAGATTTTAAAAGGTCCAATGAAACAGGGAGCTAGCTTTCCTTTCAATCCAAACCTCAACATATTCTTTCATGAGGCTACCTTAAGGAATACCTGATCTCCCACATTAAACTCGAGGGGTCCACATACTTTTTCTGTCTATCCTGTGTGACTTTTATCCGGTGATTAATGGTTCTTACTTTTTCAGTGGTGACCTGAACCAATTCTGCGTCATACAACTTTCTATCCCTGATTTCTTCCTAACATAAAGGAGTCATGCACCTCTTACCATACAAAGCTTTGTGCAGGGCCATCCCTATTGTTGCTTGATGGCTATTATTGTATGTGAACTCCACCAATGCTATGTGTTCCTTTTAGTTTCCTCCAAACTCTAATACACACATTCTTAATAGGTCTTCTAAAATCTGGATGACTCTTTTTGATTGGCCATCGGTCTGGGATAGAATGTAGTACTCATATCTAACCTTGTCCCTAAGGCGCATTGTATGCTCGGCCAAAGATGACGGGTGAACCTAGGATCCTGATCCGAGACAATGGATACTGGAATCCCATGAAGTCGCACTACCCTATTTATGTAAATCTTGGCAAGTTTATCTACCGGATCAGTCATCTTTATTGGTAGGAATGGTGCAAACTTTGTTAAGAGGTTGACAATGACTTATATTATGTCATTCCTTTTTTTTTCCCCTTAGAAAATCCTGACACAAAATCCATGGTGATCATCTCCCACTTTTATTCTGAAATTTGTAGTGGCTGAAATGGTCTTGCTGGCCTTTGATGTTCTACTTTAACTTGTTGACAAATGCCGCCCTTCGATACATATTCAGCTATCTCTCTTTTCATATTAGGCCACAGGTAGTGAGGTTTCAGGTCTTGATACATCTTGGTACTGCTAGGATGCATGGTAAAATTGAATTCATGTGCTTATTGTAGAATCATTCGTTTAACCATCTCGATATTGGGTATATACACATGTTGTCCCATCATCAATGCTCCATCATCTGCTACTTGGAATGGGGTTTCTATCTCGACATCCATTTTCCTTCTTATCTTGGACCCCTTAATGTAACTGAGTTGGGCTTGTAGTATCTATTTCTGATACATTGGTCGTACTGTCAGCTGGGTAATTAGTACCCTTCTGAGTTGATACCCAATTTTGTCCTTATCTCTTTCAGCTTCGTTAGCGGTTGTTCCTCCTATAACGTTGGTTTACTCAATGTTGCTTTGTTTTTACGACTGAGGACATCCGCCACCACGTTTGCTTTTCCAGGGTAGTATTCTATGGTGCAATCATAGTTTTTAATAAGCTCTATCCACCTTCTTTGCTACATATTTAACTCCTTCCGTGACATTAAATACTTCAAACTCTTATGGTTAGTGAAAATTTAAAGTCGGGACCCGTACAGGTGCCTCCAAAATTTAAGGGCAAATACCACAGCGACCAACTTTAGGTTGTGCATCAGATAATTCTTTTTATGAGTTTTTAACTATTTAGATGCATAGGCGATCACCTTCCCATATTGCATTAAGACACACCCAAGTCCTTTCCTCGAGGCATCACTATAGACCACAAAACCTTCGGTGATAAGCATCTTTTTTAATTCTTGGAAGCTTTCCTCACATTCCTTCGACTGTAACCACTTTTTATCCTTCTAGTTAATTGCATTAAGGGAGTTGCGATCATAAAAAACCCTTCAATAAACCTTCTATAGTACCCTGCAAGCCCTAGGAAATTATGTATCTCGATCATCATAGTTGGTCTCTCCCACTTCAAGATTGTTTCAACCTTTTGGGGGTCTACCCACCTTCTACCAAAATAACATGTCATAGAAGGTCTACCCACCTTCTACCAAAATAACATGTCATAGAAATGTTACTTTTTCCAACCAGAACTGACACTTGTTTAGCTTAGCATATAATTGATGGTTTCTCAGAGTCTGTAAAACTTGTCTTAAATGTCCCTCATGTTCCTCAAAAGAGTCTGAGTACACCAAGATGTCATCAATAAACACTACCATGTATTTATCAAGGTACGGTTGGAAGACCCGATTCATAAAGTCCATGAAGAGGGCTGTGGCATTTGTCAATCAGAATGGTAACACCAAAAATTCATAGTGCCCTTATCAAGTTCTGAATGTGGTCTTTGGTACATCCGATTCTTTAATCTTTATTTGATAGTACCCTGACCTCAAATCTATTTTTGAGAATGCTCTAGCTCCTTTTAGTTGATCAAATAAGTCATTTATCTATGGTTGTGGGTACTTATTTTTCATTGTTATTTTATTCAACTGATGGTAGTCAATATAAAGTCTATGAGTCCCATCCATTTTTTTCACAAATAAGACCGGTACTCACTGTGGTGAGTTGCTGGGTCGTATAAACCCTTTGTCTAACAATTCCTGTAGTTGAGTCTTTAACTTGTTCAATTCTACCAGAACCAGTTGGTACAACGATTGAGCTATAGGTGGCACCTCTGGGAAGGTATTTATGGACACCTCTACCTCTCGTTCTAGGGGTAGTCCCGACAGCTCTTTGAGAAACATGTTTGGAAATTCCTTGACTACTGGAATATCATTAGCCACAGACTTTCTCCATAAGAGTTTAAGATGTATGCGAGGTATCTCATACATCCCTTTCTTAGCAACTTGCAACAGTTACAATCGATACTAGGTTGATTAGGTTGGGAATCCTCTATCCCTTGAATAACATTCTCCTACCTTCAAGTATTTGGAACACAACGGTTTTAGTATAACAATTTATCTGGGCCTTGTACTTACTCAGCCAATCCATGCCTAGGATTACATCAAAATCATGTAATTCTAATGGTATCAGGTCTACTTCTATTTCATACCTAGCTAGACTAACCCCCACTCCCACATACATACTATTTGTTTCTACTCTATTTCCTAACGGAGTCTTAATTATGAACCCTTTTCCTACTATTTTTACTTCTTTCCCTATCTTGGTGACAATTCTTCTAGCAATAAATGAGTGAGTAGCACACGGATCAAACAACACATGCACTTTAAAGTTATTCATTTGCAACGTACCTACCATTACATCAGATGCTACTCTAACCTCTTTCTATGTCATGTAGAAGACCCTTCCTAAGGTTCAGTCATTCCATGCCCTTGGCCTTCCTTGGCTGGAATTTGCCACTGATTGTGAAGACCTCATCGGCCTATTCACTATGACTAATCGTTGATAACTCTGACTTGGCTGTCTTAGGCTTTATGCTTGTCCAAAATTCCTATTGAGGCACTCCTTCTTGTAATGGCCTCTTTCGTTGTAGTAATGGCATCCTTACCCTAGATACTAATAGTTTCTCCATCTATGGCCTTCCTCTCTACATACAAAACATCACCCCGGGGAAATTGGGCAGTCTTTAGGGTGCCTTGGTTCACACTTCACACAATAAGGATAGTTAACATTCTTCCGGTCACTAGTCCCTCCCGAAGGGTTCATCCTTAAATGAGTCTACCTCCCATCATTCTTTCGTTTGACTGTTGGTTGAACGACACCGTTAACGCTCCCTTTTTTCTATATTGTTCAAACATTCCACTCTTTCCTTAGTGGTCTGCCGGCAGAATAGTCCCTATATCTCTTTTTACCTATTCCTTAATGACCTGTTGACCCCCTCCAATACAAGCTTTTTAAAGTCCATGTTACCTTAATAAGCTTCCTTACTGTTTTAAACTGTAAGGCAATTAACCCTTGCCTCAATTCCTATCGAAACCCATCTTTCAACTTCTCAATCATATGCTCTTCTATCGGGACGTAGTGTAGGGCAAACAATGAGAGATCATGGAATCTCCTTTCATACTCCAATACTGACATCTCACCCTGTCTTAATGATGCAACCATATTATTCGTAGTTTCACCCATATTTAACTAGTGTTTTGCCTATGTTTTATATATAAAATGCTTTGATATTCTTTATTTTATGTTTTGAAGGCACTTTTGGATAGAAGATGCAAAAAGGAGTAAATTGAAGGTAATTGGCAGATTTGACCTTTAGTCGATGTTTTGTGCAGAGCATGAGCTCTAGAGGTCGAAATGAAGTGATTCCAGTGGCATTAAAAAGCTAACACACATAGCTTTTTGGAAATTTAGGAAAGAAAATAAAATAAGAAAGAGCATGGAAATCACAGCCTTCAAAGTCAAATCTTGCAATATGCCAATGTTGATGTTCGGCCATTCTGACTAGAATATCTAGAGCTACAGAAGTCCAATTGATGTAAACTCAATTTTTCTAGATTTCTTACTCGAAGAACTATCCATGCTCCAAAGTTTAGCAAAAAACGATGTCATATGAGGGAGATATGAGTTTTCAAAGATGAGAATTGAATTCTGCTAGCAAACAGGTTTCGTGAAGAAATCAGTCCAAATTACGTTCCGAAGCATCTAAATCGACATCCAAGTTTTTATTTCAGCAATTTAGCTCCTCTAAGTCAAAGCTTGAAGATTTCATGCAAGACTATTGCTTTGTTTTAAGGAAAATAGTTATTGAACTAAAATGTAAACTGTCTACTTAAGGGAGGACTATTTTATAAAATAGAGACTAGGGCTAGGATATAAAAAGAATGAGAGAAGAGAAGGGGGGAAGCCAACCAAGAAGAGAAAAACACCCCCTTCCTCTAAGAAACCCGAAATCATGCATTCTTCCTTCTTTTTGATTAGTTGTTTAACAAATATGCAAGGCTAAACACTTTTTGTTGGTTGTAAGGCACAGAAACCTTCGGATTTCAAGAATTGTGAGATTTATTTTACCTTTTCTTTTCAGTTTATATGATGAATATGTTTGTTCTCCTATGCTTATTTTTCCTATGATTGTTTATTTTAATTGCTAGAGCGGACTCTAAGTTATTATTGTAAATAATCTATTGCTAAGTTTGATATCAAAACCGGAGTTGTGGTATATGAACTTGTGAAGCAACTGAGTTTAATTATTATGGCAGATCTATGCTATTAATCTTAGGGAGAACATTCAATCAAATCAAACATAGACTGCAAACAATTTTGTTTTCTGATTAATCAACTTATCTAGTTCTTAAAGCTGCCATTGAATTAAATTACTAGTGCAGACACTGTAGTTGTTTGATGGTTAGGGTTAGTTATACGGTGGATCCGTTAACTAAACAATGTTAAGAAGAGATAAATATTCAGAATATAAATTGATGTTTCATTTTCATGATCAGTTCAGATTTCTGAAGGTGGATGTGTGCTTGCAACCAAGGTTTGTTCTCTTGATAATTTTTTGATTTTATTAAATTTTGTTTGATAGTTTTTTGTTTTCTTTTGCTTTATCCTAGATAATGTCCAAACCCCCCCTCCCAAAAATGCACATCATCTAGTATAAAAATCTGACTTGAACCTCCTCGTGGGATCGACCCCTTGCTTGCTCTATACTATCTTGTGTGTTGTGTTTGAAGCTAGGATAATTAATTTGTGCGACCGCGACATCGCAACAATTAACGCTAGGAACTCTTCTTCTTTCACCACTCTAACACCTACCAATTTTGTTATGTACTTATTTTTATGTACTATGAATACTTAAAATTATGTTAATAACTTCACCATGAAATACTAAATTGTATGATTGTATTTCTAGCATTTAGTTATTGCATCTCTTTTGTTATATGTGTGTGCGCGTGTATTCATCACACATATGTTTTAAGTAAATGAAAAATGGAAAGAATATAAGATGAATTGTGAGAAGCGATGTGAAAGAATAAAATGGAGAAATAATTGAATTGGTGGGTGGCTAAAGGCGGCTGTGTGTATGTCATAGAGTTATTTGATATTGTATTACCTAAGAGGATAAGAAAAGAACTAAGAAAATGTATAAGTTATAAGGGAAACTCTGTTGTAAATTTGGTAAACCAAAGAATCAATAATGGGATGTATTGTTAGATGAATTGCAAACAAAAATAAAAATTTTGCCCTATTATACTCAAATATGATGATTAAAAATATGAAAGTTACATGGAAATTTCAGGTCATTATAAGGATACTGAGGTAGTGGGGCATTGATTAAGAAAGGTAGAAAGGGTGATGACTCAGATGCCAGTGCCAAAGGAGTCTCGAATTGATTGTGTGGCCTAGTTGTTAGCCGAGAGTACCCACTTCTGGTGGGAAATTATATGTGAGAGAGGAGAGTTAGGGAGGCATTTATGTAGAGAGACTTCAGGGAGGAGTTTTAGGAGAGATATTACTCATAACAGTATAAGAAAGAAAAGGAATAGGAGTTCCTAGACTTACGACATAGAGATATGACCGTCCTTGAGTATGAGAGGAGGTTCCAGGATTTGTCTATCTTTGCTTCTAGTTATCTCCCCACGGAGTGTTATTGGGTAGAGAAGTTCTAAGATGGGCTCAACAAGAGTTGAAGATGGAGCTGATAACGATGCCATTTCAGTCCATCCTTGAGCTAGTACAGGCTGCTTAGGGGATGGAGAGCGTAATTCGAGACATACCGAGACAGGTGAGTGAACAGGGCTAGACGACCATGGTTAAGAGAAGAGATTTTGTATATTCCATTAACAGGCCTTTTCTTCTGAAGAGGGGGAAGAGAGGGCAGTCTTTTGAGCAGTTTCAGAGGAACAGGAGTTTTATTGTAAGTGGAGAATCTGGGGGTTTTAGAAAAATTAGTTATGAGGGAACCTTAAGAGGTTCGGCTCGATAGGGAGCCAGTGCTAGAGGGGGTCTTCTAAGCAGAGGGGACCTGTTTGCCTATTATGTGGAAGATGTAGCTTGAGACACCCTGGACACTATTTAGTGACACCAATTTGGTGTTATATTTGTAGAGGTGAGGGGCATCGTTAGAGGGATTGCCAGTATTTAGGGAGAGGATGTTTTTACTGTTGGGATATAGGCCACAAGAAGAGAGATTGTCCTCGTAGGGCTGCAGAAGTTGCACAGAGTTAGAAAGCTACTACATAGAGTCAGCAACAATCAGTCTCTATTGATCGACAGACGAGGTCTACTAACATGATCAAAAAGTTGATGTCTTCTCCCATGTGCAGAAGTGTCAAAGTAATAAATAACCCGGCAAGACTGGGGTCAAACCACAAGGACTATATAATAATAATAATAATAATAATAATAATAATAATAATAATGAGTTAAAGAGAATTTAGAGATGTAAGATTAATATGAAGATTAAACAACGATAAAAATAGTTGTCAAGGTTAGAGGATCCACAAATGGTATTTCAAATAAGTATAATATAAACTCCTTTTATTACTCAACAGGAAACCACACACAAAGGAGGTTCCAATCAGATGATTTGTCATTAATAACTCATTATAAATTATTAACATGATCATATTAATTATGTTATTCAAGTAACACCAAACTTTTAAATATTGTTAGGAATTCATGATGCTAACTTATGTTAACAACAAATCAAGTTTCTTTCATAGCACAAGTGTAGGTTATACCATACGGTTGGCTATGAAAGTACTAAGCATTTGTTGTACCAAGTGTTATACAACACAAATCTAGATTAACCATTTAACAAGTAAGGTATTAAGAATTAATAAGATAAAAATGATAAGACATGTTAATAGCAAGTTGTTAAGGATATAATCATTAAAGTCCATATTGAGTTTATATTATACTTATCCTAACACCATTAGTGAAACCTTTTCATCTTGACATAATAAACTTAGCTAAACATAATGAAGAAGAGAAACATAAATAAACAAGAGGAGAACATGATTATATAAGTATAGTAAAGGAAATGAAAGGCCTAAACAAGAGATTAATGAAACTATAACATGAAATAAAACTAGAACATTAAAACTACAAAGAAAGAAAGCAAGTAAGGAAATGATCTTGATTTGAAAACCAAGATGCCTAAATGCATGGCAAATGCCTCCTTTTATAGGCCAAATTTCAGAACTATTGATTTGATGACTAATTATTGAGTGGGTGACCACCTCTTGACTTGGTAACAATCCTTATCTTCTTGTCTACAGAAAATGTCATTGCTAACATTAGAATTTGAGCAAATAGTTTTCATAAAAGTTCTGGAAAATTGTCTTAGCTTTCCAACAAAACAATAATCAATGCATTTAGACTTTTAGAACTTGAGATATGGGCTGAACATTGAATAGTGTCTGGGCTGCAGGATAGATTCTAACTTCTCTGTTGTTGCTACAATTTGAACTTGAAAATGGTCATTTTGAATCTTGGACTCTCATAAAAGTTTTAGGCCCATGTCTTAACTTTCCATACATATAAACCAGACCTATATCCAAGTTCTGCAACTCCAGTTATGATCTAATAACCGAATGGTGTTCCAGTTTGGACTGAACCAGCATCCCTTTTCTAAACTTAGCCCTCTCTTTGTCTTCTTAATTTTAGTAGTTAAGCTCATCAATCAATCCTTTGATTTATGTGATAGGCTTGCATTTAAGATGAACATTTACCATAAATTAAAGGTATCTTATATTATTAGACATGTTATTATAAAACATGCTCTAGTTAAGGAGATATTGATACTTCAAGTGCAAAATGATGATATAAAACCTTGTTAAAAATGCACTTTTAAGTACTAATTATCTACCTAGTCTGGGATGGGTGCTAATTGGGGTCAGGCTAAGTTCTAAGATGAGAGGACTCGTGGTGGAGTATACCACATATCAGAGGAGGATGTGGGAGTTGTACCTAACATGGTGGTAGGTACATTAAAGTTAGAATTAATGCAAGTTTATGCTTTAATTGATTCTGGAGCTAATCGTTCTTTTATAGCATATCAAATTGAGATGAATTACATGTATTGCCAAGTGAATTGAATGTGGGGTAACAGTTGGTACACCTTTAGAAGAATACATAGATATTGATAACATTTTTAGAAGGGTAAAACTATAAATTATGCATATATGGTGGATGAAGTTATGTGAAAGTGTGTTCTGCAACGAATCTATGTTTGTTGCTGAAACTATATTGCCTGCAGTGAATTAGTGTTCGTTGTTGAAATTGTGTTGGCTGCATTGAATGTGTTCACTACCGAAATTGTGTTGCCTATAGCGAAGCAGTGTTCGCTGCCAAATTGTGTTGTCTGCAATGAACTAGCTTTCGCTGTCAAATTGTGTTTGGCTGTAGCAAATCAATTTCTGCTACTGAATTATGGTGTCTGCAGTGAATTAACTTTCATTGTTGAAGAGTGTTATCTGCGGCAAATTAGTGTTCGCTGCTGAATTTTTGTTGTTTATCGCAAATCAGTTTTCGCTGCTGAATTTTGTTGCCTACAAATAATCGGTTCGCTAAATTGTCGAGTCTGCAGTGAATCAATTTTCGCTGCCAAATTGTGGAGTCTGCAACGAATCATTTTTGCTATTGAATTGTGGTGTCAGTAGGGAATCCGTTTTCGCTGCCAAATTGTGGTGTCAGCAGCGAACCAGTTTCGCTGATGATTCTGCGTTCCAGCGAATCAATTCCTGGCGAATCTGCATCACTAGCGAACTAGTTTTTGCTAACTAATTTCTGCAACATATTTACGTATCTGAATTGGTCCAATGACTAAAATGATTGCATTGTGTGATGGTGTAATATGTGGAACATTTGAATGTGAACATGTAGATTCTTGAAATATGTATGTTAATGAGTTATGTGATTTCAGAATACATATGTGCTGATTTATGACCATTGATGTGTTAGGTGGTGCAATCGGGACTGGACCTTCGACCAGGCAGGGACACCCCACAGGATGAATATATAGGTGATTTCTACCCCCTTCTAGCATAACATGAGTTTTTGAAGTGAAATTATTACGAAGGATCTATTGTTGTGCTATATAAAATGTTAAACTGTCACGATTGATCATATGAATATTATGAAGGATCTATTGTTGTATTGTACTGAACATTAACTATCATGAATAGTTGTATAAGTACTACGAAGAATCTATCATTGTATTATACGGAATGTAAATTGTCACAAATGTTTATATGAATATTGTGGAGGAGTTATTGTTGTGTTGTACAAAATGCTAATTGTTATGAATATTTGTATGAGTATTACAAAGGATCTATTATTGTATTGTACTGAACATTAACTATCACGAATACTCATATAAGTATTACGAAGGATTTATTGTTGTATTATACTGAATGTTAATTGTCACGAATGTTTGTATGAGTATTGTGAAGGATTTAATGTTGTGTTATGCAGAATGCTAATTTGTTACGGAATGCTTGTTTGAGTATTACAAGGGATTTATTGTTGTGTTATATTGAACGTTAAACTATTACAGAACGTCTGTACAAGTATTACAAAGGGTCTATGTTGCGATGTCCCGGTCGCACAAATTAATTACCCTAGCTTCAAACACAACACACAAGATTGTATAGAGCAAGCAAGGGGTCGATCCTACAGGGAAGTTCAAGTCAGATTTTTATGCTAGATGATATGCAATTTGGGGGAGATTGGACGTTATCTAGGCTAAAGCAAAAGAAAACAGAAAACTATCCAACAAAATTTAATAAAATCAGAAAATTATCAAGAGAACAAACCTTGGTCACAAGCACACATCCACCTACAGAAATCAGAACTGATCATGGAAACGAAACATCAATTTATATTCTGAATATTTATCTCTTCTTAACATTGGTTAGTTAACGAATCCGCCGTATAACTAACCCTAACCATTAAACAACCACAGTGTCCGCACTAGTAATTTAATTTAATGGCAGCCTTAAGAACTAGATAAGTTGATTAATCAAGAAAACATAACTGTCCGCAGTCTATGCTTGATTTGATTGAATGTTCTCCCTAAGATTAATAACGTAGATCCGCCACAATTATTAAACTCAGTTGCTTCACAAGTTCATATACCACAACTCCGGTTTTGATATCAAACTTAGCAATAGATTGTCTACAATAATAACTTAGAGTCCGCTCTAGCAATTAAAATAAACAATCATAGGAAAAATAAGCATAGGAGAACAAATATATTCATCATATAAACTGAAAAGAAAAGGTAAAATAAATCTCACAGTTCTTGAAATCTGAAAGTTTCCGTGTCCTTGCAACCAAGAAAAAGTGTTTAGCCTTGCATGTTTGTTGAACAACTAATCAAAAAGAAGGAAGAATGCATAATTTAGGGTTTCTTAGAGGAAGGGGGTGTTTTTCTCTTCTTGGCTGGCTCCCCCCTTCTCTTCTCTCATTCTTTTTATATCTTAGGAAACCCTAGGTCTCTATTTTACAAAATAGTCCTCCATTAAGTAGACTGTTTACATTTAAGTACTTCAATAACTATTTTCCTAAAAAAGGAGAAATAGCCTTGCATGAAATCTTCAAGCTTTGACTTAGAGGAGTTAAATTGCTGAAATAAAAACTTGGATATCGGTTTAGATGCTTCGAAACGTAATTTGGACTCGTTTCTTCACGAAACCTGTTTGCTGGCAGAATTCAGATGTTATCTTTGAAAAATCATATCTCCCTCATACGACATCTTTTTTGGCTGAAATTTGGAGAGTTTATAGAAATATGAGTCATGAATCCAAAACAATTGAGTTAGCATTAATTGGACTTCTGTAGCTCCAGATATTCAAGTTGGAATAGCCGAAGGTCAACACTGGCAGATTGCGAGATTTGACTTTGAAGGCTGCGATTTCCATGCTCTTCCTTATTTTATTTTCTTGCCTTAAATGTCCAGAAAGGTATGGATGTTAGCTTTTTTAATGCCACTAGAATCACTTCATTTCAACCTCCATAGTTCACGCTCTACATAAAATATCGACTGAAGGTCAAATCTGCCAATTATCTCCAATTTACTCCTTTTTGCATCTTTCATCCAAAAGTTCCTTCAAAACATAAAACAAAGAATATCAAGGCATTTTATATATAAAACATAGGCAAAACACTAGTTAAATGTGGGCGAAACTATTGAATAATATGGTTGCATCAGTCTACTATTATGTTATAGTGATTTCATAAACCGCCTATGGAACATTTGATTGGTTAATGATTAGCTTCGGCTAATGGTATCATAAGTGGATGATTGGGATGAATAAATGGCTAATGGCATCCTAAGTGGATTACTAGGATGAACGAATGATTAGCTTTGGCTAATGGCATCCTCAGAGGATGACCAAGATGAATAGATTATTAGCTTCAGCTAATAGCATCCTAAGTGGATGACCGGGGTGAATAAATGATATAAATAATTAGTTTCGGCTAATGGCAATTATTAGATTTGGCTAATGACATCCTAAGTGGATGACCGGGGTGAATTAATGATTAACTTCGGCTAATAGCATCCTAAAAGGATGACCAGGATGAACAAATGATTAGCTTCAACTAATGATATCCTAAGTGGATGACTGGGATGAATGAACGACTGGGATGAATGAACGACTGGCTTTGGCTAATGGTGTTCTAAAAGGATAGCAAGATTTGAGAGTTATGAGTTAGTTTCAAGAATTGATGCGTTCATGTGTACTATGTTTTGTATGTACCAACTATATAAAAGAATTACAATTGTTATGCTTTAAACAGAGAATAACGTTAGTTCGGTTAACGGTATTCGAGATGGATGACCGGGTTTGAGTATTGTAATTAGCTACGGTAATTGATGAATTATTAAGGGTGGCATTTACGTAAGTAAGGAGAAATTAGAGAATTATACTCTTTTGATCCACGAATGAAATGTAACGTTGATATTGCTTTATTATGTTTTTAAATTGCTTATAATGCTTGAAATTACCTTATGTTGTAATAGGGACATCATACCAACATGATGTTTAAGGAAATCCGTTTCGCGACTCAAACATTTTGAAAAGAACTATATATTCGTATGTTATAGGTGATATGAATTCTATAAGAATAGACAGATTAATCGCTCAATTAGTCGTCTAGCCCTTTTTGTAAAGACTTGTAATGAACAATTAAAATGGAACACGGATGTATATGTGCGAACAAGTAGATGTGATTTGTATGAATATACGTATGTGGTATTCTTCTTATGAGGATGTTATGTTGTGAAATTACATGAGGTCATGATAAACGAAAGTACTAGCTGTGTAACTTGTCGTTCGACACTCTTGTATGAACTCGTGATGATAACGAGACTAGAACAAGAATGTGAATTTATGAGTATGTCAATACGATGTAATGTAAACCTATGAGTATGGAAATATAGTATTATGAGCATGTGTATTGAGAATATGTTTTATAGGAATGTTGATTTCCGTTATCCTACGTGGATTGTGTCTTGTTAATGAATGGAATGCAATTATAAATCTACATAATAATATGATATGGTGAAAAACATTCAGAACCTGACAATTTATATATATATATATATATATATATATTCCAATGATTTTGGCTTTGAAAACATCAGGTCGTTACATATGGTATGTATGAACACTTCATGTTATGAACGTGATGGACATGTATCTTTTGTTTTGTAGTACTATCATATCTTATATGTACGTGTAACGTATTTAAACACTTAAGGATGTTTGATTATTGAAATGATAGATGGTACCATACAATGCACCGATGGAATGTGAAAAACAAATCACCCCCACCTCCTGCTTATTATGGATAAACAGTATGTCAAAAATCAATTGAATTTTATGGGCTATTATAGTTGGTATCAAAGCTCCTAGTTTTGGTCCTGGAAAACTCAAATGAATACTTATAATCATTGCCTATTTCAGAATGATATGCACTCGACAAGGAATGTATACTAAGTCACCCTCTATGTGGAAGGGATTAAAGGCAAGAATGTTGATAATCAGCAAGGGGAAGGCCCACTAGATGATACTACTTCACATACGCCAATAACATCATCCTAGTCTAGGCAAGGAGAATCAACAGGAGTTCAGAAAGAACAGGTCCCGAAACGAACATATATAGTCAACCGAGTTGGAACCGCAATGAAGAGCAAAGATACCCCTTCTGACGATTCCAGCAGGAATGTCCACACCTTATGTAGATCCAGGGTTTCTAGTCAAGAAAGTGATAGAAGGTATGGGAAGTACTACAGCTCATGCAGTCCCAATAGCACCAACCATACTAGCAACCCCAAGGGTTTCTGCAACCACCGATAATATGGTGCTCCTGGTACGACTAGTTAAAAGCATGAGAGAAATAGATTGTAAACCCTGTATGGGGGAGCAGGGTGCTGAAATAGCTGGAAAATGGATCAGGAAAGAGGAGAAGACTATGATTTAGATTAAAATACCCAAAGATTTATGGGTAAATTATGATACACAGTTATTATCTAATCGGGTCATGATATGGTGGGAAACCATCCAGCTAAGACGTGTTACTAAAACATTAACCTAGAATGACTTCAAGTTCAAATTTGATAACCAATTATACTCTAATACTCCAAGTATCATCATAACGTGAAGGAACAAGAATTCTAGCATTGAAACAAGGAGAGATATCGGTGTTGGAATATGAAAGGTGATTTCATGACCTCTCATTATTCGCCTCACAGTACATCCCCACTAAAGAGCATATGATAGAAAAATTAAAGAATGGGTTTTGTCAGGATTTAAGGTAAGGATTAATTGCTTTACAATTCAAAATAGTGAGGGAGTTAATTGAAGCAGCATAAGCATTGGAAGCATGCATTGGGGAAAGCCATCAGGGCTAATATAGAGTTGGTAAAAAACGGATATTGATTATTTTATGAATAGGTTGCCGCTTCCAAAAAAAGGGAAGAGTGGATCGTTTAATCAATTTAAGAAGAAAGAGGGGACATCAGTGAGTTCTCACCAACATACAAGTGGAAAAGTGATGGGGGCAAACACTCCCGAGGACTAACCCATCAAGGGGATCTAGTGACCAGAAGAATGTTATCTATGTGTACGTTTTGAACAAAGACACCTTGGTGATTGTTCAGTCTCCCCAGGATAATGTTTTGTATGTCGAGAAGAGGGCTATAAATGGAGAGCTTGTAAATATTTGGGGCAAAGATGTTATTATTATGGTGAAAAAGGACATTCAAAAGAGAGTGTCCTCCCAAGAACACTAGGTAAGCGTAGAATATGAAACAACCAAGTCAGAGTCACCAGTAGTCTGCCATAGTAAATAGGCCAGTGAGGTCCACAACAATCGGGGGCTAATTCCATCCGAGGACGGTCAAGGGCATATAATGATCGAACTTAAAGGAGGGTCTTCCTATAACACATGAAGAACGTCAGAGCAGCATTCGATGTAGTGGCAGGTACACTACGCATGAATAATTTAAAAATACGTGCCTTGTTTGATCCTGGTGCCATTTATGCATTTATAACTAGTAGGATTGTAGCAAATTTAGGGAAAGAAGCAAAAAGGGTAAAAAAAGGGTTTACAATAAGGACACCTTTGGGTGATGTGGTAAAAACCAATAACATGTATATAGATGTGAAAATTGGACTAGATGAATATGAGTCAATAGTAGATTTGATACCTTTAGAATTAAATGATTTCGATGTAATCCTAGGCATGGATTGACTGATTAAACATAAAGCTCAGATAGATTGTTAAACCAAAATTGTAACCTTTCAAGGATTAGGGGGTAGAAGAAGGATCTTTAAGGGAGAAAAGACTATTATCTTGACCAATCTGATTTCGACTATGAGAGCCAAAAAGTTATTAAAGAAGGGATGTGTGGGACGCCTTGCATAGTGTTGAATTCTGACAATGACGAAACAAAGCTAAGTGATATTCCGGTTGTAAAGGAATTCCCAGATGTATTTCCTGAAGAACTACTCGGGCTACCCTCGGACCGACAAGTCAAAGTTTCCATCAATACCTTCTCAAAAGTACCCCTGATAGCACAACCACCATATAAAATGGCTCCGATAGAACTAAATGAATTAAAAAAATCTAGCTACAAGAGTTACTAGATAAGGGATTTGTAAGACCCAGAGGCTCACTTTGGGGAGCATCGGTTTTGTTTGTGAAAAAAAGGCACCCATAGGCTTTGTATAGACTATCGCCAGCTAAATAAGGTAACCGTAAAACCCCATTAAAAGAGAGAGAGAGAGAGAGAGAGAAGGAGGGAGGGAGAAAGAGAGAGAGATAAATAGACCAGCCAATACTAAGTGGAAAACATGAAAGAACCGATGTAGGGATAACCAAAAAGGGGTGTTAGGATTAGAACATCCAACATCCAAACACAACCCACCATATTTGAGGAGTATAAATACATAAAGAGAAAAAAAGATGATTTTTCCTCTCCTTCAAAACCGACAGCAACCCTAGTCATGTGACCCAATAATGCAAAGAAACTCCCATCCAAACCACCCTTACATGCCACCCCCTTGAATACTTGAGTGCGAAGAGAGTTGAAAAGTGGAAAGAGAACCAAAAACATGAAAAGAGGAAGGGGTAGAGGGTCGGCTGGAATAACAGAGGAAGGAGAGAAAAAATGAGAGGGAGAGGAGGAAAACCACAAAAACCATCCTTGAATCTTGTCTAAAAATCATGTGGTAAGAGTAACCTCACTCTCCTACTTGTTATTCTGAGATGCTGAAGCAAGATAAGAAGGAAACCTCAATTGAATGATATAGGGTTCTTGCACTTTCAATTTTGAAAAGATTCAATAGAAAGATTGGAAAATTAAGGATAAAAAAGATGTAATTTCAGAATCTATAACAAAAAAAATTGATGCATGTTGAAGAACAAACCATAACTAAAGGCCAGCCTGTTGAAAGAATGAAAGAATGATGGAATAGAATGATGAAATGTGTCAATTGTGATCTTATTATGCTCTTAGGAAAATACTTGAGCTGAAACATAATTTTTACATATGCAAATACCTTCATTACATCATAAATTGAAGAACTTGCTTGATTATGGACTTAGAAGATTGATGTGTAAATTGATGCATGATAACATAGACATGTTTATTATGAAAATGATGATTTACATGAGTAAACTATAATCGGAGGGGATACCATAATTGACTAAGAGAAAGAACAATGAGGGAAACATTTATATGATGAACATCCTTAAAGAAGAAAAATAAATGGTAGAAATTGAACTCATGTGTAATGTGAAATTAATTGTTAGCTTGTGTTTTATGATTTGGAATGGTATAATTAGGAATGATGAAATGAACACTTGATGTCAATACCTCATGTTTCGGCCATGGAAGCTTGGATAGGAGAACTCTTGAAAATGTGCTTGTTTGAACTTAATTGTAGACTACTTGACAATATTAAGATGAACTTGATGAGATTATGGAAAGGAATATGATTCTTGAACATGTTTGATAATACTTCGTAAGTTAGAATGCCTAGAACACCTTATGTCATGCTGTAATGAATGGGAATTGATGATATCACATTAAGAACTTAAAGTATGCTTGTTAGGGAGGTGATATAGGCTTCGGCATCTTAGAAGAAAATAACAAAGAAAGACCTTCATGAAGATAGTGGTGATTAATAGGTTCTCTTTAACAATGTTGATGAATGTGTGATATTGTCATGGAATAGAAACATTACGTGTTGCCCTTGCTTCATAAACTTTGAAAGTGAATTTGGTTGTGGTTTATATTTAAAATTAGGTTGAAGTATGGTCATTAGAAATAAAACTTGGTGTTGACCATATGCGTGAACTTACAGAAAAGAAACATCAAAATGACTTAGTTTTCATTGATGATTTTCAGTGTCAGAGTAACTTAGTTTTCGTTGACTATTTTTAATGTCATAATAACTTAGTTCTCGTTAATGATTTTCAGTGTCATAATGGCATAATTTTCGTTGTTGATCTTCATTAAAATTAGAGACGAATGTCTTATTACAATAATCACTATATAATTATATGAACATGAGAGATGTTTGAATGAATGTATGTGTATTCTGGTATATGTGTGGAAATGGTCTTTGCCATTGCTTAAATAAAAATATACTAGTGAAGGTCATTTGGTATATTAGGAGGCGCGACCAAGATCGGACCTTTGACCGGGCAAGGCCACACTACAGGAGGGTTAGGTAGATGGTTTCCACTTTAATTATTATTACATCCTTGAAGTATTTATACATAATTTTGTTGCTCGATTTCAATCGGTTAAATTAATCATGAAACACAATGAATAATGAGATTAGCTTTGGTTAACGATTCCATATTAGATAATCAGGATTAAATGATGTGATTAGTTTCGACTAATGGTATCCATATTAGATGACAGAGATTAATTGATGTGATTAGCTTCAGCTAATGGTACCCATATTGGGTAATCAGGATTAATTGATGAGATTAAGTTCGGCTAATGGTATCTAAATCGGATAACCAAGAATGAATGATATGAGTAGCTTTGGCTAATAGTATCCTTGTTTGATAACCAGAAAGATATCGTGAAGTTAGTTTGGGCTATTGGTATTCATGGTGGATAACCGAAATGATTGAATAAGACTAATGTTGATTTATAATGATAATGGATATACTTGTGAATAATGTATCAGAACCATAGACTAATCGATCATAGTTAAGATAGTATTATCATTCATGGAAGATGCCCAACGTACTAGGGTTTCCAGATAGTAATGCACGTTATTGATTGATATTGATTATAGACCAAAGAAATAATACGATGTAGCATGATGATGTGATGTGAAATGTTAAAGACAGAATTAATAGGAGCATAATAATGAGAATCTACCTATTTAAATTGCTAATACGGTTACAAGTATTTGTCCATTGTTGAATTATATTATAAGAAATTGTTTATACACTTACATTGAATTTTATTTGTAACAAGGACATCTCATAGCCATAACACTTAGAAACTTCATCCTAAGTATTTTGGAATAAATCATGTAATAGTATGATTAGATGACATGCATTTTATACAACTAGGTAATAGCTACGAAGTGTCGATCGACATTTTTGTAAGAACTTATGATGACAACTTTCAAAGTCATGAATGTGAATTATATTGTGTATGAACACTTCATGTTATAGATGCAATGAATATGTACCTTCTTTTGTGATGCTATCGTATATTATATGTATGTGTGATATATTACATCGCTTAATGATGTCTAATGGTTGGAATTATAAATGGTATCACGTAATGCATCAATGGAACATGATAATATAAAAAACAAATCACCTTATTCTGACTCGTCATGAATTGGTTACATTTTTTTTTGGGTCATTATAATTGGTATTAGAGCATTGGTTTTGGTCCTAGAAAATTAATGACAATGTTTAATTATTTTCTATTTCAGGATCGTATGCACTCAACAAGGAACATAAATTAAACCACCCTCCACGGGGAGTAGGAGCAAAGGCAAGAATGTTAATAATTAGCAAGAAGAAGGCCTACTAGATGATACTACTTCTCATGTACCAATAACATCATCTCAGTCTAGATAGGGAGAATCAGCAGGGATTGAGGAAGAATAGGTACTGAAACGGATAGAAATGGTATGTTCGATAAGGTTGGGACCGCAAGGAATAATAGAAATACCCCCTCTGACGACTCTAGCTGGAATACCTACACCCTATGTAAACCCAGGACTTCTAGTATATATAGTCAAGGTAGTGATGGAAGGTATGTCAGCACCAAAACTCATGCAGCCCTAACTGCACCGGCCTTACAAATAACCCTAGAGGTTTCTGCAACCACTGATAATACGGTACTACTAGTACGACTAGTCAAGAGTATGAGAGAAATGGGTTGCGAACCATATATGGGTGAATATGATGCTGAAATAGCTGGGAGATGGATCAAGAAAGTAGAGAAGATTATGGTTTAGATTAACATACCCGCATACTTACAGGTAAATTGTGCTACGGATGACCAGGTCATGACATGGTGGCAACCGTCTAGCTAAGACGTGCAATCAAAACATTAACTTAGAATGACTTCAAGTCTGAATTTGAGAACCAATTCTACTTTAGGTATCATCGCAAGGTAAAAGAACATGAATTTCTAGCATTGAGACAGGGAGAAATGTTGGTGCTGGAGTATGAAAGATGATTTTATGATCTCTCATTGTTTGCTCCACATTATGTCCTAACAGAAGAACACATGATAGAGAAGCTGAAGGATGGGTTCCGCCAAAAATTGTAGCATGGATTAATTGCCTTGCAATTCAAAATAGTGTGGGAATTAATTGAGGCAGCACAATCATTGGAAGCATGCATTGGGGAAGGCTATCAGGGGCTATAAGAACTTGGTAAGAAGAGGGACATTAACTATTCTGCCAATAGGCCACCACTTTCAAAAAAAGGGAAGAGTGGAACGTTTAATTAGTTTAAGAAGAGAGGAGTGACGATAGTGGGTTCTCCTCACCAACAAACAGATGGAAGGGTAATAGAAGGACAGACCCACCCAAGGACTAACCGATCGGGGGGATCTAGCGACCAAAAGAATGTTACCTACCCTTCTTGTGTACGATGTGAACAAAGACACCCTAATGACTATTCAGTCCCCTTGGGATGATATTTTGTATACTAAGGAGAGGGTCATCGATGGAGAACCTGTCAATATCTAAAGCAAGGATGTCATTATTATGGTGAAAGAGGACATTACAAAAAAGAGTGCCCTCACAAAAAGATCGAGCAAGCACAAAGAGTGAGAAAACCAAGTCAGAGTCACCAATAACCAGTCATAGTGAATAGGTGTAAACCTCAAGTCAAAAATAGATAAATCTAGATTAAATAGAATAGTTATCAATTGAAAAATGATAAATTAAGGACAAAATCTTATGAATTGGGATGAACATTTACGAAATATTAGTTAATGATAAATCGTGAAAACTCCTTGACCAGGTAAAAATAATAATTTAGAGGAAATTTTATAAATTGGGTGATATTATGTGTAAAATAGAAGGAAATATCAAATAAATCAATGCATGACCTTTTGCGTGAGAAATGATGAATTTCAGTATAATTCTCGTGCACAATCGCGCTTTTGGACCTAAAAGTGGTAAGAAACTCATAAACAAATTTATAATAATTATGAATAGGAATCTCTAAAGAATTAGTCTAAGATCAAAGATGATTTAAGTAAATTATATGGTATGCAAAAGTCGGATTTTTGGCGTGAAATTTATAACTGTCCAAATTTATAATATTGAACATATCAACCAATCCAACCATTGGATCAAGCTGAAATGTCATGTGGGGTCTTAAGATATAATGTTGTACCTTAGGTTAAAATTTGAGATCGATCGGAGTTTAGAAAGGTCCTAAAACTAAAGACACAATGTCGAGTCAATGCAATAAACTGAAATTTAGGGGGGAAAGTTGGGGTATAACAGTAATTGACCCATACAACCTAATATCACTATGCTTGTTACTACTATTCAAGTGAAACAACAGCTAAAAGGATTTTTAAAAAAAAAGGCTTCTCTCTTGCCTCTTTTTAAAAAATCACTTGAGAAATCTTTTCAAATTATTAGATTGAAGCTTGCAAATAGGTTATGAGAAGAGAAACACTTTTAAGCTGAAATTAAGAAGCTTGGTTGGAGGAGAGGAACTTGAGGGACAAGTATGGGTGATGAAGAGGAAGAAAAATTGAAGAATAAATTGGTAACTTTTCAATTTGAACTCGAAATTATTGATAAAAGTGTTCTTCCTTAGGTTTCCTCCTTGATTTCATAGTTAGTAAAGGATAATTGAAAAACCTCAAATGTTGTGATTCTAGGATTCTTGAAAATATGTAGAAAATGAGAGTTTCTTTGAACATGGAGTAATGATAATGGATGTTGTAATGCATAAAAACACTTAGTGTGCTTATCAAATTTATTTCTTATGTAATTAAAATTCTGACAGTCTTAATAGCCAATTTTTAGTCGAAATTACAACTTGAACAAAATGTAATTTAGAGTTACTGTCTTTATAAAAGTTGTAGGTATGGATGTTATCTTGTAAATGGAACTAGTCTCAACTTATATGGAGTTGTATAACTCCAGATATGAGAAAAAACACTGAGTATAGGTCCAGACCAATATAGTACTGGATATATTTTGGGTGCTACTGTAATTATTAATTTTGAGCCTTAAAACGATGTCATTTGGAGCTAATATCTGTATAAACATTGTAGGTATGGATGTTATATTTCATATGGAACTAGTCTTCACTTATTTGGAATTGTATAACTCCAGATATGAGAAACACACTGAGTAAGGATCCAAATTAACATAGTACTTAATAGATTTCTTTTGTTGTAATGAGTGAGTTTAGACATGTAAATGGAAAAATTAGGTGTTGTGTCCTTCATAAAAGTTTTAGCCATATATATTAGCTTTCTATAGAGACAAACTATGCTCGAAAAAGAGTTGTTAAACTTTAGTTACGATTAAAACACCAAACAGTATTTGGGGTTAGGTAGACTAAACCAGCTAGGACTAATCAAGCTCTAATCTTTACTTGGAATTTATTGTTGATTAAAGTTTTCTAACACTTGGAATAATATAGTACAGAATTGATGAAATGAACACTTAATGTTAATACCCATGTTTTGTCCTATAAAAATTTAGATGGGAGAATCCTTGAGAATGTATATGTTAAACTTAATTGTGTACTACTTGACAACATTGTGATAAACTTGGTGAGGTTATTGAAAAGAATACGATCATTTAACATATTTAGTGGTATTTTATAATTGGAATGTGTAGAACACCTTGTCACGCGATAATGAATAAGAATTTGATGTTGCCACATGAAGAACACAAAAATATACTTGTTGGGGGAATGACATAGGCTTCGGCCACCTTAAGAGAGGATAGCAAAGAAAGACTCTCATGAAGATAATGCTTAGTTAGAATTCAAGGATTAAATACTGATTTTCCATTGTAAAGCCTATGATTCTATAAATTTATTTCTTTTTATATATACATAAAAATAAATTCAAAATATATAAAATAGAGAATTTGAAAATAAACTAGCACAAAAATAAAAGTAAAAATACGGTAAAAATCATATAAATATCAAGCATGTCAACATCCACAAGTCGTTGCATAACTATAATTTTTAAGCATGGCAAAGAAGGAAGTGTGGTATAGGCCATTACTGATTGAATCAAAAGAGATTTTGAAATTAAAAAAAAAAATTATTTTTGTTCAGTGAGAGAATGATGAAAATTGATATGATTCGGGTTATTTTAAAGAGAGGTATAACGTGGGTGAGTGGGGATTTGAGATTTTTGTGGTTTGTTAAAGGTATAGGTTGTTGTTCAATGGTAGTGAAAAAAAATGAGGATGGCCGGTTGTTATCGAGTGATGTGGTGGTGTTAGCGTAGATGGTGGTGGATGATAGTGAAGATTTGGGTGGATGGAATTGAAAGCTATTGTGTTAGTATTATTGATTCAATTTGTGACAAAATGATGTGTGTTATAAGTGATTTTGTAATGTTTTAGATTTTTTTTTTTGTTAACCAAGTTAATAGATTATGATTCAATATGTAATGTATAATTCATTATTTTAAACTGATTAGAAAGTGTAATTATGAAAAATTATTATACATAGTGTTCCAATACTTAAAATAAGAGGTTTTTAGTAATTTTCTCTAAGTTGACTTATTGAGTTTTTCATGAGTATTTTCTTCTATTAATATTATTTGACAATCAATTTTTTAGAATTTAACAAGTGTATTTTTATGAATTTTTTTCATGTCATTTTATTTATGGTTAAATTATAGACCTTAAATGTAGTTAGTATAACTTTTTTTTATCATCAAGTTGTTGGGTAAGTATCCATTTTTTTTAGGGAAAAAAAACCATTAAATAAAGGTATAATTAGAGGATGGGTAAAAAACAGGAGGACCCTGGATATAAAAAGAAAAGGGTAAGTAATGAAAGCACACATGCACACACCATTAGACACGTTGCCTTAGAATTGCTTTTATAGAGGGACCGGTCGAAATCTCACTCAGCCTTTGTGATTTGGTTTTGTTTTTTAAAATTTTTCTGAAAAAATTTAAATTTTTTATTTATTTTTTAATTAATATTTTTTTAATATTTTTATATCATTTTAATATATCAATATTAAAAATAATTTTTAAAAAATAAAAAATATTATTTTAATATATTTTTAAATAAAAATACTTGCAAAATTACGTAATTTTAAACTCCACCTTTCTAAAGACACATCAGGAAGCAGTCAGGAGGCAACGCAATAACAGCCACTACCGCAATCCTTCATCTACTGATATCGAACGCCATTCACATTAAGCTTCAGATCAACATACCAGAACTCAACAAAACCATAACTTTCATGCGAAAGTAAGTCCAATCGATTCAGGGAGTGATCTTAATGCAAAAAAGACTTGTCATACTGATGGACATCACCCCGAGTCAGTCATGAGCCCTTTTTTAGATTTCAGCATCTCTCTTCTCCTGTTCCTAGTTTGTGGAATACGCCATATACCTGTAATCACAAACTCTGACAGTTATTTATAAACTTCATATGAGTAGAAAGGTTTAGATGAAAAGGCACCTTCTAAATATCACAATGGACACCTCTATGAATATAACGATGCACAAAAGGAGGAAAAAATTACATATATGTGTGCTAGGATTTCTGTGCATTCCATCAAAATGAAAGCAACTACATGTACAGTCATCTCAGTCTCAACTGGGCAGTTTTTATAAGCCAGGAGAAGACATGAATTAACCCCATGATAGGACAGGGTAACAAAAAATGAAAAAATCAAGTAAAAAAAAAAGAACAAAATTATGCAGCTGTTGCTCTATCCTTTACTTGTCTTGAGCTTCTTCAGGGCTTGATCAGATTCTTCACCGCTTGAAACTCTTGAACGTATTGTGCCTTGATTGCTAGGGGGGACGTTATTATCCTACGTTAGTGAAAAAGAAAAAGAAAAAAGGTTAGGAGTGATTTCATGGAAACGGTAATTGAAATTACTCCAAAGTAGCTTAATGCCAATAAACCTTAACAATGGATGTTGGCGCAGTTTGTCTACTATTCCCTTTTTTCCCGAGCTCTATCTGCACTGATATGGTGGCCTGAGACAAGTCTACTCCAGAACTATGTAAAGCTTGCGTCAAAGTATCTAGCAACCTGTTTAATGCCAATACAGGGTACGTTACTTGACTCATAATTCAACAAATTCTCTTCTTATAGGGCTACAGAGAAGGCTACTTCCCATAATAAGTGAGCAACAAAAAATGCTAGGCTTTATCTTTTTTACAAACGTATGAAGCTATAAGCAAAGTTAAACATCCAGATGATGAGAGTATTGAGATGATGCCGACACCGCAAAACAATGTTATTTCTTGTCACTGGAAAGAATCTAAAGAAACCAATTTGCAAACACCTGAAAAAAGGAGTTTCATGGAATTGAAAAGATTCATATATAGTTTAGCATATTGTAGAAACAAAACCTGTATTGTTAGAAGTAACCTTCAAGTTACCCTTCTAATATTTAGCAACTAATTGTGCAAGGAGGTCAGAAGAGGATATCTTCAAGAGTAACGCTGCTGAACATAAGATATCAAGGTGGAAGTTCAATATCTCCGAACAAGTATGCATGTACCTTTTCTCCCCTTGCATGAATTTCAAGACTGCTAGAAACAATCAGGCAGAAGCAAGCAGGCTATGTATAACATGAATAGGAATGTATTGTCCAATGCTACAGAGACAGGTAATTTATAATTCGTAAAGCAGCTAGTAGACGAGCGCTAGAAGAAATTGGCGCTTCAAAGATCACCATAGATGTGATTGAATTTTGTGTTAGTTATGATCTCCTTGAAAGATTTTGACCTATCATCAGGCTATCGGAACCATAAATTGTAATATGCAAACTCACCCTTGAGAGTACGCGCTAGAGATGCTGATTGTACCACCTTCAACAGTCAGATTCTGTTGTTTCAGCTTATCACTAGCAACAGCCCCGTCAGAGGTACATGATATTGCATGGCATGGTTGAGGTTGAGCTGCCGTGTTCTCCGCATCAAATGCCAGTAGGGGTGGAAACTGTGCTGCTGCACCTGCGATCCTGCCAGGATGGAAGAGGTTCGGCTGCAGCGAGATAGGAAATGGCATTGCTTTATTTGTTATTCCGAGGTTCGGATGGTGATCCATTGCATTGAAGGTACTAGCAGAGCTCATATTAGATTCGACTGCATTCCGTGCTCCTCCAGGATTAATGGAAGGAGAAATGGTTATGTTTTTCTTATCTAAATTTGCAGCAAACAATAATGCAGGACCAACACCACTATTCTCGCCTCGAGACTGGTCAGCAGAACTTTCCACGGGCCTACTATTGTTTCTCTGTTTTAAACAATGGAGAGCCAACTATTAGACTGTAACAATAATGATTATCACACTCAATAAACGATATAGTGGCCACGAAAACATTGGAAAATATGGAGGTTATGTAGAATTTACCCATGGCCCCAGTTTTGCATGTTCGTGGTTCCATCCTTGGTATGATCCTTCATATTTCTGTACTTTCTCCTGTAGAAACTGAACGTGCTCGATGACCTGTAAAATGATTCACGGACTCCATCATTTACACCGTACACCGAAAGAAAGAACGGTAATTTTATAAGAAGAGTATGTACCTCTAAAAGAAAAGATGCCTTGTCTCTCTTTTGATCGCCATGAGGAATGAGCGCTCTCAACATCTGAAATCTGCATGAAAACTTTGAAATTTTAGTACAGCATAAAGTTGATAAAAGCAGTCGTAATTATTCAACAAGAAAAGTTGAACTAATTAGCTTTATTTAGGGCCTTTTATAGTTTATATCCATCAGCCTTCATAATTTAACCAGTAGAAACAAAAGGAACAGATTGTATGGAATTGTATTACTTTACCAAATTAACATTCTTAGATAACTGAAACTTCACTTGTAACAAGACGTCAACAACATTATAAAGTAGCTGATTAAAGGAAAAGATCCTCAGGTTTTCTCAATGTAAGAAATTAATGCATGCCTGTCATTTATCTTGCTCCTCCTACGTTGTTCTGTTGCAGAATGCTTTGACCGAGGCGTGTTAGGTTTTTGGTCATTGCTCTTTCCGTCCACCTTTACCCTCAATTCCCCTGAAAAAAGAAAAAACAAAGTCCTCAATTTCACAAACATGTAACTCAAACAGAGCACACATAATATTTTTTTTCAAATAAGAGAATTTTTATACATTTATTTTCTATACACACACACACACACACACACCTTTATGGATAGGAGAAGGGGTTTCTTTCTTAAGGAGGAACGTTTCTTCATCGTCTAAATCATCGTCCAAGTTACTACCTTTGGCTGACTTTATCATTTCTATGAAGCTCTGGGTACATTTCAGCCCTGGTGGCCTGCTCAATTACCAACAAAACAAAATCTCATCATGATATTTTAACAGTAAAAAAAAAACCCAAGAAACATGCAGAAGAAGGAGAAGGAAACCGACTGTGAGGAAGAAAGAGAGCTGAAACTATTGCGATGGTTGTTCGATGAAGACTGTGACGGCCTCTCTGACGTCGTCCACTGATCCGTCTTCGCTGCCGCTTCTGTTACGCGCCAAACATTTCCAATTATCACTAAAATATTGTATCGAAATATCATTTAAAACAATACTGTCATTGGATATTTTGTTTGGGCCATGCGAGTGGACTTAAAGCTTATTAAAAGTTCGGCCCAGAACTCTAGCCCCGCTATTTTTGTACTAAATAATTTATTCTATTATTGCTAAAAAGACATTTTATTTGAAAAATAGTTACGTATAATAAATGGGAAATCTATATATTGTAAAAAAATATTGATATTATTATTGTGGTCCATAATGATAATATCAATATGAGAGGAGAAAAAAAAAAGAGCAGAGAACTTTAATGATGCCGTGGTCTACCTATTCGAACTTCAAATAAAATATTATGAAGACTTGGACCGATTTACCATGCAATGTCATATTATTAGTCTCATTTAAATCTCACTCGTCATATTGAAAACTACATCTTGTTTTATTTATAATAATAACCTCTTAGTTATTTGGTTGCCTATTTTAGACCCGAGAGTACCATTCGTGAGAGAAGCCATGTAATGAGACTATCTTGGGCTGATTTCGCAGCTTGGACCTTGTCTATGCCTTTGGTCTTCAAAACTGAACTTGTAGTAATATAACATGAGCATGAGATGATCCGAACCAACTTGAACCATGGACCTAACCAAATAGTGAAGTCCTAATATGACTATGTTTCTAACATGATGACTACAGTTTGTTTGTGCTCAAAATCAACCAAAATTATTCGGGGCAAAGATTTTGAGGTTGGGTTTGGTTGTAGTGGTGGTAGTGATGATTAAAATAAAAATGAGTTTGTGAGATAGAAAATAATATAGCAAAAAAATAAGATAGAAAAGCTTTAAAAGTTTTTGAGATTTTAGACATGGAAGTTTCATGGACATCACGACTAGCTTTTGATTATCGAGTGAGTTTGAATCTCATCCTCAATATTAAACGAGTATAGTAACTAAGTGCTTATTCTAGCTAGATTGACATGTAGTATTATTATATTCCACTTACGTCTCTTGTATTGCAATATTTACAATAACACCTCATCGATATATTTAACATCACATCTCTTGGCTGTATGTTGCTAGAGGGAGATGGACTGCACATGCACATGCAAAGCACAACAATGGAAAGTAAACAGACAGAACATGGAAAGTACAGATAATTATTAAGTACCTCTGATAATATTGGATCTTTCTCCCACATTCTCCTTCCCTGTCTTTCCCTTTTTCAATGTGGATTCTTCCCAAAGTGTGAATCCATTAGCTGAATAAGAACTGCAGTTGGAATTCTCGTCATTTTTATCGGTACTGCTAGCTTGAGCTACTGAGAATATTGTGTTTTCTGGCTTTGGAACTCGTTGGTTGAAATACGATACGTGGCTTATACTGTACGTCCCGATGCCTCCAGGGAGGATGTGCTCCACCGAGGGTGGTGGTGCCGGAGGCGGTGGCTTCTCAATTGTCAAGATCTCAACGTTGGTTTCTTCTCTGGCGGTGGATTTGCTTACTTGTTCTAGTGGTTGTAGAAAATCATGTGTCTGGAGGAAGCCACCTGTTCAAGCATGGAAAGATGGAAGATTTCCAGTTCAGATCTGACCCTGATTAATGGATTTATTCTGACTAAGATTTCTCAAAGTCTGTAATACTTTGAAATTTACAATTGAACTAGTTTAATTTGGCAAGTGGAGTGATGATTTATAATTAATAATTTAGAAATTAAGCAAATGGACAATCAAAACAGATCCAAAAACATGGTGTCTTCTTTTTCAACCAGGAGGGAAACAAAAACATGTGGAATATTTATGTCCAAAAATATGGCAGAATAATTAGCATAAGAAGATTCATAAAGATTACCCTACTCGTTTATGAAAAGATATTAAATCAAAATTTGACAATTTTTTATTTAGATTAACAATCCGTATATTCAACACGTCAAAAAAAGTCATTCTCAAATATTTTTTTTTCTTTTTTTAAATCTTATATTAAGATGCGATCTCTTGGATGGTGATTTTCTCAATAATTTAAAATAAATTATCTCTATTTTAAATATATAAAAAATTACCGGCCACCATCCCCTCACTGACCCAACACCTAATATTTCAATTAAGAAACTATAAACATTAATCAAGTAATTAAGGACCATTTAGAGGAATTTTAATCAAGTAATCCTAGTTACTTTTCTTAATTGCTTAATCATTAACTACTTAATTAATTAAACTGTTTTGTCAAAAAAAAAACTAGTTAAAATTGGAGTAAATTTCCTGGAAAAAAAATTAGCAAAAAATAGTTAAAATTGATGAGCTAAATACAACACCACCAAAGTAATGTCACCATTAATAACTTTAGTGGATAATACACGTGGTTAAAAACGACAAATAATTCACTGCCGTTAATGTTATTGAATTCATTTCATCATGATATTTTTAACTATACTAGGGTGCTATCATTGTAGCTTCATGGGCCTCCCAGAGCTCATTTTACTTTCATTCTTTTTATTTTCTCTCCTCTTTTTTTTCATTGAAATCTGTGCAATTCATTTTATCCATTTCGTTGTTATTCCCAACAGCAACATTTTTATATTTTTCCAAGACTTTCTTACTCCGTGTTATTTTCTTTATTTTTTAATATAGTTAATCATAAAAAATTAAATTTGTTGACCGGAAAACAAGGGGCGCCTCTCTTTACACAAGGAAAATAGTTTGTGATCGTGATCGTGATCGTGATCGTGATTTGTGAATAGAATTACAACTACAACCTGCATAACAGAGGGAGTGGATGCGAATCATGTGACATGTCACATCGTGTCTAACTCCTAGAAGATGGGTCCCATAAAAAACAAAACAACATATGGCCAATCTGATGGTGCTAATTGCTAACTGCTAACTCTTTCCTTTTCGGATTTGGCAAACCCCTGTTTACCCTACCCCACCCTACTTCACTGGCCCATATCCCATCATTCAATTCGTGTCACGTGCATCCACGAACCCACACCCATAAACCAGAAAAAAAAAAATCTTTTTCCATTTTGAAAAACCAGAAACAATTTTTTCTTCTTTTTTTACCAGATCTATAAACGAAAAATGATAATACCTTGAGAAGGTGGTCTTGGATCTTGTTGCACGGTTGAGGAATGACTGTACAGTGAAAGAAAGTCGTGTGTTGGTTTCCTTCCTGTTAAGAACATGCTTCATAACCACAGTTAATAACACCACTACACTGCGATTTGTTTTAATCATTTCATAATCCATATGCTAAGCTAAATCGAAACTAAAAATTAAAAAGGAATATGTATGAGTAATTAAAATACCTTCAGTTCCGAAAGGACGTTGTTGAGGAAGCTCCATCCAAAGCGGAGATAGATATTTTGTAATGAAATAAATATCTGATTAATTGCTTCTTATCAGATCCGTAGAAATTGAGATTCTTTAAAAAGGTATGGCACCTCCGCCTTAGATCGGAGAGGACATTCACTTTTTCTAATAAAACTGACTCTTTTTTATGCTTTGAAAACAGGGATCAAAATCCTCTCTCACAACTTCAGAGAAAGAAGAACGAACTTCGGGCCACCAAACTACAGATATTAATGAAATCTGCAATAGAATTACAGTTAAAATAATTCATGTTAAATCAGAATTCAATGTTTAGAGAACTTCTAAGATTAAACTATCCATAATTCAAGCCAAAATAAATAATCTCAGAGTTAATTGAAGCTAAAAAGGTACCTTTGATCTGAATTGAGTGAGATTCCGTCCCTATTTCAGCTCCAAAAACCGAGCTATCCAGTTTCAGAAAAACAAGAAATTCGAACACGAAATTCTACGCCGGAAATGATCGAAACCGAAGCAAGCTTCGACGAGAACGAAAATGCACAAAGAATCTCCTTTGAGTTTCGATATAAATAAATAGGTTTCTGCTGCAAAAAAAAGAAAGAGAAAAAGCTGTGCAGCAGAGGAAGCTAGAAAGGATTGCAAGTCGGAGAAACCTCTCTGATTTCTCTTATTCCTCTGTCTCTCTCTGGTGTTCGTTTGCTTTGGGTTCTTTTATACAATTTATTCTCTAGCATGCTTCATTGTTTTTCCGTTATTTCAAGAAAACGGCGTTTTATTAACGTCGTTGCGGCGGGGTTGACGGTGTTAAGTGTCACGGAGAACCTTTTTGTTTTGTTATTTAAGAGGATGCAGTATTTTATTTTATTTTTCTGTTTACCTCATCGTGCTGCCTGTTGGGGACATCGAGATGAAATCTGTTGTACTTTTCTTGTTAAAATTTTTTATCTAAAATTATTTTTATATATTTTTAAATTATTTTAATATATATATTTAAAATAAATTTTAAAATATAAAAAAATATTATTTTAATATATTTCTAAATAACCAATAATAAATGCTTACTCAGACTCCTCATCCATCCTCCAAGGCAGAATGGGTTCGCATGGCTCAATAATTTACTTTGTTTTTTTATATTATTATGTTCTTGGCAATCCCGATAAAATGTTTAAAAAACTATATATTGTTTTCTTTTGTGACAACCAAGATTTATTAATTTTATTTTAATAATTTATTAATTTGTCTCCTTGGCTATCCATGAAAGAAGATTTGATAAGTTAGAGGCTTTTATCATGCTGCTCACATCCCATAGGGAGTCTCGGGCATCATAACGAGTTTTTGCATTTTATATTATTATTATTATTATCTTAATTTTCTTATGGGGTCTAATGTAAGAAAAATATATATATATTTATGAGAACATTGTCAAGATCATGAGAGGTTGATTTAACGATTTCCTGCATGAGGCAGCAACCTAGCTAAGAGCCCATTGATTAATATTTATCTAATTTAGGGATTGGATTGACAAACAAATAAATTAACAAATATTTATCTAAACTGAAACAAATGAAGAATGAATACTCAGACAAATGATAAGATGGGAGCGCCAAAAAATAGCTAGCAGGGTTAACAAATTAATTCTACTTTTTGTACGGTGAACCAGAGACTTGAAGTACTTATTGTCTTTAAGGATTAATTACATGCATGAATATGTCTTAATTTAACCCGTGAATTAATTACACTCTTTTTTTTTTCTTTTTCTTTTTTACTATATGCTCTATACGAAGACTTGTCATTATAAATAAGCCTTGCATAGAATAATGGTGATTGGATTAACAATAGAAGAATATTGAGTGTTTTTTCTTTTTCATGGATCTTTTTGCTTAAATATCTTGTAGGAAAGATGGGACTAGCTAGCTAGGATGTGCTATAATATATTTAACCATCGCTTGCTGGTGTGGAAAATGCTGGCTGGCTGGCTGGCTGGCCACAGAACAATTCAAGTTTAGATAGATGCTTTGGTATCAATAGTCAATGAAAAAACAAAAATTGATATATATACATAAAGAAGCTGGTGGAATCTCGTGCTGTATATGCAAAGGAGGCAAACTTGTGTTTATGTGAAGGAGAAGATTTACTATCAACCCAATTCTCCAAGGAAATTAATTGCTAACCAAAATCAAATTATTATTTTTTAAAAAAATATAGGTGTCCGAGCCAGTTTGTGTGTACCTCGACTAATTTTACGAGTCTTAAAGTGTGATCTTGAGGTTTTTATGGGACTCGAATTGATAATTTCTAAAAAATAAATATAGTTTCTGATGAGTTATTCTTTGTAATTTTAATTATTATCTTTTTTATTTTTTAATATTTTACTTTATTAAATGCGCTTGAAGTGCTAGCTTAGGTGGCTATAAAATTAATGATTCAATAAACATAATTATTAATCTCGTTAATTAATTATAATTAATACATCCAACCAAGTTCTATTTTCGGCCATATATATATATATATATATATATATATATATATATATATATATATATATATATATCCTAATTAGTTATATATCCTAATTAGTTTTGTTCTCGATTTAAGCTCGGTGACGAGGCTAGACGACGACCGTCAATATCGAGGAGAGGGGGTGGGGGGGTTCAAATTTGCTGCGAAACATGCATTATCTGTGTCTGGACCCTGCATCAATGTTCAAGTCTAAAGGATCATTACTAGAATTACATGCGATATATATGCTTCATTTCTTCCTTTTCTTCTTCTTTATTAATATAGTTTTAATGCTAAAAATAAAAATATATATTATTACTATAAATTTTTAATTAAAAAACATGTTTAAACATTAGTTTAAGGATCGATTTCTTTGAAGCTTTAGAGGTTGTACATATTTTTAGTTTTAAAACTTTGTATGGAAATATAGTTCAAACACTGTTTTATATAAAATTGAAATTTTTTATATAAAATTATTTTTATATTTTTAAATTATTTTGATGTGTTAATATTAAAATAATTTTTTAAAAAATATTTTAATATATTTTTAAATAAAATATATTTTAAAAAACAAACGTAATAATAAACATGTGTGTTAGAGGATGACATGGTAGCCCCACATTGCCTGGGAATTTGAGCTTTAGGTGAAGAGAGTTCATAGCACAGACCCTATGTGGTCACATGAGGGGGTAAACTAACGGTTGACTTATCAACAGTTTCGGTTCACCCCGTCACCAAAGGGAAGATATTAACTCTTACTCTTACAACCTGATGATTAGTGCACAGATCCCAATTAACTAACAAAACATCGATTAACTCGATACCTCTCTAATTTGCTATTTTTTAGCCGAGCATCGCCAGAGGATGTTGGTGGTAAAGGAGGAAATGTCACGTGCTTACTCCTCTCCCTTTGTAGCGCCGCGAAATGCGGGACTTTCTCCCAGTTATAGCTTCCACCATGTGCCTCGTGGCCTTGTAATTCTCTCGGACCGCCCTTCTCTTTTCTCCCTTGAAAAGGATACCATTTGTACTTTTTATATATATATCAAATATGGTTAGAAATTTGATATAAGAAATACGTAGTTTATGATCGCTCTTAAAATTATTTGGAAAAGAATTTTCCGTTGGTTAACGCATAAATTAATTTAAAAATATATTTATTATCAAATAAAAAAATCAACCAATATACATATATAGATGAATAATGAATATTGTCACTATAGCTTATTTTAGCAATATTGTGGTAGTGAACAAAATCTTAGAAGCTATGACCTATAAGCTCAATCAAATCTAGAATAAACTTTGACAAAGTAGTTTGGATATTCTTTTTTGTCAGATGAATGGATGGCAAGACCTAGGATGTATTGAAATAACAAGCACTCTAATGAAAATGTTTGAAAATTCTATGTCTCTTTGGGTATCAAATGTAAACTAAGCAGATACCACAACAAGCTCAATCTAATTTGGACATGGACAGAATTTAGCGAATATACTCCGTAGCACTAATCAATTGGTTATGCATAACGCTAATTTTATTCATGTAAAATGCATTTTATTATTAATAAAAGCTTTATTTATCTTTAATACCCATTTTATATTTGATTAGTGAGTCTAATGTTTAATGAATGAATCTAGAGTAAAGATAAAGTTCATGAGGCAAAAATGCTTTGCAAAAGAAATTATAAAATTGTTATAATTATGATAGTCTTATTGCATCAAAACATTGTTCTTAAATATTTCTGGTGAATGTTCTATTAATACAGGATATTAATTAGAGTTATTAAGACCGATACATATTATGTTCATTTCTTTATCAAAGGAACCTAATACTCTCATAAACTGAGGTATGTATGAAGGATACTTGAAACTAATATGTAGGTGTTTGTCAAATGACATGTACACTAAATTGACCAACAAGAGAATTCTATATAGAGATATCACTTATATCTATGGAAAGACTCATGTGATAGTTTTGTAAATGATCCTTAAACTTGAGACAACTAAGTTATCTTAAATAAAAAATGTTATGTTTTGATCCTGACCACACGTTGTCCTAATCAAAGATAACAAACAGGAAAATATTGGGTATACTATAAACTATATGAAGATATTTAAGTAATCAATAGATGATTCATCACCTTAGGTGAATTAGGGTAAATGTTCTATTTGTTCTCAAATAATACTGATTGTGAAATCCTTGACCAAGGTGGAATGGGTTTTGAAAAGAGTTTCAAAATCTTATTCAAATAATCAATGAATATAATATTAAGAACTAACATGATTTAACAAAATAAACATACTCTATGCTATAATATCTAAATCAAAATCCTGGATTGGTACCATAATGTGAGAATTGTTATAAGTAAGAAAGAAAGTCCCATGTTATTAAAATTTTGATTCCTCTTGCCCCTAATAAGGATGTTAAAAAAAAAATTATGAATGAATATCAATATTATATTGATGACGAAAGCATGTTGCATGTGTGATGTTAGCCATCATGACACCTAAACTTCAAATACATCATAAGAATATGGATGCCCATATAATAACTATGTATCTCAAAAGGTTATTTAATACAACTAGATGCATTGAGAGATATAAAACATTTAAGGAATTGTTCCACTGTAAAATGATAGAGGGATCCTTGATAAACACCTATGTGTTAAGGACTATTGGTTATTTAAAATAAATTAGGCCAAATAAGTTTTGTCATAGACCATAAGTTAAGCGTTGACTTAGTCTTGCAGTCTAAACATAAAAGCCTACTTAGGGCATCAAGAATAACTTATTGAAACATATGATTATCTTGCAATCGTGAAGGCTAAAAACCTTATTGAAACATATGATTCATGTGTGTTTATGATTGAAATAGACCTACAAGTTGGCAATAAAACAAGGGTTGATATTAGAACTTATAGTTAGAAATATAAAAAAAATATATAGATGAATTAGAATAATCTCTTCGAAACATTAATTCAAAAAAATTAAAAACAATTTGCTATTTAAAAAAAAAGCTAAATAGACAATCTATAAAAATAAGAGAGAATGAATGTTAATTTTAATATAAATTAAAAAATACATATTAAAAAAGTATTAATTAGAAAATAAACAAAATTAGAAGAAAAAAAAAGTCAAGCGTTACTAGGCTTGGCAAGCCAAGTGCACCTAACCCATTTTGAAAACGAACAGATAACATGTTGTTTGCTCCAATAACAAAGAAAAAAAAATAGAGTTTATGCATGCAGACTTACAAGTATAGAGTGTCGTTCACTCAATCAACAGAGAAAAACAATAAGGACTTATATGCATAGGCCTGCAAGTATAGAGTGATAAATATTTTCAATAATAAGAAATAATAATTTTTTCTCAAAAAAAAGTTTAAGAAAAAAATAATGAAAATAAAAAAATAATGATAAATAGGTTAAGTGTAAATTGATAAATATGTTAAGTGTAAAGAAAAAGAAACCAAATTTTTTTTATAGTAAAAATAAAATTACAAGTTTGTCACCGCCATAATAAAAATTTTACAAAATTACCACATTATTTTACTATTTTCTTTTCTTGTAGTATATTTTATAATAATAAAAACCCCGCATGCAATGCGCGCCTGCGGGTTGTTAGTAATATCTTTAAAATTAGTAGCTTAAATAGATAATTAGTCACCTTTTTCTCTTTCTTTCTTTCTTTCTTTCTTTTCTTTTTTCCCAGAAGGGTCAATTAGTCTCCTTAGAATTACTGGTTCCTGTGCATTCAGCTCGTGATCACTTTATCCTTCATCAACCTGTCATGCAGCAAATGCTGTGATTAATACATTTTTTAAGTATCAATTAATATTGCTTTTTTTTTTTTTAATTATCAATTGATATTGATGCATGCCTATGATCATGTGAATCGAAAGCACTCCCACTAAGTACAAGTTCAATTTCGGACCAATAAACAGCTAGAAGGGTCTCTATTTTAGATACGGGACCACGCTACACTGCATGTCCATATATTTTCTTGTGAAAAAAAAGTATCTAAGCATTGCAACCATGTTTTAAATTAATAAGAAAAATAAATTACTCGAATTATAGCCCGGTTTAATAAATTAATTTTATTTTAATAAAATAATAATTAATAATAATAATAAACAAACAAAAATAAATTAAAAAAACCACAATAACCAGGAAAAAAACATTGAAAGTATGTAAATGAATAAAAAAAACATACAAAAAAAATTAGGATCGAGTAAACTTGAGGTAGCATGAAGTGTATGTAAGCTGGGTAATAAAGGAAGAGCCAACTCGCGTTAACTCGTAAAACATGTAACCCGGGTTATGAAATCAGGTTAACCTGCCACCGTTAGATAACATGCGTCGACCATAAAAGAAGAGGACACGACGAAGAAAAAAATGAGACAGCGAACAAATATTTTCCACCAATAGGAGCCGCTGCACATGTCGTCCAAAGTTCACGACGCCTCCCACATGTTGATACATGAACAACACATGCCTACAACTTTTCCAATTAAAAAAATATGTATCAAATATTAAATTATGTTGTCATCTTCGATCAACCCATTAATTAAAAAACTCGAGGAAAAGATTTCAATACCCTTGTTTAAATGACCTAATTTTTGTGACCCTAGGGACAAATGTGTAATTATATTGTGCATTTAAAAGCAAAAACATTAAAACAGTCATATCAAGCAATGTTAGTTTTTTTTTTAATTTATTGTAGAGGTATTTTTATTATTTTATTGTGTATAAAAAGATAAAATCAACAAAAATACCCCAAACAAATCAATAATAATTAATCTGTAATATAGAAAGATAAAAATACTTTAGAATCAAAGGCAAAAAAACATTTATGTCATGGAAAAAGACATTATTTTAGTAATCTGAGTCTATCTATGAATTTGCCTTCTCCTCTAGCAATTTATTTTTTGTAATTTTCACAAGGAAATCTTGCTTTGGATTTAATCCACTGGCTGGAATTCCTCGTTAGTATTTTGTTAAAAGTGTTATTACAAAGCACGTGATAGGGTATGTTGAAATAAATATTGGGCATTTAAGTTGAGAGATTGCCAGAGGCCCAACAAGACGTTAGAGGGAGGACTGATGCAACGTGTGCAGGGATGTGTGGTCACTTTCATGCCTGGTCGCCACAGATACAACTGGTGGGCCACGTGAGTTGACCCCACAAATGACGTGCAAAAATACAAAAAGACACACACCCTCCTCCCGATGGGCCAGCTAACCTAACCATGTTTTTAAACAATATACATTTTTTTTTTTTGAATTTTCAAAGCATATACTGGGAGGTGAGGCGGGGCCCCAATCCATGTTAAGTAAAAAAAAACAATAGAGTTAAAACGTTAAGACAGCAATAATGATAATTATAATTAAATAAATAAATAAATAGAGTGTTTTTATAGTTTGAACTTATTTTTTTGAATTTTTTTTTATTAATGTGAGTACCCGGGTTTGTGCGAATCTCGACTAATTGCACGTCTTCTGAAGATAACGACCATATAAGTCTCTAGTGGTCCTGAGATTTGTGAGATTCGAACTAATGACCTATAGAAAGTAAACTTAGAATATGATTAGTTGGACTACACTCTTCAAAATTATTTTTTAAAAAATATATACTGGGAGGTGAGGCGGGGCCAATCCATGTTAAGTAAAAAAAATTAAAATGTCAACACAGTAGTAGTAATAATAATAATAATAATAATAATAATAATATTATTATTATTATTATTATTATTATTATTATTAAATAAATAAATGGAGTGTATTAAACTAATTAGAAGGTTAACAATCTAATTAGAAGCAAAAAAAAAAGCGGTAGGCATTTTTATCCAAAGTTGGGATTCATCAACCAAGTAATCAATACTAGTCCTTTGGATTTAATTTCATTGGCACTAAACTCATTGAATTTCCTTTGTTTTATGTTAGATCATTTAAGAGTTTTTTTTTTTATGTTGCCAATTTCTTTTCTTAATTTGATCTAATATTTTTTTTATGTTTTCAATATTAGTTTTAAGATATTGTATTTTGATGAGCATTTTCTTCATAAGAAAAGATAGATAAAATAATGTCAATATACAGGAAATTATAGCTTGATTATAGAGATGAGAGGCAGATCGGAGAAAAAAAGGTCGTCTCTTATGTCTTCGCCATACATATAATACACTCTAGATATATAGGATGAATATTTATGGGTTGAGCTTTTATTATATCTGTATTTTATTTATTATCTAATTCAATGAGTAATAATTAATTTAGATGTGTATATCCTATCTATCAAGTTTTGAATATTAGTATCAATTATATATATATATATATATAAAACAAGTTCGAATCCGTCAGATTTGGTTGAGATTTTCATCCTATCCAGAGAAACCATCTAGCTAGCTCTCGTGTATTGTAAAAGGAAATAGGAGCCGTACAGGTTCATGAACTCCATTTTTATTGATAGTATGAACTGCACCTTGCCCATGGCACGAGATGATATTTTTTTAGCTTAAAAATACAGTTCTTAGCTTTGTCAGTATATTTTAAAGAAAAATAAATTCATGACTAGATATTATAAAAATAAAATAGAAAAAAATAACGATTGTCAATTTTTAATAATCAAAATATAAAAGTATGAAATAAAAAAAAACAAAAAGAAAACTGAACATCAGTAAAACCGAGTGAAGTTGCTAAATTTCACAAGTAAAATATGCAAATAGGATAATCTAACAGAAGACAAAACATAAAAAAATAAAATTTAATTCTGAAAAGAATCAGATTTTGAAGAACATCGTCGAAATGGATAAAAAAAGATGACCTAAAAAATACCTAAGTCGCCCGGACAAACCTCCTACCTTGATCATGAGATAGAGATAACTTGATTGAAAAAAAAAATCTAAAAAAAATAAAAAAGTTCATTTTTCAAAACAAACAACTTCGAAGAATATTGTAATCGGGAAAGAAAACGATGTTAACCCATGTTAACTTTCCAAACCTAGAACTTTAGTCAGTGACTAAACTAGAAGCAATGCTTTTGGAAAGCCATTATTTTAAAACTGAATTTGACCTTACGGGTTGACCCATGAGCCCAGTCACCTGTAGCTTAGATCGAGCTGGATTTTAAAAGAAATTTGGGGAGAATTGATCCAGTGTAAGAAAGTAAAAAATCTAGGTTAATCCATGTCCTGGCCTAATAACAATGGGGAAAACCAAGAAGATCAAATTTCAATAAATCAAATGTTGAACGATGAAATAAAAATATATCAAGGATAAAAAATTAGCAATTAAAAGAATAAGGACTCTATTAAAAAAAAGTGGAAGACCTAAAATTTTGAATTACATGGCAAAGTTGAAAAAAAGGGATCAAATTAATAAATGAATCCAAAATAAAAATCAAGAAAATGAGAACTAAATTCAAAAAAATAAAAAATCAAGATTATGGATCAAATGATAAAATTCAAAACAAATTAAAATAATAAAAAAGCTAAGAATCAAAATTAGAAATCAAAACATTGTAGGCTAAACCTTAAATATCATAAAATTTTGAATTGAAGGGTAAAATTGAAAAGAAAAATTAAATTCACAAAAGAATCGAAAACAAAAATAAAAAATTAAGAGAATGGGGACCAACTGTGAAAAAATAAAATAAAAATAAGATCATGAATCTAAGAATGAAATTGAAAAAAAATTAAAATTTGATAAAAGAGTCAAGAATCAAAACATCATTAGGGTGGTGTCCCTAAACAACACCGCCCTCATTTCATGTTAAACTCTAAGAATTTGCAGTGCTTCCATTTAAGCCTGCTTGAGAGTGTGGTTATACTTGTTTTTGAAAGTGATTTTTCATTCAGAAATGCATTAAAATGATATATATATATTTTTTTAAAAAATAATTTTTGATACAACACATCAAAATGATCTAAAAACATCAAAAAAAATATTAAATTAAAGCAAAGAATTTTTTTTTTTTCAAAAACACTTTTAAAATGCAAAAACAAACATGGTTTAAAAAAGCTTTAAACTTTACTTCTTAATAAAATAAAATAAAATAAAATAGAACTTAAGTATTATTTAAAGTACAAGTCTTTCTTGGACAAAAATTGAGCCTTGAATACGAATCTTACTACGTGAAAATAAAGACCCAGATTAAATCTAATTGATTCTTCGAGATCTTAATGCATGATTTGCTTACACAAAAATAAAAAATAAAAAATAAAAAAACCCAAATTTTATTTTTGCAAAATTATATAAGCACACAACCTTCAAAACAAAGCACCCAAGAATTAACATTAAAAGCAAAAAGGGTTGTGCTCGCCCCCGGCAAGGGAAAACATGAAGAACAACATGTTTCTGAATGGACCCAAATTTGAGCAGATAAGGGCCTTTGCACAGTTTCAAGTGATGAATGATGGCAAAGCACCGGAGGAGTTACTATACAGTTGAGAAGAAGCAGAAAAAGAAAACTCCTAAATAGCACAAGCCGAGAGCACTTACGTGTCCCTGGTTTATCTAATGCACTATGATGCATTATACTATGTTTTTTTTTAACGTTTTTATAAAAATAAGAAGAAGAAAGAAACAGGCAAGTTCCGTGCTAGGACAAAAGACATGTCACCGATTATGTTTAGCTTAAAATTTGACCATAATATATTATGGTGGTTGGAAAATCACGAGGGAGGATGTTTTGGGTTGGAAATCTGTTTTTTTGATCAATTCTCCCTTTAAAACACTTAATAAATACCATGAAATTCTTCCTAAACCATATGCTAACTTTAAAATACCCAACATTATTTTAGAAAACTAAAATCAATAAAACCCAAAAACTAAAATGAAAATTGATTTTTTTTTTCCTCTCTAACTCAATTTTTCTCTTTCAGATGAAAAAATAAATAAAATAAATTTTTCAATAAAAATAAAAATTATTATAAATTTAGGTTAAAACATTATTTTATCTATATTTTAATTTGGAGCTTACTTGGAGCTTAATTTTATATAATTAGACTCTAATAAAATATAATTGAAAAATAATAATTAAAAAATTCATATAACGGCTGCTGTTCACATGAATAGTGGCCGACTTTCTAACTTTTTTTTTAAATGTTGTTAATTAAGGTTTATTTAAATACGAGAACAAAGCACCCAATATTTTTGAAGTAACGGAGAGTGTGTTTCATGGACATTCTCATGTTAAGGAATCCGTTTAGGGATCTGTTAACAATCTTTTCTATTGCTTCGTTTTTTTAGGATAATAAAATTATTCTCTCTCTCTCTCTCTCTCTCTCTCTCTAATCACGTTCTCCAGACGGACCAGCTTTTATTTATCATTTGTAAGAGGTGGTTGGAATTGGAGATGAATTCTACTTTTTTTTTTTTTGATTTTAATTTTTTTTAGTTTTAAATTAAAATTTTAAATTATTTTAATGTACTGAAATAAAAAAATAAATTTAAAAATTTTAAAAATATATTATTTTAATACATTAAAAAAAAACATTCTAAAACAACCTCATACATGCATGAAAAGGTACAGGTGTCAGTAACTCCGTGGAATCCGCACTGAATCACGTGATTTAAAATGCCCGCCTACCATCACGTGGCCAACTCATGGTGCGATAGCCTTGGTACCCACCAATATTACGCGATCCTGTTCGGTCTCATGCAAATTTTATGAATAGTTAAAAAATTAATCCATTTAAAATGGAAAGGGGATACAGCAAGGGCTGTTCAGTTTCTCAACCCCCCCTCTCTTTATTTACAACTATTTATCAAAATGTTATTTTATATATATATATATATATTAGATTAATCTAACATGTCCTAGGATATTAAATTACCTGTAAAGTTCAAAATAATATTCTCTTCAAGGAGAAATTTAAGATGGTAAGTACCTAGCAATGTCAAGATTATTTTTCTTTACTGAAAATGCCAATACCTTTTATATTAAGTTGATTAACATAAATTCGATTCACTAATAATGACATAAATTTGTTAGGTAACTAGTATATTTGAATTTGCTAGGATATAAATTTGAACAACTAATATGTATTTTAGTGATTTTAATATGCTACTCTTATTTATAAAGATAAATTCATTGTCGCAACCATTTCAATATAGTCTTAATCGCTAGTCTCGGTGCATGCGCTTCATCACAAGATCAAATTTATTTTTTTTGCAAAAAATATGTTCAAACACTAAAATGGAATAGAAAAGACATAAAATATATCATGATAAATTTCTAACTAGAATAATAAGGGTCAAGCCAAAAACGACATTAAGAAATGTCATTTTTAGATGCTAGGAGGCATTTCATGTGCATTTTCATTTTTGGTATAAGCGCGACCCACACACCTCCCGGAGGCGTCACTGTGCATTTTCTTTTTTTGTTTTATTTAGACAAATACCAAATTACCCCTGACTTACTTTATAATTACAAAAAAATCATTGTGAAAAGACTAAGAAGTCCCTTGACTTCAGGTTTATTTTTTTTTCTTTTAAGGGTATTTTTGTCATTTCACTTTATATTTTAATTATTTATTATTCATTATATTTTTTCAAATACCAAATTACTCATTAGCTGACATTATAATAATGAAAAAATCATTATGAAAATACTAAAATGTCTATTGATGTCAGTTTTGATTTTTTTGCTTTTAAGAGTATTTTAGATGTTTCACTATATAATTGACATGAAAAAAGACTCATTTGTTCCCAATAGACTTTGTAATGACAAATGAATCTTTAAAAAGACTTCAATGCTATTAATAGCCAGTGTTAAATTTTTGAATGGAGAGGTAAAAATATCATTACATTGTTTAGGTAAAGGGGGTAAAATGTCCTTGATAGCCTTTATCAGGTTTAATAACCTTATTTTTTAAAATTTAGGTTTTACTTAATTGAATTATTAACAATCTAAAAAAATATAAAGGAGGGCCTTAACTAAAATTTAAATAAAAAATTAACACAAACTAAAAATATGCATAAAAGAATGAGGGTTTGAATTCATTTTTTTTTAAATGAAAACAAATAAAAAAAGAGGTTAGACACTCCTAAACCTCGCATGCTAGGCTCACAAGCCTAGCAAGAAACCTAAGAGCCCAGACACATTTGGGCCTGAAAACTAAAGCCATATGACTGGTTTGATTTTTATTTTTTGTGAAACCAAAATAGATGATGTATAATTTGCTATAGCAAATAATGTGTCATTTAGAAACTTAATTTTCAACCGTCATAATGGTGGTTGGAAAATCATCGATAATTTTTTTTTACTCCAAAAAGTAATTTCTTAGCTGAAAATACCCAAAAAAAGCCTAAAAAAAGCATTTGTGATCCTAAGCTTGTAAAATATTAGTTCTAAAATGCAAAATCAACTCGAGTTTAGAAATTATCTCGAGCCTCAATCTATTTTTTTAGGCATGATGAAGGCCAAAAAACACCTTACTGAAACTTCTATTGATATTAAGAATAACTTTGTTTTTGTTAGAATAGGGTCAAAATGATAATCTTCTCTCTCATTTATCATTTTTCAATGGCTCTCTCACCTCTTTTATTCCAAGGATCAAGTTGAAAAAAAAAATAGACCAAATTGTTTAATCATCAAACAAAAGGAACCAAAACAGAACTTTAACAAAATCCTGAGGAAAGACTTGGAAAAAAAACAAAGAGACCAATTTTGAAAAATCAAATAAATTTTTGTGAAATTGAGAATCAATCCAATGGTGGGATATTTTTCGAGACTATAATAATGCAATACAAAAAAAAGAAGCAAATTAAAAAGATCAATTCTTAATAAACAATACTAAAGGACTAAATTGAAAAAAAATTAAAGAAAATGGAAGACAAAAAAAAAAAAACAACATTGTTTTAATGAATACGACTATGTTAATGGAGCTATAATGAATTCAACAATTCTTTTAAGTTATTTTTAAGATACCGCGTAAGCCTTCATGTCTTCCATACCAAGCCACAATAGATCTTCTCTAGCAAAGTACACTAAGATTCACAATAGGTGAATTTCTTATTTAATTAAAAATTGGTTTCTTCTTTCCTTCTAGAATCATTATGTTGGCAAAAAACACAACCCATAGCACAACCCATAGAAAACAATAAAATCAAATAGATTTTTGCAAAATCATGAACCAACATAATATGAAACATTTTGTTGAGACTATGATAGTATGATTAAAAGCAAGGAGAAGCATATTACAAAGACCAATTCCTATTAAACACAATGTTAAAGGATCAAATAAAAAAATCAAATGGATAAAATGAAGGATAAAAAAAGAAAAGATAAAGCATTCTTCTAATGAACAATGCTATGTGACGAGCTATAGTGAGTTCTTTTAGGTTCTTTTTTAATATATCGCATAAGCTTTTATGCATTCCATACCAAGCCACAAGATATCTTCTCTAGCAAAGTGTATTAAGATTGATAATTGGTGAACTTCTTACTTAAATAATGAATGGTTTGTTCTTTCCTTTTAGAATCATAATGTTGACCCAAAATAAAATCCATAGCAAATTTTAGCACTATTAGATATTTAATTAATGGTTTACCTGGCATAAATAACACCATGAGAGGTGGTTTTTGCAAGAATTTCTTATTTTATCAAAATTTCTTTGACAATCTTCATCCCACACTCCCAGATTCTTCTTATAATGTAAGTTTGATTAGTTCACAAGTCATCATCAATTGGGAAATGAATCAATTTATGTAGTTCAAACACCCTAATAAGCTTCTCACATCTCTTTCAATTGTAGGTTGAGGCATGGTTTAGGTTGTATTAACCTTAGTAAGATCCATTTCAATTCTATGTTACTTACAATATATCCTAATAGCTTTCTAGAATTTATCTAGAATGTGCACTTTACAGGATTCATTCATCTGGAGCTTATAGTTTCTTAACCTTTTAAAGATCCTCTTTAATAGTTAGATATGATTTTCTTCTTCTATAGACCTGGCAATCATATAATTAGATACACTTTAATCTTTTTATGCATCACATCATGAAACAAAATAACCATAGCTCTTTGATATTTTCCCCCACATCTTTTAACCTAGATGACATGACTTTGTCACAATAAGTTTAAACTAATCTTTAAGTCTTGATTTATTGAGATCTTTAAAGTCAACATAATTCCAACTCTTCTATCTTTCTTATCAATTAGCATTATTTAGAGTACATGACCACTTCTAAAAATCTAACCTTTAATTTTTTTTTCTCACCCTTTTTTATCTTAATAAAAATATATGGCCTAATCATTAGTTTCTATTTCACTAAGTTACAATCTAGAATCAATAGTAATTGTATCATGATATCGATATCTCAGAGTCTGACGTATCTATATAAGACCATGTAGACACATTTGCATACTCATTATTGACTAGTCAAATAATTATTGGATCAATTGTACTACATATTCTTTGTTTTTCCTTCCAATAAGGATAAACTGAAATTATGAACAATATCCTGAGAGAAGCAAATAATAGCCTCACAAATCAAATGAAATGTAGGAACCCTACTTGATTTTAATAGACTTGAAAGAAAAAACATGTGACTAAAATAAACTAAAAAAATTAAGAAAGCAATTAAAGAAAGATAAAATTATAAAGACTATAGAGAACACATGGAAAGATCAATAAGGGTAACTTATATGAATTAAATTGCAAATAAAACGGTAAATTATATAATAAAAATATATGTATTGGGTTGGCCATCATTTCTAGTAATTGAATGGCCTTATTATATTATTATAGAGATGGAATCTTATAAGAATCACATTTCCTAAATTTATACGAACTTCTCATAGCATATTAAAAGCTCATAACATCCTTGTACAATTTGTATCCTTATAATAACGTCGTTTTCTTATTAATCATTGACTCATAACTAATAATTTTTACAAGTATAATATGTTATAAACTCTTATTCAAAGTAGAACTTGATCTTCTGAATAATCATTTAAACATGTATCTTTGTGGTTGATTACCTTTTCCTAGTTGATCATATCTTCTAGCTTTCATAATGATTATGATGTCCATTTTTCTTGGTCAATCGCTTTTTATCTTTCATGGTCAATTTGGAATTTTCTTAGACCTGTCGATTTTATTGTTGATGATTGATTTTAACCTTCTTTTTCATGTTTGGTAGTGAATAATTGCTTTTTTTTTTTATTTGGTTGAACGTGGCTGTTTATTTTTTAGTAAAGGTCAGGTCCCCCATTTTAAATTCCTTTACATTCTATTAGTGCCTACTTTACTAATTCCAACTCCTTTTTATTTGGTTTTATAGGTTGTTTAGATAACTCTAGCCTAACAAATTCTTTCACATTCTCTTCTTTATCCATTGCAATTAAATTTTCACCAAATATTTCCCATTCACTTTGATCTTTTTTTTTGTTTCTAAACTTTGAATTTCTACTGCACCATAATTAAAGATATTAGTAACACAATAGAGCTTTGAATGTGAATGAAAGAAAATAATTTTTTACCAAACATGAAATTTGCATCCCTTGCCATAAATTTGTATAGAGGCAATGCTGTTTTTGAAAAGTCTTGGATAAATTTCGATAGAAACCTACTTGTAAAAAAAAAGAACGAACTTCCCACACACTTGCGGGATAAGACAAGGACAAGATAATATCTATCTTAGCTTTATCAACTTTGAAACCTCTAAAAGAAGCTACAAGCTTTAAAAATATCCCTTGTTCAACCTTAAAATGACATGTTTTATAATTCAAAACAAGGTTAGTTTCCATGTATCTTTTCAAAATAAAAGTTAAGTTTTCAAAACATGCATAAAAAGAATTACCATAAACAATAAAATCATCTATAAAAAAACTGCATGATTCTTTCTACAGACTTTGAAAATATATTTGTCATACATTTTTGAAAAATAACAAGTGAATTGCATAGATCAAAAGACATTCTCTTATGTGCTATAGTATCAAGTAAGCTAAACTAAACAAAAACACAAGCTTGACTCAAGTAAATAAGGATTAGTATCCCCAGCAACAATGTAAAATATTTGACGAGTGTCGAAGTCGTGCAAATTTAAACCCTTAAAATTAATTATTTGTAGTATAGAAATTAAGGGTATCGTCCCACAAAAATATAAATATTAGAGCTTAATTACCCAATCAAGACAAGTTATTTAAGTTTAAATTAAAGCAAACTACGTAAAGATGTAAATTTCAAATCTAAACACCCATCAATTCTGAAAGTAACTAAAAGTGAGGTTTTGTTTACAATCTAAACTAACTAAAATGACTTAAAAATATAATAAAACAATATAAATAAATTCTAAAGAATAAAAGGCAAATCAATAGAATGTAAAAAAAAAAATAAAAACATTTTTTTATAAAAAAGTATTCCCTAAGAATAATTAAACATCAATTATTAAATTTAGATATGTTTTATAATCTTATTTATGATCACAAATAAATCAACTATGAAAAAAAAATGTTTTTCTACATATCCATACTTTTTAGTTAACCTAGTATTCATGCAACAATTAACTCTAATCACATAATAACCTCTACTAAGCATGCGAGATTTAATTACATGGTATTGAGATCAAGATAGGTGTAATTAATTCATGATAATTAAACACACATGGGGAGTTAATTTAATCTAGCCATATGTTTTTCAAGTAACAAATAATCAAACATAGGTTTGAGAATTAGATATTTCTACTACTTAAGTTAATTCGTCATGATTCCATCATAAATTAATAACTAACTATAGATTTAAAACCAAAAAACATATGTTGCGCATCATATAGATTTTCAGTCATCCATCATCAAATTTAATCATAGAAAAACATAAGAAATTCATGTGTCACAATCAAATTTAGAGTAATTTTAAGCATAAATCCTCATAATAATTTAAAATCCAAGAATACTAATCTTTTAAAACTTAAAACTAAACTTATCGTAAATTTAGGAAAAGAAAAGGATAAAAAAATGTTAAAAAATAATAAAACTGCTCCTTCTCTTCTCTTATGTTCTAGATGTGATCTTTTTTTTTTAAAAAAAAAGTATATATAGAGTTGAGGAGGTGGAGAAGTTTCCTAGTTAATAACTAATTCCTATTTAGATTACTTTAGGATTTCCTAACACTAATATGACTCTAATGTCATGTCCATTAAATTTTTCCTTTTAGAGGGGTTTTCTAGTCATGTGGAATCCTTTCCATGTCATTAAAGAGCTGTTATATCATCACGTCAACATGGAAAGATTTGAGACCCAACTTCAAACATAACTTCTCTCTCATATAGACAAGTTATTAGGACTATCATATATGGATGAAAATCTTGATATGTTTAGTTTTCAACCCAACTTGAATCGTAACAAAATTCCACCTATAGCTCCTTATATGGTCCAAAGAGTACACAAAGGTCTAGTTTGACAAATTTGTTCTGACCAATCCTAATCCCACAAGAATTCCTTTTTCAAGTTGGCTTCCTAATGCAACTAGAATTTGAGCTTCTTATGTTCAACGACTCATAATAATGTGGTTTTTTTATATATATATGAAACAAGTCAGGTTCGAATTTAACCTTAAAATGTTTGTTGACCAGTTTTGTGAGATCGAACATATCTCTCAAATTGTACAATAGAATGAGATGGAATTTTTATAGGGAGATACTAGACATGAAAATATATTTGGTAAATGTTTAGGTGAAATGGAGTTCAGGAATATATTATTTTAGAGAGTCAAAGTTACTAGACAAATCTTGTCAAATCTGCTAGACTATACCTTTTGGTAATCTTTTTTGAGACATATTTAAAGCTACATGTGGAATTGTTCTATGATGCACATTGTTCAGGACATTAGACATCTCAAGCTTTCCAACCATATGTGGTAAGCCCAGTAATTTATCCAAACGAGAGAGAACAACATGTTTGAAGTCATGATTGAAAATCTGCCAAAAATGTGTGAAATTGAAGATTCGGGCTATATGGAGGAATTTTGGAATGAAGATTTTTTATTTTATTATTCTATTTATTTATTTATTTAATGTTGAATAATTATTTTTAATTTGGATTTGTTCTGGCTCATTATACATTGTTTAGGGGTTTGTTTCATTATTAGACTTATGTTAGTTGATTACTAGTTTAGGTTTATTAGCTTGCAATCAAAAAGAGGTCCTTTAGGGTTAATTAGAGGAGACTATATTATGTTTTTTTTAGCTATGAATTTCTACAGGGAGTTGGAGAATAAATGTGAGTTTTGTTTTTGTTTGTTTGTGGCAAAACAACCTTTCTTTGTAGTGATAAAGATCATACACTGACTTATCAAAGATCAACTGACTTCATGATGTCATTCACATACTTAGGGTTTTTAGATACAATTTTATCTTTAGATATAAGTCTTTATCCAATACATTTGGTTCTTAGATATAGGGTTACCTTTGGGTCAATGTTCTATCAAACCTGATTCTTAGCTTTCTTAGTTGTTATCTACTTTGTTGGGGGTTACTTAGCCATGTGATCAAGAGATTTTCATAACTTTTTCTAGCACTTTGCTTGAGCTTGTGCTAAAAATGCATGATTTAGCTCTATTTTACACTTTATGTCCATAGTATTGTTAAGCACAAAACAAGTTAAGTAAGGTATTGTAAGACATAAAACATGCATAAAAGACTAAGAATGAGGTAGTAAAGAGATAGAATAATTTAAGTGTATCAAGGATCTTTTTTGGTGTATGAGAAATTTATCCAATGTTAATGATCCTTTTGAATATTACTTTCAATGAAAGTGGAAAAGGTGACAATGTTTTCTTAGTTTTTTGGGTATTTTTGTAAGGCTGGTTTCTTAGACCAACCTAATAATTTGATGTTAATTGGTTAAAAATGCTTGATTTTGTGGAACTTGTTTGGTTGGTAAGTAGGGAATTGTGAAGATATGCTTAGAATAACGGTGGATGTGGCATTGGATAATGTTGAAGTGAATGGTTATAGATTTAGTACTATTAGTATTGACTTTTTTATTGGACCTTCATTGATTATTCCACCGAATTTTATGTTGAAAATGGTGGGTTTTCACTTGGTGTGCTTTCTTGTCCTTTCTTTTTACCACCAAA
>CM027584.2:15397798-15442390 GCA_015852605.2 Populus deltoides
AGAAGATCAGTAGTTTCTCTATCATTAGGATTCCTGAAAAAAAAATCCCTTTAACACTATTCTATCAAGAAAAATCAAGAGATAGTTGCATTATAAAAATTGAGCAAGGCACTAATGGTAAAGAAAAGCAATTACCAAGGAAGAAGTTTCCTAATTCCAAAAATCCTACCAGAACCAAATGTGAGCATCGTACCCCACATTGAATTTCAAAAGCATATGCCCTTTTTAATTTTGCGTTTCAAAAAAATTAAAATTTTTCTTTTCTTTTCTTTGCTTTAAATTAATATTTTTTTTATATTTTCAGATCATTTTGATGTGCTGATGTTAAAAATAATTTTTAAATAATAATAATAAAATATTATTTTGATGCTTTTTCAAATGAAAAACACTTTGAAAAGTAACCATAATTATACTCTCTATCACTTGTGTGTCTATATATATAGAAGTAAAATAAATTCCCAAGAACTCGATTTAATAGGGCCTATTCAAGCTTTGGCATCTTAAACATTAGGGTGAGCACCATAGTACTTGGAGCAAAATTTATGGCTTGTTTTTCCCACAAAGAATCAGCCTCTAAACTAGACACCACCAAGCCCATAACCATTTACCCACTAGAGCCACATTCTTATGGAACAAGTGAACCCCCAACCTCTTATGTACCTGTTACACTTGGCAGTTTGAGCATACTTTCCAGTTTCCAAATAATCACTTGCTCATATCCTCTTTTAATTAATAAACAAAAATCCTGAAAAAGCTCACAATTTCACTTTAACATGCGAGGAGAAATATTGTTTATTTGAACCGTGTTTTTTTTGTTCCTAAAACTTTCTACATTTTGGTTTCTCAATTTTTTTCCCTTTTTATTTGGCTATTTAATATTGCATTTATTTGCAATTAGTTTTCGGTATTTGTTTCTCATGCTAGCGTATAGGTCTCTTGGGGTTGTCAGAGAAATATATCAGCGCTCGGTTAATACTTGGTTTTGCAAAAATAAATTGCGGTTTGGACAAATATTTAATCTCATTTCTTTAATAATATCACAAATGGATTTGTATAATCAAGGAAAGAGTTTATGTTTTTTTTTTAATTTCAGTCACCCAACTTTTTATTATTTGATCCATTCACATTAGTTTTATTTGAGAATTGGCTTTGTGATTTGTCTTGTTTGCTTAGATAAGAGGTTCTCGCAATGTCTCGAAAAAACTCCAACTCTCGGTTGATGCATGGTTTGGCAAAAAAAAATTTGCATTAATATAAAATTATTAGATTTTAAAGGACCAAGAATAAAAACACAAAAAAACTTTGGACAAATATTTAATCTCATTTCTTTGATAATATCACAAATGGATTTGTATAATCAGGGAAAGAGTTCATGTTTTTTTTTTTCAGTCACTCAACTTTTTATTATTTGATTCATTCACATTAATTTTATTTGGGAATTGGCTTTATGATTTGTCTTGTTTGCTTAGATAAGAGGTCCTCGCAATGTCTTGAAAAAATTCCAACTCTCGGTTGATGCATGGTTTGGCAAAAAAAAAATATTGCATTAATATAAAACCCAGAAAAACTTTGGACTAGAGTTGACAAGCAAAACCAATTAGGCTAGCACATTACCCCCCCCCGCGCGCACACCCAACCCCCAACACATAATAAGTGTAGGAGGCCTACCACCTTCAAACGCTAAATATAGCCTTTTTTGATGGAAAATTACAAGCATCCTTCATGTCACTTGAAACATCGCAACAAGGCTATCCAATGTGATGGCTCATATTCATCTACTAGTGATGGTTTGGAAAAGATGATGTTTTTTCCTTTTACCTCTCTTTTCTCTCTTCATGCCTCGGGGTTTGTGCTGACATAGCAAAAATAGAAGTGTTTTTTTTTTCAATTTTAGTTTTCATTTTTTTTCATTTTTTTATTTGAATTTTTTTCTTCAATTCTATCATTCCACATTTATTTTTTAATTAGGCTCCTCTTATTTTGTTTTTATATCAATTTTAGTCCTTCTTATTTTGATTACTATTTTTTCTTTGAATCTTGTTTAAATGTTCTTTTTTCAATTTCATCTTTCAATATATTTTTTTAAAATTGAGCTTCATAATTCTTTTTATATGGGATAATCTTGTCTTCATGAATTGGATCACAGATTTAAAAGGTTAATTAGGGTTAACATCATTTTTTTTTACATTGATTTTTTTTTTATCATTCGATGCTGGATTTGACGAAAATTGAGCTTTGTGGTTTTCTTTGCTTTTATTTATGTGGGGTTAACCTAGTTTCATGATCTAGATAACAGGTTTGGTGGGTTTGTCGGTTTTGACTAAGTTTTTTTCCCGAGTCATTTTTTAAATATTTTATTTTTTTTGTTTCATCCATTAATAATTGATTGGTTTGGAAATTATGTTTCATATTTGTTTTTCTGTTTTTTCTTCTATATTTTATTTTCTGTTTTTCTTTTTTATTAAATTATTCTATTGTCATGATTCAACTCACAGGTTTAACAAACTTGCTTAGGTTTGTTTACGTCATTTTTTTTCTTTTAATTAATTAATTTTTTTATTTCGTTATATGTTTGAATTATTTGGAATTTTTTTAGTTAATTATTATTTTTAATTCCATCCTACTATTGAATTATTTAAAATTGAACATCATATTTCATACTACTATTGAATTATTTAAAATTTATTTTCTAAAGAGTTGCCGCAACTTCGATTGCAAGTTCCTTCTGTCTCGGGATAAGTTTAGCTTATTGTCTCATTATCGACATAAGTTGATTTTTTCATTTTTTCATTTAATATTTAATTATTGGATAATTTAACTTTGTTATGTTTTAAACAGAACTCTGAAACCTTTTTCACAAGCATTCTTTTACACGTCATTGTGATCAATTTTCTTTCTTGTACATGTCTTCATGATCAATGTTTTATAATTATCGTTGTTTATTTTTTATTATTTAATTAGATGAAATGTCTTATTGGACCCAGTCTTGTACATTATAAGAGCCAACTTTTTCAAAACACGCAATCAATGTCTGAATTTTTCTGGTTATTAAAAAATTCTTGTCCAAAACGACAGAACACCGAAATCTTTTTTTACTTGTTTAAAACACAGCAAAAAATCTTTATCCAACAACATCTCACACGCCACCTATCTATCTAGTTGTTTCTAACAACGTCCAAGGCTAGTTGAAGCTTGGTTAACTTTGATAATATGGTTATAATTATTTTTTAAATAGTTTTTTTTATTAAAATATATACTTATAATATTTTTTTATTTTTAAAAAATTTATTTTAACATTAACACATCAAAATAATTTAAAAATACAAACCACACTTAATTTTAACAAAAAATTTTTTTTCAAAATTTAACAATTTAACAAAACACATTAGCAATGCCAAACGCTGCCTTAGTCTCTCAATTATGAAAAACCGCATTAGAAGCAAAGTAGACAAATTTAGCAACGCATCAGATGACCATGTCAACACAACGTTCATATATCCTTTACATGCTTGATTTTAGTATACCAGCTGATGTTGTGCTCTGAAACTTCGTTATTTCATTTCTTTTTTATATTATTTTGTTTTTAATAAGAATATAACCAGAGTTATTAGAGAAGAAATCCATCAATAAGATGGTGTAAAAACGAGTTCAAGAAATCTGACTGCATGCAGCCAGAAGAACATCAGCACAAAAAGCTCTTAAATCAACTATTGATTCCGAGCGAGTCACTTGGACTATCAAGTATCAACCCCCCCTGCCTACCAAGACCATCAGCCACCGAATTCGCCTTCCTCATTGTATGAAGGAGATGGAAGTTAAGAGTCTTAAAGATGCACAGGAATTTCTCTTAAAGATGCACAGGAATTTCCAAATCAACTATTGATACCGAGAAAGTCACTTGGACTATCAAGTATCAACCCCGCCTATCCAGCAAGACTAGAGCCACCAAATTCGCCTTCCTCATTGTATGAAGGAGATGGAAGTTGGAGCCTTAAAGATGCACAGGAATTTCCATGGCCTGGTGCTCTTCCACTTGCCGACGGTACAAACAATACGGAGAACCAGTGGCCTCATTGGTGTCCCTCATGCCTCTACTGGACACAAGAACATACACAAAAATATCTAAAAAATTTGAACAGATTTTGTTCCTCGGGAAATTATTGAAATAAAACTTACAAAACAGTTACGCTCTAGAAAAAATAAGCACATCAGTATATTTAACCTAACATATTATGGACCTTTTACGGAACCTTTTCTGATTAAAATATATTACAATTTAGTCTTGAGAAATTATCTTTCAGAAGCAGAAGCAGAAGCAGAAGCAGAACAGGTATGTACAAGTACAAGGGAGCAATCGCCAGCATATGAACTATAGATACCTTATGAAGGATGACAAGCTCATGTTTCAAGTTATCTTGAATATTAATAAAGTGTTTGCAAAAATGAATTTTAAAAAAATATATATTATTTTAATATATTTCTAAATAAAAATACTATCAAATATATTTTACACTCGGAACAGGTATAAATCTGTTAATTATTAAGGGTAAAAACACAAGGCGAGGTAAGCAGTGGTAGCGAGAAAAAAGAAGAAAAAAGACAAGTATCTATCTATTTAATAAGAGCATGTACGGGCGAATTAAATTTGCTGCACTGCATGTGATCTAACCACTCCAGTTTCTAATTAATAAGCTTGAAACAGATCAGCAGATCCATGCAAACTTGAAGATGCAGTCAGCTTCCACTAACAAAAATAGCAAAGCTAAGTGCTTCAACTCAAGTAATCAGTTCCCTGCAACGGAAAAGCATGGTAAAGGCAAAGAGTTGAAAACGAAGTACTTTAAGCAGATAAAATATTCCAAACAGCGTTAATGAATTTGTACAAGAGAAAAGTGCCAAAAAGCGATAAGCAAAAAAAGATTTTAAGATGCAGAAGGCTGAAAAGATCAAAGGTTTAGAGCTCCCTTCAATCCAAAAAAAGATCTAACATTAGGTAATAAAGCTCCTGAGATATGCAAGCCGCAGGCCCATCAAAATGACTGATGGTGATAGGGCTGTGGGATTCATAGCTCAGCAGCTCGATCTACCCAGCAGGAGCTTCTATTGGACTTCAAGGAGCTCCACTCCATAATCCATCACTCATCTCAGCTTTGAAAATACACGGTATCGAAACCCTAACCCATTCCTGACAAACCAACAACAAACAAACAGTTGTAAATACATAGATGTCACGTTAAACCACTATATCCCAGTTTTATTTCGCATAAAGTTACAGATCTGTATGACCTCAACGTATCTCTCTTCCCTAACCCTAGACAAGACGTCGTCTTGAAGAAAACACGGAAAACAAGTAAAAGAGCAGATGAGGCAAGGCCTGAGAAATTTGGAGATTGAACACATCAATTTTGTTCCCAATAACTAATATCGAATCCATAAAAAAAAAAAGAGAAAATACAAGGAAGAACAAAAGGGTTTGAGGAGAAAACCAACAAGATAGAAGACATATAAACGCACTTCCTAAGTTTTCATAGTTGAAGCCAACTGCATATCTACAGAGATGAAAGAGAAAAACAGATGATTTCGGTGTTGGCAATTATATCGTGAAATCCTGACCTTATAAGCAAACCCTAGACCACTAATAGCTTGCTTATCTACAACGACTCTTAAACGATACCTTACATATAGTCCAAAAAACAACTAGAGAACCCTGTTGAAACTACCCATCTACCCTGAAACATCTAAATTTATGCACTGTAACCCTCGTAAAACGACCTTTGGTAAAAAGATGAGGCTGACAGCTGAACTTTTTTATAGTGGCTAGAGGTGAGTAATAATATGGGCCGGCAGTAGCTATTTTATGGCTATTCTATGGGTGTTGTTGATGAGGTTGCTGTTCATGTTTTAAAGTGTTTATTTATTTTAAAATAATATTTTTTTAATTTTTAAAAATTATTTTTTATAATATTACATTAAAAATAATTTAAAAATATAAAAAATAAATAAATCAATTAGAACACAATTCTAATCGGCTCCAGAATCAAGAGAGTCTGTTGGACTCAGGCTGGTTAGATCACTGGAGTGGCGATCACATGCCTTGTTTGCTTCTAGTCACGATATATTCGTCCATTTTATCGATATTTTCACTCCAGTACAGGGCTTCAAATGTTTTAAATATGCCATGAAAAACTCTGTCCATGCTAGCATTATAGAATGCAAAAAGGCACAGGTAGCAAGGCCTTCGTTTCCACCTGCACCTCTCTGTGCAAACTCCAAAGCACTGACTTTAAACATCTAAAAGTGAAATGGCATGTTTAAATTCAAAGAAATGGCATGGCTTGATCACTTTCTTCAAGGGCTTTGTCTGCCATGAATGAATCTTGGATGTGGGTGGGAGCGTTTGGTGCACGTCATAGTGCTGCTGTTGTTAGGTGGGGAAGGAAGAAAGTGCCATTTTTATTCTGACACTCCCATGTTTTTCTTTCCCGGTGTTATTCTCTGATTTCCGCTCAAGGTTAAAGCCATGTTTTGTTTTTATAAAAGAATTCATTGATACTGTTTAATGTTTTTTTTTTATGATTTTGATATATTAATTTTTTAAAAATTTAAAAATAATATTATTTTTATATATTTTCAAGCAAAAAAATATTTTTAAAAAACATGTATAATTTACTTGACAAACATAATTTATTTTTTAATTTACTTTTATTAAGTCTTTGTGTAGACAATTGTATCATGAATACATAGTAGTGAAAATCACCCTCCTCATGTTTTAAGGATTTTTCATGTTTCTCTGGTAATTTTACAAGTATAATTTTTTGAATTTCTTAATATGTTTCTCTAATTTTACAATCATGATTAACGTTCGAGATCTTAACAATTTTCATTTAAGATTCCATCCGAGGAGATAAAAAGAAATTTTGTTATTAATGCAGGGCATAACATGTTCAATTATTAATGAGAAAATTAACCTAACTTGGGATTTGTTTCTTGGAAGATATTTCTTCTACTTTAATATAAAACAAATATTAGAAAATTAAGCAATCTAAATCATTTCATTTTTTAATTAATCTCTAAATAGTTAATTTTAAAAATAATAATTTAATCTCATAAAAAAATATTTTTTTTATCACTAATAACTCATAAGATTCATTAAAATCATTATTTAATAACTTCAATTACCATCATTATCATTATCCTCTTTACAACAATAACCACCATCATGTTCCAACGACACTATAATCATTATTATTATCATAATTATTGTTACTATCATCTTATCCTTGATATAATTATAGTGCAACCATCATTTTTTTCACCATCTTATAATTACCCCTTAACATTTTTATTTTCATGACAACAATCATTATTAGTTGTCATTGTTGTTTGTTGTTGTCGCTAAAATTTTGTTATTATTGGTTTTTAACTAAAAACCCAATTCAAACTCGTTTATTAATAAATAAAAAAAATTAGTTTTGGAGTCTAATATAGGTTTCATATGTAAAAATATCAAAGTCAAAAAACCTTAAGAAACTCTAATGTGAAGCTTTTCTAGTCTTTTCCTGTACTATTTACAATATATATTTCAATATATCTTTTAGCTGAATATTTTTCCTTAACTACAACTACAACCACATTCATAGCCATAATTGATCTACAATTATAGTCCAACCTTTAAGCTAAATAGAACCTTAATGTAACCATCGTTCATCCTTATTTTCATTATCACCACTACTATAACAATCATCATCCTACAAATACCATCGCAATCCATAAAATAAGCCTATTGTCTTTACCCCAAATAATAGGGATGGTGTAGTTTTTCCCTATAAAGATGTTTTGGTAATCACCACCTTCGTTTCTAACTATATAATGCATAAGATGTTGGTGGACGATAAGAGCACGATTAACATTTTTTCCTATGAAGTGATGAATAAGATAAGCATTAATAGCTCAAAGTTAACTTTGGTTAAGACCTTATTGATAGGGATAAAGGGGAAATATGTGCTAATATAGGGTGACATTGAGATACTAATCACCATTTATACCTATCCTTATTACAAGATTTTTAATAGACCTTCATGGTGATTAAAATGGACTTGACCTCTAACATCATCATTGGTAAATCCTTCATTCGTGAGATCCACATCATAATTAACATGTTGTTCTTGACCAAAAATAGCTTATTGAAAGAGGGGTAACCATATTTAAAGGAACCAAATAGGTTGAAAAAGGTTCACCTCCACATTTCTGAAAAAAAAAAAAAAAAGGCCTTAACGGTGGACTAGGAGGGGTCCATGAAAGAAATAAAAAAGAATTGCACCAAGGTCATGGAACAATTATAAAAGATTGACCTTCATAATAAAAACATTAATGCTACCAACAAGATTAGTTCTACCTTAGACCCCAAGTAGAAACGATCTCTAATAGAGCTCCTCAATAATAATAAGAAAAGAAGAAGATAACTTGGCTTTTAGGCCTGTATATATATCTAGGCATCAACCTTACATGGTTGCCCATAGACTGAATATAAACCCCTCATCTCCTTTTATCCACTAAAGTAAGAGAATTTTAGAAGGTAAATATTAAAAAATTATATCTAATAAAGTGGATAAACTTTTATAGGCAGGTTCAGTTCGGTAGGTGATGTATCCCTAGATAACTAGCAAATATAGTTATAGTGAAGGAAGCAATAAAAAGTGGAGAATGTATATATATGTGCACTTCACTGACCTCATCAAAACATGCCCGAATGGAAACATTCTTTATCAAAGATAAAATAGGTTTATGGACTCCATAATCGAGTTCTAATTCCTAAGCTCACTAGATGTGAACTTAGGTTACCACTAGGTCCCTATACTCCTCGAAGATGAAGAGAATATTTAAAAAATAAAATAAATAAAATGATGTTTTATTCTAAAGATTTGCCTTTTTAGGCTTAATAATATAGGATTCATTTACAAAAAGATGTGAATAAGGTCTTTTAAGATAAGTTGGGTAGGAATATGAAGCTTATGCTAATGAATAACTTGATATTTTAACAACACAAATAAGATCCCTAAGAGTTTTTCACTATTCTGTACTAATATAAATTGAAGTTGAATCCGATTAGGTGTGTCTTCACCATCAAAAAAGAAAAAATCTTGAGACTTTTAGTTAGTAGTAAGGGGATGAAGTGGAATCTTAAGAAGGTTCATGCCATCCTAGATATGATGCCCCCCTTATATGTGAAATATATACATGGACTAACATGAAGAATAACTAATCTTAACATATTCATTTTAGAAACATTATCTGTCATTATTCAAAATGTTGAAGAACATCTCTAATTTTTAATCGACTTCAAAGTGCTAACAAGCTTTTAAAGAATTCAAGGCTCATTTATCTTTTGCCAAATTCTTCTCATAAGCCAAAGAGGGTGAAAGCCTCTTCTTGTATTTAGGTGTAGGCAATCTGACATGTAAATTTTATTTCGGTTAGAGAAAAGAATGGGGGTGCGAAACCTAGTGTATTATACTAACAAAACTTTATATGACACTAAGAAGCTAATGTCTTACTTCCAAACACACTAAGTTGTTGTCTTGATTGAGTAACCTTTTTCCATAAAACCAAACCCTTCCAATCCACTAGCATTATTGACCAATCACCCATATATATATATATATATATATATATATATATATATATATATATATATATATGGGTGATTGGTCAATAATGCTAGTGGATTGGAAGGGTTTGGTCTCTAATACCAACTAAGGCCAACTAATAAACAAAAAAGAAAATATGTAGATACTGTATAAATTGTCATGGATATAAAGGAGTAAAGAAATTTTATAAAATAATACTTACTCATAGAGGACCTTCTTTCAAATAGAAATGAGTCTATTTGCCTAATAGGTTAAGAGGTAAGGTATTGTTTCATGAATAGTGTTTTATATAGAATATAATCACTAGCCCCACTTTTAAATTACTTGTCTTTAGACATATTAGTTATAAATATCATTTATATCTCAACTTATATGAAGAGTTAATTCACTTTATAAAAGAAAAAATATAATATGTATAAGTCTTAACAACTCAAATTAATGTCTAGTCATAATACAAGATTGAATGAAATATTTAGGAACAATGTCTTAATGTAATAAGAATATTATAATTATAGTTACTTTATAATTTCTTTTGCAAATCATTTTTGTCCAAAGGACTTTATCTTTACTCTAAATTAATTTATCAAACATTAGCTTCATTAATAAAATATAAATGAATATTAAAGATAAAAAAAAGCCTTTATTAATTATAAATATATTTTATATGAACAAAGTCGGTGTTATATGTAACCAATTGATTAGTTATATGATATATAAACTAACAATCTCCTACTTGCACTAAAGTCAATCGCTCAAATATCTAATTCCATATCTCTCCATATAACGATCATGCTTCTACTGGAATAATGCTTTGATAAGAGAATCTATAAGATTCACTTTAGTGGGTATTCACTTTATTTTTACATCTTGTTTTTTATGATTAGTCTAATCAAATGGAATCACCTAAGTCTGTCTATATATATATATATCATTGATGAGACATTGGTCCCTTTGCTTGTACAATGACTCCATTGTTATCACAATACATGGCTACTTGATCAACAATAATATGAACCACACCTAGTTCAATGATGAACTTCTTGATCTATACAACCTTTTTTGTCGCTCAGATGTAGAGATGTATTTGGCTTCAGTTGTAGAATCTATTGTTGTCTCTTATTTGTATCTTTTCCAACTCACATTATCACCATTTAGAGTAAAAACATATCCTGACTAAGATTTATTATCATCAATATCTAATCGAAAACTAGCATTTGAATAACCATGAACTACAAGTTCATCTCATCCATATACTAGAAAGATATTTTTATTCTTATTAAGTATTTAAAAATATTTTTAACTATTTTAAAGTGACCCTTACCTAGATTAAATTGGTATCTACTTATTATGCTCAAAAGATAAAATACACATGAAATTGTACATAGCATCACATCCATTATGGATCCTATAATTAAAGTATATATAATATTTTCTATTTATCTCTTTCAATTTGTGTCTTAAGACACATGTCTTTCAAGAGATGTATCCTATACGAAATAGGTAAGTATCCTTTCCTAGATTTTTCCACGCTAAACTATTTTAACATATTGTCTATGTACATGGATTGAGATAATCCAAGAAATCTTCCGACTTATCTCTATAGATTTTTATTTCTAATACATAGGTTGTTTCTCCCATATCCTTCATAGAGAAATTATTGGACAACAAAATCTTTATTGAACAGCGTAAAAGAATTGTCATTTCCTATCAATAATATGTCATTTACATATAATGAAAAACAAATCACTCTTACTAACCTTTTTATAAACACGAGGCTTATCCATATTTTTTTATAAAATCAAACTATTTGATTATCTCATCAAAAATAGATATTCCAACTCTTTGAAGCTTGCTTAATTCCATAAATTGATTTTTATAGCTTGCATACTTTGGTAGCAAATTATTTAGATCCAAAACCTTAGGTTGTGTTATATAAATATCTTCATGAAAATTCTCATTCAAGAATATAGTTTTGACATCCATTTTTCAAATCTTATAATCATGGTATGCAGCTATAGAAAGCAAAATCCTCATGGATTTAACATAGCTACTAGTGAGAAGGTTTCATCAAATCCAATTACATCCAATGTGTTTTATCCTTTCATATTGATCAACCAAGGTTAACACCTGGTTGGTGTACATGGATTCCACATCAGATTTTATGGTCTCAAGCTATTTCTCAAAATCAATATTATATATTGCTTCCCTATAGTTGGTAGGCTTATCAAGTATAAACAACTCATTATTTTTAGCTTCCATAATAAGTTTATATCTTATTGGTGCATGACGTATCTTACCATATATACAAAGCTCTTGTGTTTATTGAACTTCAGTTTGAATATCCAATGTTATAGCCTCAAGCTTGGGTTCTAAATGGATGTTAGTTTGTGATTATTAAAAAAATTTATGTTCTATTTTCATATCACTACCCATTTCAAAAACAAAATCTTTATCTAAAAAGGTAGCATGTTTTTTAGACAAACATCTTTTACTCAATGAGGCAGTAGAAATAATATTTAATAGTTTCTTTTGGATATCCAACAAAATTGTATGTATCTAACTTAGCTCTTATCTTTTTAGATACAACAAGCTTCATATAAGTGTCACATCCCTCAATCTTTGAGTATGATAAGTTTAGTCTCCTACTTTTTCATATCTCATATGGAGTCTTATCAACATATTTTGTCGAAACTCTAAGGAGTAATTTGTGGGGAATAACCCTATGAAAAAATAGAAGGTCTATATAGCTTATTATAGACTATACCATATCTAATAGGGTATAATTTCTCCTTATAAAAACTTCATTATATTGTAGTGTTACATGAGGTGTTTATTGTGAGAGAATCATATTTTCTTTTAGATAATCTTGAAAATCTTAACTCAAGTATTCACCATCTCGATCAGATCAAAATATCATAACATATTTTCCATTTTGTTTTTAAACTTCACTTTTGAATTCTTTGAACATTTTAAATAATTCAAACTTCTATTTCATCAAATACATACAACTATATCTAGAACAATTATCAATAAATGTGATAAAATATGTATATCCATCCAAGACATGAATCGTAATCGGTTCACATACAGTATTATAAACCCCTGGATAAAATCCATAATATTAATAAGGGAAAAACTATGGTAAATTAGTAAAGTTACTATTTGAATTAAAAAGATGACTTTAGATTTTGGGAATTTCAAATAAAATGTTCATATATTAGTTTAAAAATAAAAATGTGAAAAATAGTGGAAAAAAATAAACAAAGTAAAGTAGATAAAAATCAAATGAAAGAGATAATAGAGGAAAGAAATGTTCTAAGACATAATATAATAAAATTTGATGTAGTTAGTTTAAACTCAACATTAAAAATATGTCTGAATCTGAGAAATATGACCCGACAAACATAAAGTGTACAATGTAAAGCCGTAGCTCGAATATTGATAAACGAGTGATAAATATTGAGAGTTTTCATAAATTTTGGATGAAAATAATTAAAAAATATTTTTGACTTTTCAAATAAATCAATGTATGGTTTTATTCGCAAATGACCCAAACTGCTAGTACACAATCATGCAGTTTTAAACCATAAAGGAATGAAATTTGAGGAAAGTTTTTTTTTTTTGTTATAAATATGGAAGTTCCCAATGAATTAGCTAAAAATTTGGACGATTTAACTAGATAAAATAATACAAAAATTCAGATTTTTGGCATACAAATTATTTGGTGTTCAGTTTAATGCTATCGGGTATAACTTGTAATCCAATTGTTGGATCAGGATGAAACTCTTTAAGTAACCTCTTGACACATCATTATACATTTGTTTAAAATGTCAAGTCAATTAGAGCTCGAGAAAGTCTTTTGACAGTATAAATAGTCGGGTAAAAATATAGAAAATTAGCACATGAACTCATTATTGGCAAGATTGTAAATACATTGAAAATTTCTTCTCCCTCCCTATAAAACCTGAGAGTGCAACTGGTTCATGATGGAAAAGCCAAATGTTCTACTTTTTTTTTCTCTTCTCATTTCTTTGTTAATTTAATGTTTGTACTTATAAATTTATGAGTTTTTAGGACATTATAAGTGATTATTAGGGGAGAAAACCAACTTAAAGAGTGGTTTTAGAAAGATAAATGAGATTAACAGTAGAGCGAGTAACAAGAAAGATTTGAAGATAGTAGAGGATAAAAGGGAGGAATTATCAAAGAAACCACTTCATGGTGTCCAAATTTGATGGTTAAGATGTTTCATACCATCTAATTTCTTGTTTTAATGAGTTTGTGATAGATGAATGAGAAAACGCTAAATTCTAAATTTTAGATTTTATGATATTTAAACAATTAATTGTTGAATTTAAGGTTTATTATTGATGTTGGGTTATAAATTATATGATGTGATTATGAATTTCATGTATAAAATTTCATTGTGAAATCATGTTTCCTTAGATAAGGCATTTAAACTTAAACTAAAAAAATTAAGAATGGACATTGTTGATTAGCATTTTCAATGCCTCTAATTTTAGGTTAAGAGTATGTTTGTCAAACACGCTCTACTGCTTTCCCTTGTAGTTTTAGATTGTCTTTATTTTAGTATCTAGCCAAACAAACCCTAAACAAACTCAAAAATTCTAAAAGAAACTCAGGGAATATTTTGATTATTTATGGTCACTCACATGTTTTTCTAGTCTTTTTTTCTAAAATCTGGTTGTAGACTTATACCGTAAGATATGGATCCAATATTAAAAATACCTAGTTTTTCTCTAAAATTTTGAAAAAAAAAAATCCAAAAAAAAATTATATTTTAAAAATACAAAAATATATTTTGTTTTCATGCATACAACTAAATTCAAAAAGTTTTTCATGAATATTTTTTTAAAAAATTATATTTTTAACATGTTTCAAAAATATCAATATAGGTATCATAACCAGTTATGATTATCCATTAGAAGTTGGCCAAAATTTCAAAAATACCACAAAAATTAATTTGTTTCATTAATATTTAAGGTATGAAATTTACAATGTAATGCATACTATCGGTATTGAATTAAATGAATTAATAGCAATGAATATTAGGTATTAGTTGTAGACTTTATTATTTAAAGATATAAAATTACATTGTAAAGTATATTGTAAAGATTTCCTCACAAAGTAGGAAACAAGTGGAATGCTAAAATTTAGACTGTAGAATGATAAGGTAGAGATTTTATCACGAAGGGAGATCTGCCTTAAGCCTTAGATGAAATCAATAAATAAAAACACGACTTAGAATAACAATCAATCAACAATACAGCTTACCACAGGTATGGTGTATTGGAGATGATGCGTCTTTTCCTTGCACAACTAGTCTTTTTACCCAGACTCTCACATACCGTAGGTTTTCTAATGACAATAATACTAGGTGGCGACTCCCTCAAATCATAATTTCATAATTCAACCCAAAACCCTCTCAATCTAGGAGGCAGCTTCATCATTCGACGTCGTGCACGTCACAACAAATACAAAGATTTTTTAGGTGACCTACTTGTTCGTGAAAACAAAAACATGATTTTTTTTTAACAATGGTCTCATTATAATGGGTGACCTGTCCGTTTATGAAATACATGAAAGTGATTTCAACATTGGTCTTATTTTCTAAGTGGCCTATTTGTTCATGAAAAACTTGAAAGTTTTTCAACAATAGCCTTATGTGACCTACCTAACTATGAAAAATACAAAGATTTTTTAGATGGTCTAATTCTCATGGGTGACCTGCCTAATTGTGGAAAAATATGAAGATTTTTCAAATTTAAAAAATTCTCAAAAGTATTTTCAGATTTGGCCATTTCGAGGTGGCATGACTTTTGATGAGCCTTATCAGGGGTTTTTCTTGTGAATTTTTGCAAAACACATTGTTCGATACTTTAGAGTTGGATGTCATGCATGCATCTTACCTGATTTGAAATATAAACTCCATTTTCTTCACAATCTCTTTCTTGCTTGATTGGTGAGGTTTGCTATTTCTTATCCAACTCATCTTGGTTGTTTGGCTTCTAGCCCACTAAGTTGACCCATATAAGTTTTTTTTCTAAGGTATTTGCAATTTTACATAGCTTAGCTTTTATAGTGCTCATCTCGACTTATTTACTTGTTAGAAATTCTTTGTCTTATTGATCAATTTGAAAGGATCATTCATTACTTCCTTATCTCATTACTAACAATATTCAGTGTTACTTGTTATATTGAAAAGTTCAAAACGCCTCTTTTAAACACCATGCCCCCTTGTCTCACTGTCAGAAGCATTCTTTTTTCACTGTTAACTTGATAGGATCAAAGTATCTTCTAAATACAATATTGCCCCCTTTTTTTGACTAATACCCCTAAGTATAATTTGTCACTGACTAATATAAACAATGTCTTTGAGAAACCCTTCTCTTTTTTTTAGCTTGGTTTTAGTAAAGAAATCGTTATTCATAATAAATTTTAAAATATTGAACATCTTGCATTTTGAAAACAAAAGATGTTTCGATATGAGTTTAAAACAATTTGCTTTTGAAATCTTGCAACTCTTAGGGATTTTTGGAAAAGGAATGATTTGTTTTTATATCGGTGATATTGAAGTTGGTGAATGTATATGATAAAGTGACTTTCTGTTTTTAAGGATTTCAAAGCAAGAGGTTCGAGTAAAAGCTCAAGGTTTTGTTTGAAAAAAAATTACATATTTTTTATAACTCATTTTTTCAGCTTGAATAATAATAAGTAGCTTGTTAATGATGTCACGAATCTTATAAAAAGGTCTTTTACATTTTAAGAATGTCATTTATTAGTCTAGGTTGCTTGCTTACTTAACTAGAAAGGACTTTTAAAGGCATGTAATGTAGATTATGGCTCTTAGTTATAAAAGAAAAGGATTATTAAAACTCAAAAAGTGTTTCATGCTTTCAAAGACTCAGCATCACTATCATTTGTTTGACTCATCAGGTCTTTCAATTTTTTTTTGGTTACATTTCTTTAATTTGCCCCTTTTTGATGGAGCATCTTTATTTTGTTTTGACTATCACTTTTGATTTTGATTTGGGCATGCCCATTAGCATTAGAGTTTCTTGGGCTTTTTTACCTTTTAACTTTCTCATGGCTTTTTCATCAATTATTGATCTTTGAAATTTTATTTGCCCTAAGTGTGGGGTGTGATCCTAATCAGGATTTTTCATGAAAGAAAATTTATTCATGCTAAAAAATGGACTAGTAGGTATATATTCATTTTAGAATGTGAAAGGGATAACAAAAATAACATTTCCTCAATTAAGGTGCAAGCAGTTAAAAATAATAAACTTTGACATAATCTAGTTTTATGGTTCGAACTTTGCAAAGAAATGTATTTCACAAGTCCACAATCATTAAATCCACAACACGCCATTATACATACAACTAAAATGTAGTTCAAAAGACATGGTGTGAGGGCGACCATTTGTTTTTCAATTCATATATTTTGGTTTAAAGTTTGGTCATCTTAGTGAGGAAGTTGTCTAATTCATCAATTTATTTTAAACAATCATCGAATCATTACTAAAATCAAAAGCAAGTTCAATTTTGTAAAATTCCATTGGGGAAAATATTTTTTTGTAGAAATCATGCAAAGCTACAAAAGTGTGTTCATGGGTTTTTTGGGATTCACTTTTCAAATTCCTGAAAGCGAATGATGTTTGGCTTAAAGGAAGAGACACAATTGAAGAAAAAAAACTCATTATTTCATTAAAACTTTAGAAAAGAGGCTCAACAAAAAAAAAATTATGCCAACATCTTGAGTAATAATTATTAGCAAGGTAAAACATAGTAGCTAAACAAAACACATAACAAGGCAAAACACTTAACAACCTTTAATTAGAACTTTCTAGAATCTCCTAATCATTAAGGTCTTATGAACTTACCAATAGAGGTGTTTTTTCAACAGTCAGTTGGGGTAATGTATAGACCATTCTCATCATAATGACATTATAGCTTCATTTTCAGGGTGGTTGATTTTTTTATGATAATTTATCTTCCATTGTGTTCTTTCTTTGTCAATAAAAGTGGCTTGAAATGAAAAACATGTACAGAGTCGACCATTTCCTCGTTATAGTATGTTAATACTTCCAGTTTTGAATTTGAAAAACATTACATCAAGAAAATGTCCTCTTATTAATACAATGTCACTATCATAAAAGACAACAAAGTTCATATTGGGTTCTCTTTTTATTATTGTTTTTATATTCACTGTATATTTTTTATTCATCTCTTTTTAATTATAGTTTTTCTTGACCCATAATTCTATAAAGATGCATTCCTCATCTATCCTGGTTATGGAAATTTTTCCTTTGTATTCAACAATCATGACATCCTTGTTATGATCATTTCTAAAAATCAATGAAGGAATCATAAACAAATCATAGCTTTTCTTATTCATGTAAAGATAAATGTTTTTCTTTTCCTTTTCCAGTGAAACCTTTCTTCTCAGTTGAGTCATCAATACTACCCAACCATATAGCTTGTTCAATATTCTCAATTATAACAACTAGGTCAGTGAAATGTTGTGCAGAGCTTCCAACTAAATTTTCAAAGTATGGAGCCTTAAAGGTGTTGGAAAATAAACTAACCATCTCTTTTTTCAACAAAAGGGGATGAACCTGTACAACTACTTCACTTGCACTTTTAGGGTAATGTAAGGTTAGGGGTACTTAGGTATATGCATAAATTAATTTAAAAAATAGAGAAAAAAGTTGTTGGTGTGTGTCATACATATGCCAACGTGTATGGAGTTTTAACCTGATCAATATAGATCTTTTTTTTTTGCTGATTTTATTTTATTATTTAATATTAAATTTATTAAAAATTAAGCATCTTTGTTTTTCTTGTTTTAATTTCTATGACAATATCCTGGCCTCATGGTCTGGGTTACACATTTATCATGCTAGCTCGGATTGGCTTTGGATTCTTACATCATTTTATTATTTTTATTTTTATGTCAAATTTGATTTTTTTTTCATAGGTTTATCATACCAACTCGAATTGGATTGAGTTTTTTTTTTTTTTTATTTCTCTTCATTCTTTGGCATTTAGATAACCTAGTCACAAAATTTTCTTTTGCTTTGAAACACGCTAACAATGCTTTAAAATTGATTTTTTTATGTTACGAAAGAAATCAACTCAACTCGGGATGAAGCGCAGGCCACCTATCTAGTTTTATCTATGAATTATTCCACTTCTTTACAACCATGAAGCCTAAAATTTGCTTAATGGCTTGAAACATCAAGGTTTTACTCAAGTTATGTTTTATAATGAAATGAATGGTGAAATTGAAGGAAAAAAATAGGGGAAATGGGTATAATTATTTCAACTCAAAATGAAGATTTTATACAAAGCATGGCATTAACACGAATTGAGATCTTAATAGCTTTCGCTATAATATAGGAAATCATAAAGGTGGATTTAATCATCAACGTAGATGTAAGACCAGCTAACCACACTTCCTTTTAATTATTTAATCGCTTTAACCACTCTTATCAAGCTAATGACACTCTACAAGCTTGAGCCAATGTTATAATTAGAGGAAAATAAGAATCTAATTAGCATCTTAATACGGATCCTGGGAAAAATGTAAACTAAAGACCTTATAAAGGAATAAATGTGGTCATTGTAAGTAGTGGTGATTTTTGTTGATCTCTCATGAGAAAAAATGTTATTAGTCAGTCAACTTATCATGAATATGCCTTATACTTTCATAAAATTCAAAATTTAATGCCTTATACTCTAAGTTATGAGTCCATGATAATTTCATAGAAAACAAATAAAAAAATCATAAAATTCAATTCTCAACCAATAACATATTGAAGGATGAAATTGAAAAATAAAACATTCAACTAAAAAAAAAGGAAAAAAAGGACTTAGGTCAAATTAGTTTAACTTTTCAAATTTGTGATCCATGACATGAAAACGTGATAAGCACATGGAATGCAAATTGAAAAAAAATATAAAGCTCAATTCTCCATAAATACATTGTTGAATAATGAAATTGAAAAAAAAATCAATTTAAAAACATGACAAAAAAAATCCAACTCAACATGGATTAGATTGTTTAACTTGTGACTCGGGTTAGTTTGTCCTGAGTTATGAGACAAAGATAAGTTCATAGAAAGTAAATAAAAAAAAATAATCATGAAACCCAATACCCAAACAACCTAATGTTGAAGGATGAATTTGAAAAGAAAAAAACACACTAAAAAAAGTACCAAAAAATGATACAAGACAATCTGGGATAACATGTTAAGCTCACAACTATGGTCACGATACTAAGATAACTTCATAGAAAATAAACAGAAAAAAAATCATGAAGCCTAGTTTTCAATGAACTCAATATTGAATTATGAAATTGAAAAAAAAATAACAATTAAAAAAAAGAAAAAACAAACTCGAGGCAACCCGGGTTAACTTGCTAAACTCACAACTCGATTTATGATACCAAGATAACCCAATAAAAAGCAAACTAAAAAAATCATGAAACTAATTACAATGCAACCCAATGATAAATGATGAAATCGAAAAGAAAACAAAGTAAATATAAAAATTGAGGATCAAATTTAACATCCAAAAACAAATGGCATACCACTTTGTTACTTTGGATAGATTTGGGTGTAGAAATCAAGGAAAAGAGTGTGAATAGAGAGAGGAGAAGAAAGAAAATAAGGTTAGGTCATCAAAGCTAAACTAGACCTCTTACATATACATACATTGCTATAAAAGGAAGAGGCCACTGGGATGAATGAAATGATACCAAGGAAGCTCGCAAATGGATGTTGGTGGCCTCTTCACGCATCGCATAAGTGCAGCAACCTTTCTCACATGATGATAGCGCACCACTTCCTTTCCTTTTATTCACTTCAGTCCTTGAGTACTAATTTCAACTTCAAACTCAATTTCTAAAGCTTTAGATGTTCTAAATCAATAAAATTGAATTGTATTTTTTTAAATCAAGCATCAACCAAACACTATATTTTATTTTTTTCATTGACATCATAAAAATCCATGAATTTAATTGAAGTAAATCTTCAAGTCCGAAGTAAATATGTAAATTGGTCTGTAGTGCTTCTCCTAAATGTTTTGGATTCTTTTGTATTATTGTTTTATTTTTATCAATATTTACTGTTATCCAAAACTATTTTCAACGGGTTATGCTGATGAAACGAGAAAGAGATTGTAAGTAATATGATATTTTCTTGTGAAATCCATCCATGTCAATGATTTCTATAGAAAAATGAATAATAGCTATTTGCTAGGAAATCATCGACTAATACTTGCTGTTTGAACTCTAATAGTATTAAAACTAGAGAGCTAGTTCTCACTATGCCGTAAACTGGATCAAAGCTTTCCTAGCGGAAAAAAAAAATGCCCAAAATAATGAAAATGTTTTCAAAGGAGCAAGAAAATTGTGGGATCGAGCTATTGATTTAAATGGTTAAATAAGTTCAGTAAATTAATAACATGATTATAAAAAAAATACCAACAACAATAAAAAAAACTAAAAAAAAAGGATAATTACTAATTAACAAAAATAAACTCCTGTTAATATTATACCGCGAGTTAGTATGTTAAATTTATGATCCAACGGTGAGGTCAAGGTAACCTCATACAAAAAAAATTGAATAAAACAATGGATATAAACTCTTAAGTAAATTAAATAATGAAAGGTGAAACAAAAAAAAAATCAATAAAAAAACATTGAAAACATCCCGAGTTAACCTGGTTTAACTCGACTAATTAGCGATCCATGATATGAGAACGAGACAACTCCATTGAATGGATAAAACTAAAAAAAAATCAATTTTAAAAAATATAAAAAAGGACTAAAGTCAAATCGAGTTAATATTTGTATTTCATGACCCGAGTCATGAGATTAGGTTATCCTATAAAAGGAAAACCAAAAAAATCGTGAAGTAAAACCCTCAATCATCCAAAATTAAAAAAAATAAAATGAATAAAAAATAAGGATAAAATCTGCTATAAAAATTAAATTAAATAAAACATTGAAAAATAAAATAAATCAAGAAAATAATAAAAATAAATAGCAATCAAAAGAATAAGGATTAAATTTGATAATAAAATTAAATGAAATAAAATCCCGAGAATCAAATTGAAAAATAAAATAAATTAAGGTAAGGATAAAAAATAAAAAAAAATAATAATTAAAAAATATGGATCAAATATGATAATATGATAGGTAAAAAAAATTAAAAATTAAAATTAAAAAAATTATAAATTAAAAAAATAGGAATAAGATTTAAGAAATAAATTAAAAAATTTAAAGAAATATAGGCGTGAAAATTAATGGGGAGTTTTTTTTTTTAATGCAAAATCCACATGTGCCGTCATGGGATAGAGAGATCGTGTTGAAAGTCACTGTTAGGCTACTATAGAGCACATCATACCCCTTCTAGAAGGTGTAGACGCCACCCACGTGCAAGGCACATCCCAAACGATATTCAACAAAGAAACACGAGACAAAAGTCGCGAGATTGTGGGCTCCATGGACAGGAATTTTTTAAAAAAATAAGAGGTCACTGATGTGGTAGGTACGTGTTGAATGCTGACGTGACTGCACAAAGACTGGGGTCCACCACCACCCTCGCCTCGATCACTGTGAGCTGCTGCCTTTGCTAACATGCGCTCTCTGTTCTTGTAGTTATGATCCTGTGGAGTTGGTCGTATTGCATTCGAATGTGTCGTCTTGCCGTTTATTGGCACGTAATCAAGGTATAAGTCATCTATCAAGCATTTTCCATATAACCCCGTTTAGTATTGCATTCTAAAGAGCATTTGGGAGATCCACTAAAAAATTTTAAAAAAATTGGTTAAAAATTAATTTTTTTATATGTTTTAGATTATTTTAATGTGCTGATTTTAAAAATAATTTTTAAAAAATAAAAAAATTATTTTAATACATTTCGATACGAAAAGCAAACGCAACCACATTTCCAAACAAGTTGGTAAAATTTAAAAATTAATTTTAATTAAAATTAAATTTTTTTTTATATTTTGAATTGTTTTAATATGTTGATATCAAAATTAATTTTTTTAAAATAAAAGAATATAATTTTAATATATTTTTAGTAAAAAATACTTTAAAAAACAACAATTATAATCTTCAAAGACCTATCAATAAAATTGTGGTATGGATGAGAGATGTAATTGGAATTGTTTTTGTTTTTGTTTATTGACGAATTTGATAATCAGATAATAATTGATGGATGCATTTGGATATTTTCTTTGACTAGCAAGCTAGATTGCGTGCCAATAAACAGCAGGACGGCACATTTACGACGGACTCCATAGGATTATAACTATATGAACACCGAGCGCATGTTAGCAAAGGCGCGAGTGAGCGAGGTTTGTATGATTTGCAGATGAGAGTTATTTGGATCCTTTAGATATCCTTCAAAAATTCGTGGAAGACTTCTTCAGAGTAATTTGTGACTTCACTCAAGCGGCCACGGCTAATTCAAGAAAACAAAATTTTACTTTTTGAAATACTTTTAATTTTTAATTAAACAACGTATATATATTTAAAAGTATTGTTATAGTTATTTTTTAAAATGTTTTTTACTTAAAAAAATATATCAATAATATTTTTTTATTTTTTAAAAATTATTTTTAAAATCAGCACATTAAAATATTTAAAAATATTAAAAATATATTAATTTAAAAAAATTCAAATTTCTTTAGAAATATTTTTTAAAAATAGAAAAGAAAGAAAAAAGAAGAAAAGGCAAGGTGAGTGGGGCCAAAAGTCGAGAGAAACGGAGTCTGAAAATCTAGGGTAGATCTAAAATGGTACGGGCGTGATGATGTAGTTGTGTCGGGGTGCCATATCTAGAGTAATTAAGCAGACAAGATTCAGGAGGTCACGTGATATGGTAACTATAGCATTCTCTTTTTATCATGTGGTGTATAGTCGTTGATTGAGCTGACGGCTTGGCAGGTGTGGACCCCACCTCATTTCTCATTTGAGAATTTTTACACAGATATTGCAATGGATCGGACTGGGTTAAAGTGCGGTTCGATTCTTATTTATAAAAAAAAATAATTAAATTGAATTTCTGTGTATGTACTTTTAACTGGCCGAAGAAAAGACAGAAATCGAGCTAGAGAAATATACCTGAGATGACTGGGTTGCGAATAAATCAACGGATAATAAATCAATGGCAGCAATTGGGCTTGATGGCAGCAGATCAGTTGAGAGTTCTGAAATTGAAATTGATGCCAGAAATGAGTAAACGGCCCAAAATAAAGAAAATAAAGAGTGAAAGAAGGAGATTCAAACCTTTTTCACGATCAATAGTCAGACGTCGACGTCCCCTGCTCTTTAGCTGAGTTTCAAAGAGGAATTAGATTATTGATTTAATGATTTTACTTTGTTATTCTTCGGTCTTTAGTCTTCAGCGTTTTGTAATTTTAGAAAGCTAAAACAACATCGTTTAATAATAGTCAAAATAAAAAAATTGACCAGGTTTCTCCCAGGTTTGACCGCGTGGCCTGGGTCCCGGGTCGATCCAGTTTTATAGGGCCAATTTCTGAGCGAGTTTTTACCTCCACTCAGACCTGTCCCAGGCCCGTGTCGACCCGCCAGGCCGGGCCGGTCCGAGTTTTAAAACACTGTTTATAACTATTATTTGTATTTGGTAGAGTGGGCCCACATAAAAGGTTTTTTTTTTTTTTTCCTATCTATCTATTGCGTTTCCGGCTGGATTCAAAATTTTTACATGTTCTTTTTTAAATCTCTTTAAGGTTTTTATAGCATCATATAAAATAAAATCTTACTAAATTAGTGCAAAGAGGCTTATATACTCAATAATCTTATTTCTATAATTCACATTTATGATATTAATATTATCTGTGATTTCAAAATATAAAATTATGACATTAAATAATGTTAATGATATACGGCTTGTTTAAAAGTGTGGTTGTAGTTGTTTTTCAAAGTACTTTTTATATCGAAATGTATCAAAATAATATTTTTTTTATTTTTTTAAAATAAATTATTTTTAAAATCAGCATATCAAAACAATCCAAAACATATAAAAATATTAATTTTTTATAAATTTTTTTTTCTAAAAATACGGGTTACCCTGCGTTTCCAAACGGTCTCATAGTATTGTTATATATAGATAATTGAAGATATCTTATGTTCTAAAATCAAGTGTTTGTTGTTATTGTTATTTTGCATTGACTTGCATTATATATTTTAACTTGCATTATATCACTTTGATTAAGGTCATGAGGAGGTCATGGCCCTCCAAAATTTATTTTGTTATGTATAATTATTAAAATTTTCATTTATGCTTTAAAAAACATAAATAAACTACTGAATGTTTATGAAATAATAAGTTCTTAATTATAATAACGGGTTAATCAATGTGGAATTTATCTATTTTATTATTTTAATACATATTGAATTGTTTATATGAGAAAAATTATGATGAAATAATTTATCTTTTATAAGGTGTTATGCGGTGAACATGAAAAAAATGAGCTACTACTATGTATTAAATTGAAATCATTCTATAAATGTTCATTTGCATTTATAATTCAAATAAAATATTTACTTGTAACAAGAAAACTATAATTTCATCAATCAATATTTTTTTAAAATAATTTGAGATATGATACATCATCTAATAAAATTATGAGTTATTGATTCTAATAAACACATTAACAAAAGCTAAGAGGCCATGGAAAAACATTATAGATCCAAACTTAAAAATATTGTTTATTGAAATAGTATAATGGTAATTTTGTTCTTCACACCAAAAAAACTTAAAATTAGCTATTAGAAGTATTATAATATTTTCACAATATGCATTTATCATTACTAAATTGATTAGGGGAAAGGAAGTCTTTTCGCATTTCAAAAGTATAGTAAAAAGACCAAAATACTTTTAAAATAATTATTTTTAAAATCGGCTTCAAATGCAATTTGGTACTTTCAAATTGATTTCTTTATAATTATCATGTCAGATGAAGGGTATTTTGATATTTGACTAGATGTAGAAAAAAAAACAAAATGCATAGTGAAACGATTAAAATGCCTTTGGAAGTTTTAAAAAATAAAATTAGCTTCAAAATGCAATTTGGTACTTTCAAATTGATTTTTTTATAATTAACATGTCAGATGAAGGGTACTTTAGTATTTGACTAGACATAGAAAATAAAAAAACAAAACGCATAGTGAAACGATCAAAATGTCCTTGGAAGTTTTAAAAAATAAAATTAGCTTCAAAATGCAATTGGTACTTTCATATTGATTTTTTCATAATTATCATGTCAGATGAAGGGTATTTTAGTATTTGACTAAACATAGAAAATAAAAAAACAGAAACGATCAAAATACCCTTGAAAGTTTAAAAAATAAAATTAGCTTCAATAGGCTCTTTGTGTCTTTTCATAAATGTTTTTTCGTTATTATCAAGTTAGCTTAGGGAAAATTGGGTCTATTCATAAATAAAGAAAATAATAATAAAAAAGTAATTGGCAAGTGTGTGGCACTTGCAAGCATGTGGAAGACACCTGTGCCCTTCGGACGACACTTTATGTCATCCAAAAATGCTTTTTTGCTGTCTTGAAAGCATTATCTATTCATAAATATTGATTTTTGCAGATACTCAAAACTTTTATTGTAAGCCTGAAGTTCTTCAGATTAAGGAGAAGAAGTCCAAGTACGTGAACATATTGATTAACCACTATCCCAAACACTAAATAACATTTTATTTTATGTATCTTGGATTTTGGCACATCATCAATTAGTAACCAATATTGGTTTTACACTAATGATGACAACGCACAGCTTCGACAAAAATGATGTTTTTGTGGCTTGCTTTTGATCTTTAGCAATTTCAGTTGTTTTTATTTTTTATTTTTTTATATTATATAATAGAATAAGAGAGAATTAGCATGAAAGAAAGGAAAGAAATTGCATGAACTATAATATTGTGTTATTTCCAGAAAATTGTAAATAGCAATAGAATTACCGACTAAAAATATTATGTTGGTAATGTCCAATGAAAAAAGCAACATGTAATTTCTGTCAGTAATCACTAACGAAGTTTGAGATGGAATTTGTTTCATTGGTAATTCCTGATGGAATTGCTGACAAACAAATAAATACATATTTTGTCAGCAATTTTATCAGAAATATGACACGTCATTATATTCTGAAGGAATTGCAGATGGAAACATTATGTCATTGTTTCCCATTGAAAGCCTTTCCAGCAAATTTAAAAATGTTGCAACTGACAACAACCCTATTTTTCTTCTCATTCCTCTTTTATTTCATTGCAGAAACAACAAGCCCTCATTTTGTCACAAATTCGGCCCCAGTCATCACAAATTCAGCAACTACAACATTTAGTAGTTAACATTCTTGTCTTAGTTAACCTTTTTTTTTTCCTGACAATTCGCTACACCAAGTAAGAAAACCTAACCATTTTTTTTTATGTAACCCATTTATATTTTAGGTTAATTTATTAATTTTGTTTTTAATATTTGTAGTTTACTTGTATATTTAAGTATCTTACAACTTTTCTCTAGAAAATTTTGTTATATTAATAAATGATTTTTATGTTAGGGTTTGTTTAGGAATTAGGGGAACTTGAATTTGTTAGTAATTTGATGAAATTAAGTTTGAATTTGTAACTTAGGTTTGTTATAATGGAATAAATTATGAGTTATTTAATGGATACCAATCACATTTTGTGAATTCTATTATGTTAAATTGGAAATTTGAAGAAAATTGATTTTTTAAAAAAATTGATAATAATTAAAAGGTATTAATTTAATTAGATTGAATAAGTTTGAATTGTAAAAATGATAGATAATTATTTGGGAAACAATTATTTGTTATTAATATAATTGCTTAACATATTTTAACGCAACATTGATTTTATATAGAAATGATAATTGGTTATTAGATTGTAAATTTATTTGTAATAAAAAAGTTGAATTTTGAATTAATGGTTACATTATTATTAAATGTTGTCATCAGTATTCTATACAGGTTTCATAAGTAATAGATGATTATTCTTGGATGTATTGAAATTTAACCAAAGACTTGTATATGAAAAATTATCTTCAAAGGGTTGATGTTATTAATTTTATACTTTCTAATATGAAGAATATTAGTAGAGGCAAAATTAGATGTCCATATATGAAGTGTAAAAATAAAAAGTTGCACCATAATGATGTAGTGATGATGCATCTTCTAAAAATAGTTTGTAGAAAAATATTTGTTATGGTTTGCACATCCAAAAAACCCTATGTTCCTTACAAGAACATGTTAGATAGGATGGTTTGCTCAACTTTTAGTTCTAACAACATACATGAGTTTGTGAATGATAATAGTAATCCTTATAGAAGTATGGTGATGAATACAATGAGAATGAATCAAGGTTATTCAGGTGAAGGTTTATTCAACATCTTTTTAGATGAAAAATCAAATATTGAGGCAACTAGGTTTTTTAAATTTTTAAAAGATTATGATGAACCATTATAGGATGGGTGCAAAATTCACAACAAATTATCAGTCATTTCATAAGTGTTTATCATAAAATCAAATTATGGGTTGAGTGAGGCCGATTATAATAGTATTATTGAATGAGAAAACATATGTTACCTAAAAAGAATAGGCTTGAAGAGAACTTAGATGCTGCAAAATCTATGATAAAATCATTTAGGTTAGGATACGAAAAAAATGATATGTGTCCAACCTTTTGCATTTTGTATTACAGTGAATATGCAAATTTTACCGAGTAGAAAACCTATCAGCATGCTCGGTATAAACCCAATATAAAAAAAATAGGATGCTTCTCAACTACACTTAGACTATATAAGTTATTTATTTCCCCAAAGACTACTAAGCATATAACATGACATCATTCAGATGATGAGATTGATGGAGTCATGGTGTACATTTCTAATGATGAAGTTTAGAAGTAGTTTAATATGGTGCATAATTTATTGCACCTTATTCTTATTGATCAGTTATACTAACTTGCCCTCGAGTAGGGACCAAATCCGACAGATAAAAAATCTAAGAATGATGAAATTGAAAGAAAATTTCAATTCCATGAATTATTTAAAATAAAAAATAGTAATAAAAAAAATAAGGATCAAATGTGAAAGAAGAATAAATTGAAAGATTGTATTAAAACTTTGTAGGGCTAGGCATGAAAATTGAGGACGAGAGAAAAAAGAAGAAAAAAAAGGCCGGTGACGCTAAACCAGAGAGACTTTGGTCACCTACACCACATAGTGATGTAGGGGTTGCCATGAAGATTCAAACACCGCCACAGAAGCTCACATTTGACCATTAAATGATGCCGCACACTTTGTCCAACAAGCACGTACACAGTCACGCGTGGTTGTGTAAACACATGCTCATTTGAACAGCACTTGCCATTAACTTTTTAATATTAAATAATATTTTATCTTTACTAAAATGCCAAAATATCCTTGATCCAGCTTGAAAATCACAAAAAAATTCATAGTAAAAAGACCAAAGAGCTCATGAATGCAAGCTTAAGAAAAAATAAATTCAATGGCAATACAATCATTTTATTGTGCTTTGGAAAGGGAAAATCAAAATAACCCCTAAAAATCAGTTCTTTCTTCTTCTTCTTTATTTTTTTATGCTTTAAAGGGTAATTTAATTATTTCATTGTGAAGAAAATAAAAACACCTTATTACTCCTATTGCCAATGTTTTTTTTTTTTTTTGGTTGAGAAGAGAAAAAACATAATTTTACTGTTTTAATCCAAAGAGTCAATAAGTCTATAGCTACAGTAAAAATTGCTCCAGTAATTGTAGTATAAGTTTTAGTTTTTTAGTTAATTTTAACTGTAAAAACAATTAAGAAAATAGCTAGTAAAAAGAAAAGAAAAGAAAGGGATAAGATAATATGGGAAAAACTTTTTAAAAAATTAATTATTTCAAATAGAAACTAAAATTATTTTCTACTTATTTCAAAGAAATTTAAAAATGATTTTATATTTTATTTTCAACGGACATGAAATAAAAATTTAGTTTCTATTGATAATTTAATTGGAAATAATTTTTTAATATTTCTAAAAGAACATAAAGATAAAAAAAAGTACCTTTTAAATATTTTTATTGAAAATAATTAAAACAAATTAAGTCAAGAAATACCTATATATTCTCTCTTATTTTCTGTGCATCATTTTTCTCCTCCAATTTCTATTTTTTTTTCCATATTTTTCAATCAAAACCAACACCTTCGTTTTACATTTTTTTTTGTTTATTACTTTTCTCTTCCTTTATATTCTAAAAATGTTATTTCCTAACTATGGTTGGGATCTTGTCTATGAATATATTGACAATTCATAAATATATTTGTTTGGAATTCAATTCCTTGTTACTTGGAAATGATAATAAATAAGGTAAAGCTACATGGAAAACATAATAAAATTCAACAGTTATTTGTTTGGAAAGTTATCTACTGATATTAAGGAAGTAATTTCTTAAAAAATGGATTCATTCTGATATTAAACAACAATTTCTAATAATACGCTCCTTATTAGTTTAAGCAATCCAAAAAACAATTAAAGAGAAATACAATTTCATTTATAGCGCATAATATAATTAAATACTTACAAAGAATTTGTATAACTTAAATACAATATATATATATATATATATATATTTAGTATATTTTTAGTTTTTTATTTAATTTATATAAATTAAATAAAAAAACTAAAAACAAAACTGAAAATATTATTCTATTTTTAATAAACAACAAAACAAAATAATTTTATATTTTTTAACAAGATATTTAGTTACGTGGTTTAGTTGATTTGTGGTTGTGGTTTAGTTGATTTCATTATTTATTTTTAATCTTTAATTGTTTTAAGTAAAAACATATTTTTATAGTTTTTAAAAATATAGTGAAGTGTGATTTATGTTTAAAATATATTGTATCTTTAAAAAAATCTCTACATCTCCAAAGGCACGCAATTGCATTACTAAATTGAATAAACTACAATTGTTTAATATCACGGACTTTTTTAAAGCACGCAATTGCATCACTAAACCGAAACGACCCCTCAAATGTGATGAAACAAGAAATTTGACTTTTGTAGGCAATTATTAATTAGCACATATTAAAGTCAAAGTTTCAATATTAGACATTAATTTCGACACCATTCTTGGTAGCTTGGGTTCAAGGACAAATAGTTTGATGGGTTCCAATTATTAATTAGCACATATTAAACCATGTTTTGTGATTATTTGAAAAAAAAATACTTGAAATTAATTTTTTTTGTTGTTTTTAAATAGTTTTTAAGTGCAGATGATAAAAATAATTTTTTAAAAATAAAAAATATTATTTTTATGTATTTTTGAACGAAAAACACTTTGAAAAACAACTAATAGCACACTCTTTAACACTATAAAAAAATGATAAGAGTGTTTGAAAATAAAATAATAATTACTTTTCAAAGTGTTTTTTACTTAAAAATAAATTAAAATAATATATATTTTTTTAACTTTTAATTTTTTTAATATTAACATATTAAAATAATTTTTAAAAATAAAAGAATAATTTTAAAAAATAAAAAAATAATTTTAAATAAAAAATAAAAAATTTCATAAAACAATTTTTAGCCCAAATAACACGACATAACCAAATACGGTTATTTTAGTCCGTTGACTATAGCTCAGCTTCTTCAAAGTCAAGAAAGGATAGCAAAATGTCAGCTCAAATAACAATGCAAAATGAAGGAAAAATCAAATTAAATAAAAGGTCACGATCTCATAATTGATAGCCACTATTCCAACAATCTTAATTAAAATTATTTGTTTTTTGTATTTTAAATTATTGAAATTTTTGTATTTTAAATTAATATTTTTAAAATATTTTTAGATTATTTTAATCTATTTATGTGAAAAATAATTTTAAAAAAATAAAAAAAATATTTTTTAAAATATTTTTAAATAAAAAACATTAAAAAAATCGGGGCATAAATATAAGAATCAACTATGACTGTGGGCCTGTGGCTGGTCTACGTGTCAAGTGCATTATTTAGTTTGAATCTTTCTTCTTATTGAAAAATAAAAAATAAATAAATAAACATTAAAACATAAATGACATGAAGGGCCTGGTGGCCAAAGGGCTTTGAGGAAGCTAGCTAACAGAACTCAGCTGACACCTTCACAGGCCAAAATACGAAAACACAATAAAAAAATCGTTCGGCATTATTACTAAACATGGCAAGAACCTCTATATAAGTGATAGAATTCGTAGAGTACTCCACACTCGGAGATCTTTTAACCAGAAAGATAATAAGAATAAGCAATCAATAATGGCTTCCACTGCTTCTCCAATGGCCAGCCAACTCAGGAGCAGCTTCGCCTCTTCCTCAACTAAGAGGCTTGCTGTTCCTAAACACATAAATATTGGAGCTACATTTAGAATCTCACCCGCTAAGAGAAGCTTCATTATCAAAGCTGTTCAGGTAAAGATTCTTTTTCTTGTGAGTTCTTTACGTTAATGTATTAGGCTTCTTAGATTTTGTTGTTATTATTATTATATTCAAACAAATAGTCTGATGATTCAACTAATCTGCATGTTATATGGAGCCTTGTTCCTAAAGCAAGATATATGTATATAAATGTTTGTGATAGATACCGAGAGAGATGGAAGCAATAGAGGAATATCCAATGAATGGTGGGCATGGAATCTATAGTTATGCCAAGAACTCTTACCGCCAGGTACAGCACAAATTGGTGGTAGAGATCGAAGCTAAGCTTGCTATAAGCAAATCATAATGGAAATAGCCACAAAGAAAAATAATAGTGACATTTTCTTTGCTTACTTGCAGGGACAAGCTATAAATGCTGTCAAGGAACTGATCAAAGAGGAAATCACTGAAAAGCTTGATACCAATAAATTTCCTTCATTGGACACATTTCGGATCGTAGATATGGGTTGTTCTGCTGGACCTAATACGTTCTTTGCAGTTCAAAACGTACTTGAAGCAGTAGAAAAGAAGTATCAGCGTGAAGGACTGGATCATTGTAGATTGCCTGAGTTCCAAGTTTTCTTTAATGATCATTCTTCCAATGATTTCAATACCCTCTTCACATCCCTTCCTCCGAACAGGAATTACTACGTTGCAGGCGTGCCTGGTTCTTTCCATGTTCGTTTATTTCCTGAAGCCTCTCTTCACATTGTCATCTCCTCCTATGCTATCCAATGGATTTCTCACATACCAAAAGAGTTGGTGGATAGGAGCTCTCCTGCATGGAATAAAGGGAGGACATATTATGCGCATGCAGGAGCTGAAACTATCAAGGCTTATGCAGATCAATTTGCAAAGGACATGGATAACTTCTTTCATTTCAGGGCACAAGAGGTTGTCCCTGGAGGAATGGTTCTGCTAACTATCCCAGGTGGCCGATTGGACTATCAAATTCTTTCCAATACTTTATATGACCTCTTGGAATCCACTATTGTGGACCTGGCTAAGAAGGTCAGTAGCCTCTCAATCTCTAAAATTTCTATTACTCTCCGATTGCACAAGCAGGACAATTAAGGATCTATAACTTGCTGTTTGGATTAACCAGTTTTTCTCTTTTCCTTTGTATTTTTCCTTGTCCCTTTTGAATGCACTGGAGCAGGGAATCATAAGTGAAGAGAAACTGGACTCCTTCAATGTACCACAATACTTTCCCTCTCCACAAGAAATGGAGGCAGCTGTTAAACGAAATGGGTGTTTCAGCATAGAAAGAATAGAGTGCCTCCACGATGAAAAGAAGCAAGCCAATCCAAAGGAAGCAAGAGTATTTTCCTCCCACATGAGAGCTGGGTTAGAGTTTCTGCTGTCGGAGCACTTTGGACATGAAATCATGGATGAGCTCTTCGACTTATTCACTAAAAAAATTGAAGAATGTGAAGTCTTTGATATGGGGGTCGCCTTCAAATTGCTTGTAGTCCTTAAACGCAAGTAATCCTATTAGTAATTAGTAGAAGATCAGGTAGAAAATCTTGGCGGACACGTTCCTTCAATATAAGACTAGTCTGATCATATATCAGTGTCTATCGTGTTAATTCCCGGGTTTCAACTTTCAACTCTTGCTTGAAGATTTGGATTGGGACGCGAGACATTAGATTAATTGAATAAAAAGTGTGCTAGCCTGGAATCTCAATCCTCTATAAATATTATAAATGTATTTCACTGTGTTATATGTTTGAAGAATTTAAATTTAGATCTCTTTGTTTTCCTCACGATATGCATGAATCGAATGAGTAATTGGTGGAACCAAATCCATGTAAGAATTGTGTTCCATTGCTAGATCCAAATAGCCTATGTTGTCATTCCCCACTAAAAATTTCTTCCCTTGAATATGCTTCTTAAGAATTGCAAATGATTCTAGCGCAAACTCCATTTCCCTATTTTCCCCTCCCTCTTTCCAGCAAGCCATAACTGAACCCATAACTTTTAAAAATCATCTCAACTCAATAACTTAAACTATTATGTGAGGTTCCAAGATATGATTTATATTATTTTTTAATACACCCCCTCAAGTGAAAGCCTTTTGATCTTGAAACTTGCACAGACTCACATTACCTTGTGCTTAATTTTTTATCAAATAAATGAGGATGGTGAAATTCGAACTTGTGACCGCTTGGTCATCAAGGATCTAATATCATGTTAAAGAATCATCTCAACCCAATCACTTAAACTATTAGGTGAGATTCCAGGATATAATTTATATTATTTTTTAACAATGACATTGTTCCAAAGGCCGGCTTGAGGTTAACCACTTGGCGCTTTGATGATGAGGTTGATCTGGCCGGAGTGGCTAGTGCATGGTGGTGCAAGAAGCATGCAGTGGAGGCCATGTCTCTTCGCTTCACTACCTTAAAACCTTCAACTAGAAAAGATCGATTGTTTCGTATATAATAAACTATCAAGCTCTGTTTGCTGGGCTTTGTGGTGCCTAGAATACGGGTTTTGATATTTGTGTCTGTGATATGTTAAGGGAATTGGATGGTTTTGCATACTTGATGACGAGAAAGAGATCAGATTTTTGATGCGGGATAAGGTTGTAATGCCTCTGAGTGGTGCCACCTGGAATCAACACTCCAAATCTTCTCTCTGCTCTTGCATTGGGGCCCATCGATCACTCATAGAAATAGAGATAGGTGCATAAAATGCACTTTGTTCTCCTTCCCTCACAAGTAGGGTAATGAGCAAAACTAGAAGAATGCTGAGTGAATTCGAAGAGATGGTCTTCGTGATATAAGGATAAGAATATATACTTTCTTATATAAATAAATTACTTTGAAAATATATTAACATAATTTTTTTTATTTTTATATCAATACATTAAAATTATTAAAAAAATATCAATTTAATAATTTTCAAAGCAAACATACTTTTAAAAAATATAAAAAAACAGAAGTTGTCGCACTCCTAAATAATTACAATTAACATATATATATATATATATGTATATAAAACTCTTTAAAATAGCATCTTCTCTAATAGAAGAGAATTCCAATCTTCCAACTCAAAAGACCCTCGAGCCAATGATATGCAAACTGGCGGAACAGTACTTCTCTTCCCAATTGATATTGATACCATGGATGTTTTCAGAGCTACACAATATTAGGTGGATATTCTAGTGAATTTATTATTATTATAGAAAAAAAAGGAAGGATTTGTACATGTGGTGAATGTATAGAAAACGTGGTGTATGAATAGAAAACGTGGTGTATTTCTAGTCTCTTCGCAGCTAAAGGTACGTGGAAGAATTTGCTTCGGTTCCTCTCCTTCAATTAATCACTAGCAATTCTATTAAACCACTTGACAGATGAAAGGCACACGCCTACGATGTATTACAACCAAATTTAAGGAGAACAATGAAAAGAAAAACAGCACATATTGAAGCTTTAGTTCTTCTCCTTCCTGCCAATTGCTTGCAGCATGTTAATGGTTTTTTGAACGCTTTAAGCCTACAATTTTATGGAAGTAGTTGAAGAGCGCATCTCTTGGTGGAAGACGCTCTTTGATGAGTGGGATTTCAGTGAAGTTCTGAGCCCATTCAAGAAGAGATGGGAACTTCTCAGCATCAACCAGTTTCATGTCTCCAACTTGTTCTATAATATCAAGACAGAGGGGAATCCAGCCCATTGCTAGATCTAAATAACCTATCTTATCATCTCCACTGAAGAATTTCTTCCCTTGAATCAGCTTCTCAAGAAACGCTAATGATTCTTGTGCAGACTCTATGGCCTTCTCCTTTTCTTCTCCCTCTTTACAGGCAGCCGTAAATGTTTCCACCAGACACTGCCCTTGCAATAATAGAAGAAGAAAAAAAAACACAAGACATGAAACTTCTTTAGCAGGCAAAATTTCCAAGATTAAGATACAAATGGTGTGAATATATGAGTAGGATATATATTCAATCCCCTTTTAATTCTGTGAGAAAATTAAAAAAATAAAAATCTAAATTCATGTCATATGTAATGAACGTAGGAAACAAAGTATAAAATAAACGGATGATCTCAGCTCATGCCATTATATACACATACCTTCTCGTCAGTAAATTTAGCCCAAAAATGAGCCATGGCTCTCTCATACGAATCTTGAGGCAGCAAGTTATTATCATTCCATGTCTCATCGATGTATTGAAGGATGACGAGTGACTCAGGAATTGGTTTGTCATCATGGACAAGAACGGGGACCTTCTTGTGAACAGGGTTGTGCTTAAGAAGAAGGGGACTTTTATTGAATACATCATCTTCCACGTACTCGTATTGCACTCCTTTAAGCTTCAAAGCCCATTCAACCCTTGTGCAGAACAGGCTTGTATAAGATCCAATCAGTTTCACCGCTCCTGCCATAATTAATATCTTACAAAAGCTTTGTCTAAACTCGAGATAGAGCTAAAGGATGGATTCTTGTAGCGTAGTATGTAACAGTCCTGGAGGTATTTATAGAGACGGGTTCTGCTTTTTCCGCATAATGAAAATCAATAAGACAGCCATTTTGGTCGAAAAGTTTGGATGAGCTTTGTTTCCCAGAAGGCACGAGCTTTGACTAGTACTAAACCAAGATATTGGTGAAGACAGCCATATTGTTCAATTCAGTGCTGGTCCATGTTTGGCAGAGAAGAAATTTCAACATGGAATTGTATAAAAAGGCTGCATTATTCACTTAGAATCGAATCTTATTCATTTATTATTTTATTCAATTATTTTTTTGAAAATTTTAATTGTTTTTTTTTTTTTAATGGAAGCTTTGGGTTGATTTTGGATTTTTATTTATTATTATAGTTTGTGTTTACATATCAATCCTCATTTTTCATAATAATTTAGTTTTAAGTGATAATATTTTAGCTGCTTTGTATTTTGGTCCATGAAAACTGTTGTCATCGTGAGTTCAAATATAGCATTTTCTTTTGTCCAGGCCATATGATTGATTGGTTGACATTGTGTATTTAGCCTAAACATAAAATTATGCAAACATTTCTAGGACAATTAATTCTCTGGAAAAGTTTTACTTGACTTTTAATGTAACAGCTAGCCAATATTTATTTTCTATTTTTTATTTCTATAATAATTACTAAAATTGAAGGAACAAATAGAACATGTTTCTAGAATTAATATTTTCTATTTTTTTATTTCTATAATAATTACTTATAATATCTATTATCATAACCCAAGTTTTGAACCCTTTCCAAAACAATTTCTAGAAATCCAAAAAAAAAAAAACATGTTTCCATCCATTCGCATGCTTATTTTATTATTTTTCTCTTTTTGATGTCTTCTTGAAAAAAATAAACCAAATAAATATATTTTGACACATTTGCACTCATTTTGTAATTATCAACGTCTTTTTAAAAAATCAAATATATGTTATATGCTTTCGATGCACTTCAACCTATTAACTCATCCATTTCACAATTCTTGATTATTTTTCTTATTAAAATGACGTTAATGTTACATGTTATTTCTTAGTGAGAAAATTAAAAAATTAAAATAGAGAGTAAAATGGACAAGTAGGCTACAACACGAAAACAATAAAAAAAAATGAATCAAGATAAAATGAAGTTGCTTAACGAATAAACAATTGAAAAGAAAATTTACAATTTATAGACTATAAATATATGTGAAATATTGTAGAGAAAGGGAGCAAACCTTAGTCACTATAAAAATAAAAATAAAAATAAAAAGGGGATGAAAGAGAGAAGAAAGCATGTTGAAATAAATAAGAAAAATGAGAACGGAACACTATTCATCTTCTTCTATTTTTCTCCCACAAAGCCCCTAGCCGCATCTCTCTCTCTAAAACAAAAACTTTTCTCCTTGATTTCTCTCTCCTTCAACCTCTATTTTCGATGATATCACCACCATTCTCTTCATCTATAAGCCCTCTACAAAAGTCTTCTATCAATTAAAGCCAATAACCCCTTTATCACCATAGATCGATGGAAAATAAAATAGTTACTAAAACTTCTTTTCAATTTCTCTCTCTTTTGACCTCCATTTCTAGCGAGACCACCACCATTTTTCTTCATTTAATGAGTACTAAATAATCATATAAGTCATGTAACCCAACGATACTTAGTTATGGTTCTTGAGTTTATAAGAATGGATAATAATGAATTGATCCTATTTTTACAAGGAACAACTCGACAACTAGACCAAAGAGTGGAGTAAATACCGGTCATGTACAACATGTAGGTATCCTACACTTTCATATATTTAAATTGTGTTAACTGTAATTTCTTGGGAAACACGATTCATGAATAATATATGAAAAATAATAAGGTGAAAAAAAGAAAATAATTGTGAACTTGATTATTGATCCAAGGTAATTTGGAAACAGTGATATTAATGTGATATATTGATATTGATATTTACTGGAATAAGAACTTGATTAACTATTCTCAAATATGGAGGCTAATGATGTCAATACGATTATATTGACATCGATATGCTACCAAAAGTATGGAAAGGAAAATATCGAACAAGACTTGATTAACCTTATAGGTTATGAAGACTAATGATACCAACAAGATTATATTGGTATCGATAATTACATGGACTTGATTAGCCATTCTAGGATTATGGAAGCTACTAACGCATATGGTTTTACACTGGTGTTGATATTATCTGAAAATTTGATTAGCTATTCATGAAGTGGAAGCTAATGATATTGAAAAAAATGATATCGACATACCTTTAATTAGTCATCATCGAGATAATGACTAATGATATCAATTTAAAATCAATATCAACATTGATTTGATTGACCCAGATTATAGGTGATAAAGGATATTGGGGTGTCTGACATTGAAAATTAAGTTTGTGTAAGAGATGTAATGAAAAGAAAAGGATATATTATATTAAATTATTGAGATGTAATGATTTACACTTTTGTTATTGAGGTTAAGTAACCATGATATTATAAACTTTATCGTGTATATTATATTAAATTATTGAGATGTAATGATTTACATTTTTGTTATTGAGGTTAAGTAACCATGATATTATAAACTTTATCGTGTCTATGTTTTCTTACAGGTTCATCTTATTTGAGATAGGACTAGCTTTTTAATTAAAGATGCATTTATATAGCTATAGATTAGGTAAAACTTTCTCTAAATAGAAAACTAATGTATTTGTAATTAATGTACTGTATGGAATATTTTGAGACGTTAATGTAAACTTATATGTATATATCTTTACTTTATATCATTTCATATAAATATTTGCTAGTGTCTAATTAAATATTGCCAAATTTAATGAATTTAAATTTGTCTAGATACATGATTATTAACATCAAATTTTTAAATTCTATGTTTTATATCTGATTAAATGCTTGAGAAGTTGTGTTAATAAAGTTTAAGGAGTAAAATAACACTTGAGTTAATAAAAAAATCAACCAAAAAAAAATCTATTTAAATTAATTTATTAAAATCAAGAAAATGATAGTATTTTTGACATTTTCTTTGTTTATGCAATTAAATAAGAAGGGGACGAGAGGGCTATAAAACAAAAAATTCTCTCCTTGTATACGCCTTAAGGCTAATGATGCATGTTCCCTTTATTAACTTTCTAGGCTTATCATGAAAATTTATTACATTTATTTAAATATATCAAACTAATATAAAATAAATGTTATTAAAATCACCGAGAAAAAAATTTCATTTTAATTAATGTGTAGATTAATTCCCGAAAGTCTTTAATACCATGAAAAAAACAAATGTAAGTTTTTAATCACCTTTCCAACTAGATCGTGACCTACCTAGGTTTAATATTTTAAATATTGATTTGATGAAATGTAGATAACTCTAATAAATTGACTAGTTATCTAATTAAAGCCAGTAAAATCTTATCTGATTAACTTCAAGGTATTTTTTTTTAAAATTATATTATTTTTAATATAATAATTGATTAGTTGTTTTTTAAAATGTTTTTTTTCTTAAAATATACCTAAATATAATTTTTTTAATATTTTTTAAATTTATTTTTATTAAATTACATTAAAAATATTTTAAAATATCAAAAAATAATAATTTAAAATAAATTATTTAAAAAAAAAACACGGCGTGGAGTTCACTCAAGAATGCCATACCCTATATATATATATATATATATATATATATATATATATGACTTTCTTTTTAAGTATTTTCTTGCCTTCAGTTTTGTGATAGAGCCACCTTGTAAGATAGCACACAACCAAACTACAGAATCGGATTGGGTTATGGCGGTGGGGTTGCGGTGGGGAGGGGGGTGAGGAGTGGTCGGAGGCGCGGTTGTCATTTTTGTTTAACAATGCTTGTTCCTCTCTTCAACCTCGCTCCTAATTTGACAGTTTCAAGACTCTGCTTAGGTTTTTCTTTTCCTCATTTGAGTTGAATTCCAACAACAAATTGTCCCTAAAACTAACTCTTTATACATATATTTATACTCCAGGAACAATGACTTTCGGTGAACAGAACTCGCTGCCTCAATCCTTTGGCCTTCTTGACGAAGCCTTCAATGCCGGCATCAACTTCTTCGACTCTGCTGAAATGTTTAATTTCTCCCTTTTATATTGTTCTTTCAAATTCCATTTTATCTACCTTCAATTCTCTCACATTTTCAGTTCTTAGGTATCCGGTACCTCAACGTGCTGAAACTCAGGGAAGGAGCGAAGAGTACCTTGGCCGTTGGATTAAACGAAGGAAAATTCCGAGGGATCGCATTGTCTTAGCAACAAAGGTTGCTGGACCTTCCGGCCAAATGACTTGGATTCGAGGCGGGCCCAAGTGTCTGGACTCTAGGAATATCACTGATGCCATTGACAGTAGGTTTGTTGGTTTTAAATTTTAACTATGGGTCAAAATCAAAATGTTTTATTATCTGTAATTGTATTTTTATTATGCTCAGATTGACTAAATAGTTTTTTTTTATTGATGCAGCTTGAAGAGAATGCAGGTTGACTACATTGATCTTTACCAAATTCATTGGCCTGATCGGTTTGTATGTAGATCCTTATTTTTTGTTGATATATTACCAGTAGACTTAATTTTTAACAGTTGGAGGAAAAGCTCTTATGGTTGCTTAATTAAATATTTGCATTTGTCTAGCTTCGACCCAGCTCTTTGTTATTCTGTTCAAGTAATTTATGGTTGTTTTTTTTGTGTAGCTATGTTCCGATGTTTGGAGAAACTGAGTATGATCCCACCCGTCAGTTCTGTTCGGTTGGTATAGAGGAACAACTCGATGCTCTTGGCAGAGCTGTTGCTGCAGGGAAAGTAAATGATAGAATGTTATGTATGAATACCCACTCTCTCGCAAACATGACACCCATTAATATAAATCTGTCTGCATGTAGATCAGATACATTGGAGCCAGTAATGAAACACCATATGGTGTAATGAAGTTCAGTCAAGTTGCTGACAGAGTTGCGCATTATCCGAAAATAGTATCTGTGCAGGTTGTATCATCCTCTTTAGTGAAGTGATGCTTGTTGTTTGTCTTGTTGTTGTTCCACCTTTCTCTCCCTGCTCTTGCCTAGGCTAATGTTCAACTCATTGTCTCAATGATAGAACTCCTACAACTTGCTCTGCCGAACTTTTGATGCTGGAATAGCTGAGTGCTGTCACCATGAAGGGTATGTTGTGTTCCTTCTGTCAATGTATGCTAAGGGTAGAATTTGATTTGTGGCATGTATCCACTTTTGTGCAACTTTTTACAATGAGTTAGTGGATTGAGCAAAGAGACTTTCGATCTGAAAACTTTAATTTGAACTTATGACCCTGTAAAGGCTCTGCTGCCATGTTGGGGAGGGGGGTGGTTCCTCGTATCAGTGTACCACCACCTTGGCCTGCTACAAGGTTTCCCTTGAATGCAAACCAGCTTCGCCACTTCCAGTTTATATGTCATATGGGTTCTAAATCTATTGGATTTTGTTACTGAAAGTGGTTTATTTTAGCTATGTCTTTGCCTTAATGATTCATTACTCTTTTGCATCTTTGAAACTTTTTAGGATCAGTTTATTGGCATACAGTCCATTGGCAATGGGCATACTTTCTGGGAAGTATTTTGCAGCTGATGGGGGTCCAGTAGATGCTGCGATTAAATGTTTTTAAAGGTTGATCACTGTTTTTTTATGTTTTATTATTTCACAACTCTCCATATATTAGATTGAACTCCCTTGACCATATTGTTTTCCCACGAATGATGCTGTCTTTGGTTTTCAGGAATGTATTCAGAAGGGGAGTCAAGGTACAACCTCTCCAATAACATCATAAAACCTGCTGCCTTAGTAAGATGACTTCTTACAGTTTTAAACTTCAATTTGTGTGCTTTAGGATCACAAGAATAGGGGGAAAGAAAGTTCTTCCTAACAGACTCTCTCCATCTGATTCTGCTTTCAGGAATATCTTGCCATTGCAAAAAAATATGGTCTTCATCCTGTATCTCTTGCTATTGGTATGATCTCTCTCTTGCTCTCAATGCTGGTGCCTTTCCAGTTTTGTGTATGATTAATTTCCTCTCATGCTGGTAAAATCTTAAAGTTGTAATGCTAAGATTTGAAGTACTAAACAAATTGCAACATTAGTTTTTTCTGAAAGTTTTGAACTTACCAGTGGACTGAGTTTTGAATTTTGTTGCTTCCAAATCAAATCTGCATATGTACATCTTTACTACGGAAAATGTTATATCCCCTTGTAGTTATAGTGGTTCCTGAGCCATTTCCATTGTTTTTAATTTACAATTTTATTTTTATTTGTTCTGCAGCCTTTGTTTTGAAACACCCTCTTGTTGCAAGCGCAATATTTGGAGCCACCAAATCATGGCAGCTCCATGAGGTTCTCAAAGCATGTATGATTGAGCTTACACCTGAAATAATTGCTGAAATCAACAACATTCATGCAAGGATCCCTAATCCATGCCCCTGAAGATTTTGTTATCTATATCGTTAGACTCCTAGGATATCTGTACTGGATAGATGTTTCGTTTTCCTTTTGGTAGGTAAAGTATCTACTTGTCATCTGAGAGATCGCGAGATGTGGGTGAAAATCATGGTAATAAATGTTGATCAGTATCTCCCTTTCGGAACCCAAAATGATTTTCTGTTTTCTTGGAAGCAGAAAATCTTCTTCACGTCTGTATGATGAAAGATCTTGGTAATTGTAAATTAATCATGATTGATGGATATTTAGGCCGAACAACAATGAAACCATGAAGTTTCATTATGGAAGCATGTGTTGATTCAATGTAAAAAGCTCCCTTCATTTTGGACCATGCGTGTTTATATTTGTTCATGTACTCAACACGCCCATGACATAGACAAATTCATGAAATCATCAAAACTTCTGTTGGGAGTAAAGAGGAGTTTTCTTCTGAAACATTAGTGCTTGATTTGTTTGATTCTTTTTCGATATTTTACAGTTTACAGTCAGATTTGTTTGATTTTCGGATGGATTGGATTTGGTTTGCTGAATGTCATGTGAAATGCTCTTCCTGGCATGTATTTCCTTTTGAATTTTGTCTTCTCACTCCACACAAAAGAAAGTGCATGCAATTATGCCAATGGTTGAATCGATGATTTCGCTTCCATCTCTTCGACTGAACCTCAAGGAGAACTCGATTATTTAACTTAAGCTGGTGAAGGTTGTCATCATCCAATTTTTATCCCTCTTTGAAATATAGGGTTTAAACATAAAAATTTTAGGGAACAATAAAACATAGAATTTGTGTAGCAGTCCCAGCCCAATTTTAGACAATACAAGGAAAAGTCTGTAAATTTATTTCCATTTTTTTGAGTATGGGAAAAAAATATGAAGAGGACAAAAATTAAAAAGAAAGATATTCTTTGATTTTAGGAGAAAGCCTAAAAATCATAACCCTAGCATTGTAAATAGGTTGCCCATCAATTGAAAAAAAAAAAAAAAAAGTAAGGGGGAGGTTTTAGCGCAAAAAACCCTACCAAAAAAAATCTCTCCACACACCTGAAATTTACACAGCATGTTGCTCTATCTCTTCTTCACAAAACCAAACACGCACCTGACCACCATTTTTGTCCGCTCCTCTGTTCTCCACCATTTGAACCACCCTAATCCGACCTTTGACTTGCTCCCAAGCACGCGAGTAGCAACTAAATGTTTATATTGTACTCTCATGTAAGGTTGTTATACTTTCCATCCATGTAATCAATGTTATAATTACATATTAGTACCCAATTTCTAATTGTTACAATGAGTCCCCTCTTGCAATCTGATATGAAATTAATTGGTACAAAATTAAAAGTTTTACTCCAATTCTTATTAATTTCGAGTTTGGATGATATCTAATGATCTGAAAATTTAATAAAATTTTATTTAGACATGGATTAAATTGAAAAGGCATGGACTTTGTTGTTAA
>CM027585.2:0-84000 GCA_015852605.2 Populus deltoides
AATATGAAGTCCAATCCCTAACAAATCAAATATCGAAAGATGAAATCGAGAAAAAAATCAATTACATAAAAGGATCTAAAAAATTGTAATGAAAAGAACGAGGGTGAGAATCAAAATAAAAAATAAATTGGACAACAAACTAAAATTTTCAATTGAAGGGTTAAATTAAAACAAAAAATAACTTTGATAAAAGGAGAAACAAATAATAAGAAATAAGGTCAAATTGAAAAAAAAAATAGAACAATATAAACTTTGATTGAAGGATGAAATTCAAAACCAATAAAACTTTAACAAAAGGATTAAGGAAAAAAATAAAAAATCAAAAGAATAAGAATCAAAATAGAAAAAAAAAACATGAGAAATTATAATTAAACAACTAAATTAAAAACAAACAAAGCTTTTATAAAATGGATAAAAATGAAAATAAGAAATGAAAAGAACGATGATTGAAATTGAAATATCAAAAACAAAGAGGCAAATGTGTATTTCCCTAGCATTAGAGAGAAAAGAAAAGGGGAAAAAAGAAATCATTATTGGCAACAAACCGTCTATCATCTGTCATCACGCGCCATACCAGGAGAAAGATGACATGTCAACGCATCCATGATATAATGGAAGGTTATGTTTGGCCATCGAATAGCATATCACGCGCTGCACAAATAATGTGAATGTCAACCATGCGCTAGCGTGTAATGAGTATGCATTAGCAGCTTTCCATAATAATAATAATAATAATAAAAACTCAATATCAAAATATCAAAACTCATCTCATTACACTAAAAATTACAAATAAATCCGTATGAAAAGACAAAAAAACCCTAAATGCATACTCTTGTTTTTTTGTCTTTATAAGGGCAGAGTCATATTTTAATTGTAGCTATAGAAGGAAAAATCAAAAAAATCGTTTGTCAACAGCTCTATCTTTTTTTTTTATATGGAGTAAAGAAGTATTTTTGCTATTTAAAATTTTTTGACAAAATAAAAAAAACTATTAGTCAACAGTTCTAAAATTTGTTAAATTCAAGGGTAAAATTATATTTTTAATGTGCAAAAAATTTGAAACAACCTACCATAACTCTAAATAATTTTTCAATAACTAATGAACTAATGAGCTTCTTAAAAAAAAACCAAACTACCTTTATCACAAAGACTTCTATTATTTTTATTCAAGAGTAAAATAATAATTTTACTATAGAAGATTGCAATCCACACTGTAAAATGATCACACCATATATTTCATGTTAATTAGAGTTTGTAATTATCCTCCTAAGAATTTGTTAGATTGATTTGAAATTGCATCAATCAAATTTTAATTTTTGAATGATAAAAAATAATTGTGAAATATTAAACATAAAAAAAAATTTAAAATATAAAATATATTATTTCAAGCGATAAAAGATGTGATAGTAACATTTTGCTCTATGCAATAGGAATGAGCGGAAATAACAATTACTTTTAAAAAAATATATATAGAAAATATATTAAAATAATATATATTTTTATTTTTTAAAATTAATATACATCAAAATAATTCAAAAGATATTAATTTTAAATAAAAATTTTAAAAATTCCGATTAAAACAAAATGTTAAACAACCCTAAGAGATTTGAGTGGTGGCACAACCCCTAAATTCCTTCCTTTGGTGATGGCAATTAGATCCTTGTTTGTATAATGGTTGACATAGAGGGAGATAGAGAGAATCCTTCACCACAATTCGAACTGGACTCATGGCATGTGAAATTCGAATTAGGCAGACCGATCAACCTGATAAAAAAGGATAGAGGATGGTGGAAATCGAGGAATCGACGGCAAAAATATGATACGGGTTTTCTTTTATTCTTTTAGGGTTTTTATCTTTCCAGCATCCATGAGTTCTTGCTAGCAAAATTATAAAACCCGGATAAAATGATCCGAAATCTTGCCGCCTAGTTCTTGGCCTGAGAAAAGTTTCAAAAAATATCAACTCAAAATTGACTGAACTTTTTCACGTGATTTAACATAAAACTCGATTTAATTTTTTTAAAAATAAATTCTTCAAAATAATATCACTTTAATTTTTTTCAAAAAAATAACCCGTGATATCATTGCAAAAAAAATAAAGAAGAAGCCATACGTTAGACAATCATGGAATTCGAAGAGACCAGTCAATAAAAACAGGCATTCGTAAGCAATACCTTATTCTCCCCGAGGGTACCTCAGAATATGGTACATGACAGTTTAACAGCTTGTAATAAGAAAAGTGATCACAGAAAAGCTCAAAATGAGAAGAAGCTTCCAAGGCAAACAAGGTTCTTGAAATCACTGCTGTAAGAACAATCCCAAACCATACGAGAACAGCCAAGAGCATTAAAAGACATCACCAAGAGCAGCTGACACTGCAGCAGAAGGCTTCTTTATCGTTTCCTGCGTCCTTCATCCCTTTCACTACTCCTGCGTCGCTTCCTGTGTCTTTCATCCCTTTCACTGCTCCTGTGTCGCTTCTTGTGTCTTTCATCCCTTTCACTACTCCTGTGTCGCTTCCTATGACGTCTTTCATCATCATCAGAACTTGGTGAATCTGACTCTGATTCGGAACTGCTGGAATCTGAATCAGATGAACCAGAACTTTCAGATTCGTCATCTGATCCAGATTCTGATTCTGGTAATTGTTCTTGTTGTTGCATGATCATCCGTGGCATATTCTTCAAGTACTCGCGCAAATTTTCTGTTATACCACCAAGCCCAATTGATGTGAAGAAGTTGATGGCAAACCTTGTGTTCTTGGGGTTATCTTTTGGAAAAATTGAATCAAATGAGTCTCGCATGGTTGGATCTGTGAGGCGCTCATTCAGTGTTCGTATACCAAGATGCTCTGACAATTCCTGCATCAGACATGACAACACTGAAATCAATAACTTAATGAAAAGGAAAAGTTCCGTACATATACCATAATGTTCAATTAAAGAATATTTCCTTTAGCCTTTATTTATCCGTTAAATGCTTTCTGAACAAAAAAAATAACTTGCAAGGTAGAACATTTGCATTGCCAACTGGCATTTCCTCGATGGTTGGTTATATCACCAGGGTCATCAGTTATTTGAAGGCAGTTCACAGAAAACAACGTTCTTGATCAAATTTATGCAGCAGCTTGTGAGAGTAGCTAACATTTAACATTATGCAAACCAACACAACACATTGTCCCATCTTGTAGATGGAAACCCAGATGCATAATATTGCAAAACTTAAAACTAAGGAAACAGAAACAATCAAGAATGATATAAAAGTAGGTCTCTCTAATTACCTGGAAGAGAATCTTGATAAAAATACGGGAAGAAGAAGTTGTATCCTCCTCAGTCAATCGTATGTAGGCTAAAACATGCCAAGGCAATGCATCAGTGCCAAGTAAATGGGCAAAAAACTTGGCCACATTGCGCAGCTTATTTGTTTCAAGACGATGAATCATCGAGTACTGTTGAACAAAGGACTTCTCAAAATTTTCCTGATGCACTTTGTTGATCATACAGAACCGCTGCCCCAAAAGACCGTAATAACGAAGATATGTCCTCTCTTGACTGCAGCATTCCAATAGCATAATGCACAGCTCCATCTACACAAACCAAATGAAGAAAATGACTAAAGTAAAACAAAATCCAACATAATAGAACTGACAAGTTTGTGTTTCTCAAAAAGAAACAAAAATCTAAGTCGTTAATTCTTAAGTGTGGCTAGAATTTATATCTTTCTATAACCAATGTAAAAGCCCATGAGACAGATCTCAGCAGTGGATGATGGAGTGAAAAGTGACTTGTTTCAGCCAAATTATGAATAGTCAAAGACTGCTTTGTTGATTTTACACGGATTATAATTAACAACATTGAAACTCAGGGACTTGGAGATAAATAATAAAAAATATGAAGCAAAAGCTTAAGGAGGAAATCTAGCACACATGCAGGAGAATGAAAAATAAAAGCATACTTTAAGACAGAAAATCAACCAACTGGCCAGCTTAATACAATGCATTAAGCTAGAAATACTCAAATAGTCCCCAAGCAACCAGAAAAAAGAAAAATGTACCCTACTAATTTACCCATAGATAATCACGGAACTCAGCTTCAGCAACATCAAATTGCAGCACCAGCTACAGTAACTTGAAAATGCTGTCCTAGAAAACTATTGGATCCACCAAATATATAACAACTCTCAAGATTATTGCACTAACGGGACCAAATCACAAACATTGACAGTTACCAAAATAGTTCTAAATTAGTGGAAAGCCAGTAACACAAGGAAATGAATTGCAAATATGCCATTGCGTCAGAGTTTTTATGGCTCACCTCTTGTCCCGGCTCTAGTTTAATTTTCAGTAGTTTGTGGCCAGCCTCCTCAAAATCTACACTGGACATGATTGTCAGATAGATTGTTCTCCGAAGGTTTATAAGGTTTGTTTCTGTCTGATCATCTATTCGCATCTGCTCTTCATCTTCTTCCTCGGATTCATCTTCGTTATCGTCATCGTCATCGTCGTCCTCCTCATCACCAGAAGCTGCATCAGAACCATCTTCGTCCTCAGACTCCTCACCAAGAAGGCTTTTCTTCAATTCTTCATAGCGCTTCTCATTCTCCAGGAAATTAGGATCTGGTTTGAAGACATCTGAAGAAGAACAAACAAAAAAGATTCACAACCATATATACAAGAATAGATAATCAATCAATCTGTGAAAGACAACTCAGTGTCCTGGACATACCAAGAGTGATCTCTGCAACTATGTCCTCTGAAAGAGATATCTCATGAGTTAACTGGTCTTCCTGGTCTACAAGGTCCAATTCTGGACGAACAGCAGGGTACCCCTGCAAATGAAATTCACCAAAAGGTTGTTCAGCCCACACTTGCCTTATTGAACAATGAACATATATTCTGGTGAATAATATATCACATAAAAATATAAGACACAAGAATGCACCTGAAATTTGGCTTTTCTTATAGCAAAAAGGCCTTCAATTAAAAATTGAACCCTCTTGTCTATCTCTCCTTCATGAAGAATTCCACGAAATCGCTCAAAAGCTCCTGTAAAATCACAATACCATAAATAAAAGACTGTAAAAGAGATAAAGGAATGTCATACAACCAGATGCATTTCCTCCCAAAAAAAAATGTTTAAAGCAAACCATTAATGGCAAACCGATCAAACAATAAGAACCAAAATTCCAAGGCGTTGAATACCCAACGCAAAATAAGCCACTAAAGCTCCAAACCATATGTTTTCTTAAATAGAACAACAAACTTCAACATGTAATTTTCAGCTGAAAGAAACAACTTTGCACTATTACCCAATTCATTATCAATCCAGTTCACATGTCATTGGTAAAGCTACTGGCCATTATGAATGTGGAATGGCAATGTCTCTTTCAAAAAGTACATGATGCAGCCATAGGTTGGTATGATCATGCTGTTATCTAAACTAGGTCAGTATAAAATGAAAACAATGTATAGTTCTAATACAGATGTCATAGTTGTGCCAGAAACCTTACGAATAACTAAGATATCTAAGGGAGAAGGGAAAGATTCCTTCAAAAAATGTTCATTCTGTAAACAAGAAGAGAATTAGTTTTAAACATATTGATATCTTGCCTGTGTCTAAAAAGAGTTATATTAGGGAAAGGAGGTCCATGGCACCTATAGAAATGATAAGCAAGCATGATGTCCCCTTTATAGAACTTTACATTTCAAAACCTAAAAATAAATGGAACATCATTCCAAATACAGTGAAAATATTAGTCAAATCCTCTGATGGATTGGTGAATGAAAACAAACCACTGTCAATTGCAGACAGGGATCCCTGAGTTCCACTAACATACCAACTAAGAGACAGGGTAACCTAATTACAAATATAATCACAAGATGAAGACTAAAAAATCCTAAGAAGAGAGCTATATAGTCCCTAGTCAAATAAGCATATTAAAAGAATTCTGAACAAATGCATATATAAGCAGAGCAGTATTTTTACCATCTAAGCCTTTTGGCGACACATCCTGAAGCATTGATCCACATTCTGTGACAAACCCCACAGCCACCTCAACACTGTCGTCAGTGGGATTTTCCAGCAAAACAGCTAGGAGTTCTAGAGCAATAATCTCATGAGCTACTTGCTGGTTTACAAGATGTGCTATAAATTTAACAGCAGCTAGCAATTGAGGCTGTAAATATAATAAACAGGTGAAGACAATCAAAAGCAACTCAAAGTATTAACAAATGTTCACAAAAGCAAAAATCCTCCTAGTGAAGTGAGTAGGTGCAGACACATACCTTGTCATTCCGTTTAAAGGCTCTCTTTAGCTGCAGAACTATCCTTCTCAACAGAAGATCACCCACCTCAGGGAACTTGGTGTTGACAACAGCAACCAGTGCAGCAAAAACATCAGTGAATCTTGAAGATGCCATCTGTGACTTCATACACGACCGGCAAAAAAGTCCCCTCCCCCGTATCAAATTCTCGGAAAACAGTTCTGGGATGATATTCTTTATATTAGAAGCATTAACCTTGTTCACAAGTCCATTAATACTCTTACGCAGTGCATCCCAAGTCAGCCTTTGGTACTCAGTACTACTTTTGTCTTCAACCTCTTTCATCATCCTCGCCAACCTAAATGGAGGAATATAAACCCCACCGGTCTTACCCAAAATCGAAGCATCGGCACCCCCATTTCCTTCTTCCGCTGCCATTTCTCTCCTAGGTTTCGACTCTTCAGCAGTCCTGCTACGACCCTCCTCTTTCTCCTTCAAATTCTCTGCTTCTTTTCCCATCTTATTCCTCTCCTTACCTCTCCCGTTCCTTCTATCACCACCATCATCATAATCTCTATCTATACGCCTCCTATCCCTATTCCTATCTTGCTCCGATTTTGTTCTCACCCCACTATCATCCTCATCATCTAAAGCCCGATGCCTTTCATGCCTGTCCCTCCTTCTATAACTATCCTCAATTTCTCTCCTTCTATGCCCATTCTCAAACCGATCATTTCTCTCTCTTTCTCTCCTCTCCCTCTTCTTCCTCCTATCATCCTCTTCATCAGAACTCCTACTAACCCTTTCCTTTTCCTTCTCCTTCTCCCGATTCTCTCGCCGCCCCTCATGACTTCTATTTTTCTCCACCAACTCTCCTTCTTCCTCGGAACTCTCCCTAACTTCCTTTCTCTCTCGGCTAAATCTCTCCTCATCTCTAGCCCTATCGATAAGCTTACTCCTTTCACCACGCTTATCTTGTTTTTTCTCTAATGATTCATCACTTCCAGCCCTACCGCGACGCCTAATACGTTCGTCGCGCTTATCCTGTCTCTTATTATCTAACGATTCATCACTCTCATCTCCACGGCCGCCCCGAATACGATGACTGTCTGATTTTGAATCTCTTTTACTATCACGAAGACGACGTCTGTCTCTCTCTTCATCACTAGATTCACGGCTGCTGCTGCTGTATCTTCTCGGCATAATTGAAATTCAAACCCTAATTGAATCTTAAAACTATACTAATCCTTTAGCAAATTAATAAAAACCTAAAGCTGTTAAGAGTAATTTACTTCAGCGTACCTTAAATCACAAATTGCGGAGAGAGGGAGACTGTGGTGAGATGTGAAGGAGATCAACGAGGAGAGAGTTGGCTGTTTTTTTGAAAGAGAGAGAGAGTGGCGGTATGGTATTTTTATTGAGATGTCCAAACAAACCCTTGAGTGGACACTGGTTGTGGCATTCCTCATGAAATCGTCCCTAGACTCCCTACTTAAACGATTGGCCGCCCTAGGATGAGAGCGAAATTTTCATAAACGTAAAAAAAAAAAAAATTATGCAAGTGGCTAGATTTTTTTTAACATGATAATTAATTAAACCTAATCTAACAATTCAAATTTAAAAACTCAGGACTCATTATAAAATCATTGAAAATTATATGAATATAAATATTTGATTTAAGTAATTTTAAAAAAATAACCAAAAAAATTTAACAAACAAAAAAAATAACTCGAATGATTGATGAAATTATAATTTGGCTTCAAAAAAATATTTTAAAATAATATTTTTTAAAATATTAAAATGTAAAAATATTAGATAAATCCAAATCAATTCGAGTTAACCCATTAAAACTATGACTTGGATCTTGAATTCTTCTAGTTTCAATAATATTTTTTTTAATTTAATTATACGATAATAAAATATAAATATCAATTCAAAATCAACTAAATATTAAAAAGATGAGATTAAAAAAATAAAAATCCAATTTTAAAGATAAAATTGTAAAATAAAATAAAAAACAAATAAAAAGGTAATGTTAGATATACGAGCCTAGATGAGCCAACTTCTTGGTGCCGGAAAAATTCTAAGTGCTCGTGTTTAAAGAAAGTCCAGCCGCCTAACCATATATTTTTTTTAGAGGTGGATGACGCCTTATTTTTTTAAAATATAATCACATTTAATTAAATTATAGAATAATTCAATTAAAATAAATAAAAATTTAAAAACATAACAAAAAAGCTTCATTATTCATGTAAATAGTAAAGCACCCAAGGTTATATCCCATATTTTTTTAGTTTATAGGTAATATGTTTCAATTTAATTTTTTATTGAGGAAATTGTTTTACTTTGGATAATAAAAAAAATTGTGTTTTGGGATTTGTTTTTATTTTATTGTTGATTATTAATTAATTATTTTTCAAATCTTTTTTTTCTTCAAAAATTGGGGTCAAATTAATTGCAATGTGCTTTAAGATTTTAGATCAAATATGTATTTAAAATTACGCTATTATTTCTAAAATAAAATTAAGAATCTATTCTTAAAGTATATTGATTTAATTTCTTAAAAAAAAGAGACATTAATCATTTAAAAAAAATATTCCATAAATTAAAACTTACCTATCTTTTAACGAAAAGTAAATTCCTATAGAAGGAAAAGGAAAACATTGATTGAATAAGAAATTCCCAAAGGGATAAATTTTAAATATTAAGAGTAAAATAATTGGAAATATATGTTTAGTTTAAATCCTAAAGTATATGATAAATATTTATTTCCCGTAAGAATGTATGGAAAACCAAAAAACAAAATGATTAGTTTTCCATAATCTCAACACAACCGAATAACAAAAACTTATATATTAAATTATTATTTAAAAAAAAAAACAATTGTGCCTTTAAGATCCGGGCTTGCACTCATGGGTCTGAGAACTAGGCCTGTATGCACATGGACTAGATGTGCACAGGCTAGCGCCAGTGCTTTCTATTTCTCTCTCCTCCTTTTTTTTGTATCCAGGGATTAAACCTTGATTTTAATTAGGGGTGATTATTTTTGATTCGGTTCGGTTTTTGTTAAAAAAATAACTAAACTGAAATTTTTTTTTGAAAAAAAAACCGGGGTCAAAGAGGGTTTCGGTTTTTTTTTAGGGCAAAAACTGGTTCAAACCGGTTTGGCTCGGTTTTCTCGGTTTTGGCTCGGTTTTTTCCAGTTTTGGCTCGGTTTTTTTGGTTTAGCTCGGTTTTTTTGGTTTGGCTCGGTTTTGGCTCAGTTTTTCCGGTTTGGCTCGGTTTGGCTCGGTTTTTTCCGGTTTTTTGTCAGTTTCGGTTCGGTTCGGTTCGGTTTTTTTGGTTTTTTGTTTATAAACCAAACCCCACCCCCTCAAAACCAAAACGAAACGGGCGGTTTTTCAAAAAATTAATCGGTTTAATCGGTTTTTTTTTTGTTCGGTTTTTTCGGTTTAATGGTTTTTCGGTTTTCCCGTTCTAATTTTAATTAGTGAGGCTGGAAACTGAAATAAGAGAAGGCACTGTGTTTTCTAGAATTTAATTTATTATTATTAAAATTAATTTTTTATATATATTTTAGATCGTATTGATCTCAAAAATAATTTTTAAAAAATAAAAAAAAATATTATTTTAATATATTTCAACATAAAAAATACTTTATAAAATAATTATAATTAACATATCCTATTCTGAGAGTAATCTAATTGTGATATATATTAAAAAAATTTTAAAAAAAATACCATAAAAGACTCTAATAATGGCGCAAATACTATATGAATTGAGAAATGATGAACAAGGAAAATGAATTCTGGTGAATAATAAATTGGGTGCGAGTTCCATGGTGAAGATTTTTTTGGGTCTTGAGTTGAAAAAATTAATTTTCATTTTATATTCATCTTTTTATTCTTTTATTTAATTTTAATTTTGCTGTACCATTTTCAAAGGGGTAAAATAAATTCATAGCCCCTTAAGCTTTTCAAATTGGTCAATGGCCCCTTCGTTTTAATTCTAGTCATTCATGACCTTGTGATTTTAATTGTTGTGACCAGAGAGGTGGTCGAGAAAAATTGGGTTATTTTTTTTATCAAAAAAATATTTTTGAAAAACATTTAATAAGTATCTTTATCATATTAATTATTCAATTTTTCAATTCAAAATACCCAAAATAAGTCCAAAAATACAAAATTAATATGGAAAAAAAAATCCCTCAAGCAAGATATAAATTTAAAAATACTTTAATAAAACTTTTATCATATGAAATACCTTAATGATAACTTTCTCTTTTCTTTATTGTTTTCGGTGATTTTTTTTCTTTCTCAAACTCAAACAATGAAAAATGAATAAAATAAATTTTTCAACGGGAATCAAACTTTGAAATTTGCTATATATTTTTTTTATGTTTTATATTGTGGTTATTTTTTTTTTATTATTATAATTTAAAATTTTATCTTAATGGAATTATATCACAAAAGAATTCAATAAAAAAAGTTTTTTCAATGAACTATTTTCCACTATAAATTCATAAATTATTAATGAGAATTTTTTTAATAAATTATTTCTGTTCATAAAACCGTTGGTAATATAGATACATGTATACTAATAATATACGTACTAAAAAAAACATTCCATCAATTAAAGCTATTAAATCTGGATATCAGTTGAATTCGAAAGTTAGAAACGCCTCAGGCTGAAATTTAGATCATAAAATTTAGTTACTATAAGGTGAAACATAATCTGTTGGTCCATACGACTTAAATAATTCAGCAACGAAACCTTTCATTCTCTTAGGGTTCCATCCCATGTCTTTGCAGGGTTGATCATTGTGCCATGCATGAATACCAGCAATGCATGATTTCCTGTAATATTGTCCAGCATATCGCTTCATATATTTTTCCCATTTTCCTGCATCTTTTTCCATCACTTTTATGCTCAGAATCTTGAGTGTGCCTACAAGAAGCTCTGAGAGCCATCGACATCTTATCTCTGAGGCATACTGGTTTGAAGCAGTTTCTGAGAATCCAATTACTACTAATTGTGGAATTTGAGGATGAACGCATCCCCTGAAGAAAAGGATACAAGAAGATATATTGCTCATTTTGCTCTCCTTCATAAATTTCAAGGTCTTGATCCGGAAAGAAAAAGAAACGACTAGCCTATAGAGAGGAACTGCTGCATTAGACGACCCAAAAAGGAATCTTGAAAGACTTTGGACAGAAAAATGTCTCTGAGCTTCTTTTCACCATTAAAACCTGTAGCCAACATGACCAAATCAGTCTCTAGAGATGTACCCTCATCACCAACCTTGATGCCTTCTCTGCAGAAGCTAAATTTGGGAGCCTTCTTCAATATGATGCTTCCCTCTTCAACTTTTATCATAGAATCCTTGTGGAACAGTTGGGAATGAACAAGAATGAAATTCTGGTAGATTCCAATGTTCAGTCCTGTATAAAACTCTGCATGGATGTTCACCCCTGCATATCAATAAAAATAACAAGTAACTAATCTTATAAACACTTGTAAGCATGGTTATTAAATCTGGACTCCTTCGACAAGTCTAATTGGCAATCAATTCAAAACCCGACTTGAGTTGAATTTCATTTCAAATCATTTTGAATATTAATTCAACTAAACACGAGTGAACTAACCGGGTCAGCTCCAAAGAAAAAAAAACCTAAAACATGTCATTTTGAACTCGGATTTACCCATCAATCTTGTGACCTAAGCCCTAAACAGGGTTAAACTCCTGACTGGTCTAACGACTATGTTTTCTAGAGGAATATTAGATGCAAAAATATGGATGATTCTAATAGTATTCAACATACTACCATTTGCTGCGCACCTTATTGCAATGCCCATTGCAAATTTCTGGAACCCAGTAACAGTAACTCGCTTGCCTTTCACAAAATTATGAGCACTTTCATTATCCATGTTGGCATAGTCCACAGAATGGATCACCTTACCATCAAATACTTCCGGTCCCTTGTCAGGAGGAGATGAAATCTTTGGAACATCACTGAATCGGCCGATGCAAAGGATCACAAAGTCCACTTCGTATACCTGTTTTTTCAATAACCTTGAGTGGGACAGCAGGATTTCACAAACCATGTATTTCTATCAGACTAATGCCAAGGGGATCTGAAACATTTTAACATATTTTTTGCACATCCGATGTCCAGAAATCTAAGTTTTGTTGAAACGTGCTGGTTAAACCACAAAATTGAATCCCATAGAGCTGTTTTCATGGAATTTTCTCTCCTCTCAAAAAGGGAAAAAATCTCGGTGACTCTATATCACATGGAGATCAAAGGCATACCCCACTTGAAAGCCTCCTCATGCCCGGAGCACTCTCTTAGCTTAGCTATCTACTAGCAAGAAGGATCTGGGTCTATCGTATTCCTTTGTTTCAACTATCCATTTCCCTTTCGAGCTGGAGGGCTCACAATTGCCACCCCATAGTCTTCATGACCGCATCTCTTCATCGGCGGGCCCTTCATACCAGATGCCAAGAACCTTAGTGTTGAACTTGATGTGCTTAAGCAAGTCAAAATGAAGTGCATATGACTGCTGTCAGAAATAATTGATTCTTGTGAAGGATAAGCAAATTTGAAAAGGCTATCTTATTGAACTGAAACGATGAGTTGGCTATTAATAGCCTTACAAGAAACTTGAAACAGAAATATAACAACCCACGTCAAACAATCTCTAAGGAAGTGGTTACTGGCTAGAGAATAGGTCAATCTAAACAATCGTAAACTACAGCCAACACAACATTTCAAAATAACTAAACAACTTCAACACAGATAATCTAAGACTTGATTTTGGTCGGGAAGGAGTTGTGTGACTGAATCTGGCCATGGAAAATCTGAGAACTGATATACTGGCTTAGGGTACTGGAGCTTCGTAGCCTCTATAGAATTAGCCCAAACTCCTCCAATCTTTTTTCTTAAATGACAACCAAATTCATTGGCTTAAATTAAAACATTGTGATCAGCCACCTTCTCCCCAACGAAGATACGAGGCTTTAGCTTGCAATACACAAAGGATCAAAATCTGCACTTCAAGACTGCTTCTCCTAGTACATGCCCTTGAACTGCCTCCTCCAGCTTCTCCTTTGTCACCTGCATCGCATCCACCATAAATTAACAGAACCTAAGAAACAAATAAAAAATGGAAATACCAGCTAACTAAATATGTACGCACCTTGTTTCCTAGATGCAATTCATCATCCAAAGCATAGAGCTTGAACTCAAACCTATGTCCGTGTTTTGGCAGGACAGGTCCACGCCATCCAGGAAGCTTCCAGCCATTAACCCCTTCTTTGATCACAGCATATTCACCGCCAAACTCTTCTTCTTTTCCAGAGAAACCTTCAGGAAGACGCTTCACATGAGGTGGTATGTTAACCACTACCCAATGTGGCCATGGCACATTAGGGCCATCAGGGTCTGATATATCCAAGTCCTGCACAACAAGAGCTAGGCTCTTGGTTCCTTCTGGCACGTTGTACCATTCAACTGGTGGAGACAAGTTCTTTTTTGCACCTTGACCTTCTCCCGTGTACTTCCTTGGTAACCTTCCTTCATTATCTATCTCAGGTGATACCAGCCTGAATTCATCAGCCATCACTAACTACTACCACAAGCTTAGCTCTGATAGGGTTTTGTCAAGTTCACTACCCTCATTTGAAGCTGGTTTATGAAGATGGTTCATATAGAGTACTGATTTTTAAGGTTGTATGGGTGCAGGACACGTGGTGGAAGAAATTTCGAGGTGTCAAGAGAAGGTGCACGAAGAATAGATGGGTGCAGACACATGGAAGTACGCGTGGAGAAAGGAGAAGGGTTTTAGACGATCAATACTAAAATGTTCTATGATTTGTTTAAGTAATTTGCTTAAGCTAAAGAAATTGATTACATTTTGCTAGAGATGAAACCAGCAAGGTATTAGCCTGACCTCCTAGAAGAAAACAATTGCATTACAGTTTGAGTTGTGCACTTTGTGCTGAATTTTAGTGCAGATAGACTGCCACTTCATTTGGCACAAAGGACTGGAAGAAGGATAAATAAAAGTAGAGAGATTGCATGGAAGAGATTGAGTTTATTCTATCTGACAATAAAGACAAGGACCCGAAGAAGAACCCGAAAAATCCCACTAATGCTTCCTTAATTCTATACCTCATGATTTCAATTTAGATGGATCTTCCATTTTAGACGATCCATCATTCCCCTTGTCCGTCCCTCTTGACAAGCATAGCCTGGTTAGTAATAGAACTTCAAGATTAGTCATTTAAGGCCGTGTTAAAAGCCTAGAGAGGGATTAAAGAAACATAATCATGTTTCATGGACCCAAGAACGCTCTAATTAGGGAAGAAATACAACGAAAATTGACCAGAGTTAGAAGCAGAGAGACAGAAAACACATGCAGAGCATCAAAATGGCAATGGATCATTAGACAAGCAAAACACAGATAGAACAATGCAGCTCAAACACGATGTTGAGTATTAATGTGAAATGGTATCCAGGAAATAAGTCCATAACACAGTGATTTCACATAAACAGGGTCAGGGGCAGCTCTCGTCTCAAAGCATAACAGCAACTGAAATAGTTTGCCATGGACCTTTAGAATGAGGACCAACCGGGGGATTATATCTTCAGGCCCCTTAAGCTGCTGGTACAATTGGCTTCTTCTTTGTGATGAAACGCTCTAGCTATAAAACTTAACTTCGAATGACTCGATACTCGATACCAGTTAGTGAGACACAGGGAAACACAAACGTTATTGTAGCAGTTTTAGGATTAATGACTAGTGTTTATGCGAAGTTTCAGGTAAGAGAATAAATCAATCTTCATTTTAAGAGATATCGTAGGGGTACTGATCCATCAAACACCATTTCAGCTGGGCCAGTCATGTACACATGGTTGTCTTCCTCCCTCCACTCAATCTCCAGTGGACCTCCAGGTAGATCAACCGTGCAATTCTGTTTAACAAGAACATTGGCAACTCGTGTGTGAGAAAAAAAATTACTGATCAGATATCTAATACAAAAAAAAAAATCAAAATAGTTAGCTTCCAGCAATAACTCTAGGAAAGCTCTGAGCTTGAAATAAATGAATCTTGTTTGGAAATAGAAGATGTTCAAAGACTTGCAAGATAATCTGAAGGCAAGTTTAAACTTCTAATCTGAAACTTACCCTCCCAGCATGTCCCTCTAGAACTGCCGCAACAACTGTTGCGCAGGCCCCTGTTCCACAGGCTAGTGTTGCTCCTACAATCACAGAGCCATAATGTGAGTATTCCAGTTAAATAATCATTAAGGATTAGTAGATACGAAACAACATGGTAGCAACACGTGATATATGAACTCTGACTGCAGAATACATGAATATATCCATTAATGTCCATGGCAAACTAACCTGCCCCACGCTCCCATACACGCATTTTGAGATGTGAAGGGGAACAGACTTGCACAAACTCTGCAAATCATTTCAAAAATTAAATAAAAAGATGACAGAAATAAATTTTAGCAATGAGATCCCACAGAGAATGGTCAAAAGACAGCAGAGAAGTACTGATCACCAGATTTATGAAATATTACTGCTTGAGGATGCAGGCACAAATATCTCATCAATGCAGGCAAATTCACATGCTCACTCATGCATGCGATGGCAGAGAGCAGTATATGCACACTAGAGTGGGTTTGAGATTATCAAAGTCATCAAAGACAACTTCAGGAAACAACACAACTTCTGGTTTGTTTTTTTATGTAATTTCATCTGTAAATACTTTTCAAGTTGCAAAATGCAAAATATAAGAATTTCATAGATAAAAAAGGAATAACTATCCTGACCATCCTATAGTTTACTTAATTTTACACTTTGCAAAATTTATAGAAAGCATTCTCAGTCAACGAAAAATCTCAAATCGATTGAAATGACCAAAATAACTCTATATATAATATATACAAAAAAAACCTAAATGACATCCTAAACCTTCTCTCTCTTTTTTACGACTTCTTCCTCTTCATAATCAAATTTCTCTTTCTAAACCTAAATCGATCACAAAATCACAAATTATGTCGTTTGTATTCGACTATCTTGGACAATTTCTTTTCTTTTGGAAATGAGTTGTCTCTTCTCATCACCAACTGTTGGAATCTCTCTCTCTAGTGTTTATCGTCTGGAACCCAGCAACAAAAAGGTATGTCTCAATTTGTTTTTGAATCAAGACTTCGATAATCATTGTTAGCAGGTTTAGTTGTTAAATATTGCTATTTCATTAAAATATAGATTTTATGACTCGATTTAACCAAAAAAACCTAAATTTGTAACTGTTGAACTGTAAATCCCAATGCTAAAAAACCCAAAAAATTCAGGTTTTTTTGTTCAAACTTTGATATTCAGAATCCAAATGGGTTTTTGTTCAGACCCTACAAGTTTTTCCACAATGTTAGCATTGTTTTCATTATGAGCTTGTCAATAAGTGGCTTGTCACTTAGTCAATTTGTCTACTCTGTGGAGCTTTTATCGGAGCTGACTCAGTTGTTTTATCTATCACAACAGAGTAAAAAGGAAACCCCGGTTTATATTTCTGTAGATTATGTCTGTAAATGAATTAGATTATTGTAATTAAATCACGAGTGCTCTTGCAAAGCATTGCTCTATTTGTCTCTTGAGTTATAAATATTTTTATGTGCGCAAGAACCTTTTTGCAGAAATGTTACAAGAAGGAGAATATACTTGATAAAAGAGAAGGAGCCTTCTATAATCATTTTGCTCATAACCCAGCTGCAAATTTCTCAATTTTATCCCTCCAAGGATAACAAGGGTTGTTGCAATGTGTATTGATTGCCATTTGTTCGATGAATTCTTTCAAAGACTTAAATCTCTCCTTATAGGATTTTGGGCCAGGAATTCAATAACGCTTTCTTAACATTTTTTAACAAACCAGAGCTGAAAATGAAATGCTAAATCAATTTCTCCACCCTTCTCAGTTTTTTCTTAAAGAAAAAGAAAAAAAAATGCATGCATCGTTTTCAACATTTCTAGCCAACATTAATGCTTCACAAAAATTCTACAAATAACCGGTGTGCTACTGAACATAATTCCAGGACATGCCAGCATTAATGTGGTTGATGTATTTTGGCAGCTGGGTTGAAGAATTTTTGAAAGTTGGGTTGAAGAATTATAACAGTGTTTTATGGCTAGTGCTTATGTGTGTTTTGATGTCTGAATATTTGAATTTTTGGCAGTGGAATTGGTGGAGAAGAAATGAGTTTTTGCTGTGTGTTTTTTATGGAGAAGAAATGTGTGTTTTTTAGGAGAAGAAAAATGGGTGTTGAAATGTGGGTGTTTAATTGTGGTCCAGCGAAAAAAAATTGCAACGATAACTTTCTTCTTTAATTTGATGCACCTGGGGTTCTTTTAGTCTTTAAATGCTTTTAGTCTTTAAATGAAATATAATGGAAAATTTGTAAATACTTGGATTTTTTTTATTGATTTTTTTTGGCGCCATGTAAAGTATTAGAAACTTATAAAGTTCGGGATGTTTTCTGTAATTTTCGAAACAATGGAGGTAGAGGGTAAAATTTAGACTACAATATGATCAGGTAATTTTCAAAAAAAAAATCCCTAAAATTGCAGAATTTTAATCCATTTAAAACACACCAGACAGGAGATCATTCATAAATCATAAGAGGATATCAATTCAATGAAAGTGCCAAGATTTTTAATCATTCAAAGGATGTATGAGATCAAAAACTTCAAACTTCAAATCAATATCCTATCAGGCACTCCTTCCATGAACCAAAATTTAAGCAGCAGGGAAAAAATTTCAACATAATCAAGCTTTGGAAACTGTTATAATCCAAGACTTTTCACCACGAGTACTAACCAGTGTTTGTTCGTGCTGGGAACACCTCATGATGTTCGAACTTAGGACCAATTTGAGCCAAATTTAATGCATCAACCTGCAAATCCTGTCATCACAAACAGAGAAACAAAAAGCATCAATAACTAACCAGCAAAGAATACCAATCATACCTTCCAAGTTAAGCCGTAACACTCAAATGCCAAAGTTTTAACCAGAAGTACATACCTGCCCTCCTTTGATGCCAAAAGTGACACAATGAGGATTCCCCATACTAACACAAGTCACATTCCAAGTCACTCCATCCACAACCAATTCCGACTTAACAACAGCATCATTCTTATTCGCGGCCAATTTCGTCGGCACATCAGCTGCTTTAAGCACCGGCTCTCCCATATCAACCTTAACTTTCCCATCTTCTTGAATCTCAGGAACAATCAAGCCAGCACCAGTATGCACAGAAAAACTCAGTTTCTTCCCATGTAAATTCTCTAGCTCAGAAATAAACCTTGCAAAACACCGCACCCCATTTCCACACATCTCCGGCTCACTCCCATCAGAATTAAATATCCTCATTGTATAATCAGTCCCATTAATCCCTGGCAATGCAAAAATCACCCCATCTGCCCCAATCCCAAAATTCCTATCACATAACTTCGCTGCTTGCTCTGGAGTTATCTTGGGTTCACTAGAGTCCCTGTTATCAACCTGGCTCAAACAAACCAAGAAGCTTAAGAAACGCATAAAAAAGAAAAGAGAAGTTTCAATCTTTGGTTATGTTATGGAAAAGGGGATTACCAAAATGAAATCATTGCCGAGGCCGTGGTATTTGACAAAGTGAAGGTATCTGCTGCCTTCTCTTTGATCAAGAAAGGAGGTTTTTGAGGAAGGTTTCTGGGTGGCTGCTGACTCGATGCTCGTTGAGGAAACTACCAGTGGCCGAAAGTTTGGGTTTTTGTGAGAGTTCAATCGAATAATAGGGAAAGAAGTGGAAGAGAGGAAGAGTTGGGAATGAAGATTTGAGGGTTTTACAGAGAGGGATGTGGCGGCGGCGGTTGCAATGGCTTCGGCCATGGCTGCTGTGGTTTTGGAGGTTTTGGGTCGTTGGGGACAGAAGAGAGAAGAAGCGGTCACGACTCTATGCGTGTCTGACGTTTCAATGTCTTTTTTAATTCTTTGATAGGGAGGGAGGGCTCGAGAATTTTCTGTTTAATTAATTTTTTTGAAAAATATTTTTGAAAAATTTTAAATTTTTTAATTTTTTTAATTTTAAATTAGTGTATTTTTTAGTATTTTTATATTATTTTAATATATTGATGTCAAAAATAATTTTTTTAAAATAAAAAAATATTATTTTAATATATTTCTGAATAAAAAATATTTTAAAAAAAACCATAACTATATCCCTAAATGTTTAAAAAAAAAATTATAACCTTACCCTTTAACAACAAAAAATCAGCAAACTTTTCTATGCTAAAAAAAAGATTTTATACAAGACTCATTTGTAATTCTATTCTATGATTGTGAGTATTTTTGTAAATTTTTTCAGAGTTAAATTATTTGATTATCTTTAAAAATAAAAAATAATAATTTTGGTCATGGTATAATTAATTCGTTGCCTTTGCAACCAAAAGTTCTTAGGCTTAGTTTTATAAACATATTATTATTCATTTCACATTTATTTTTTTGCAATATTATGCAGTTTAAGTGGCAATTTGGTAATTTAATTGATAAAAATATTAAAAAATTATGAAGTTGTTGGCCGTTTAGTGGAGGGCACCAACGAATAAGCAACCCCGTTATCTCCGACGGCATATGTGGTGGCTCACTACAGAGAAAAATAGGCTTCCTTCGTCTTTTCTGCTTCATCACAATAAGGCCACTCTTTTTGGGTAGCACGTGTACCTCAATTCCATCTAGTTTGCTGGCGGTTGGCCTTTTTTTTTTTTCTTCCTCTTCTTAAATTTATTTATTGGTTGCCACGCCCTGCCCTGCTTTTATTTAAAATTTATTTGTTCTAAAATTTTGTTTTATTTTTTTTAATTAATTCGTGGAATTAAAAAAAAAATTAATTTTATTTTTTATTAATTTTTTATTTTTTATTGATTTTTTTTACAATTTCATTCTTTGTTATATTTACATATTAGATTTTATTTTTTTTTTTTATTGCTATTTTTTTTACGCTGGCAAGTTTTTAAAATTAATATTTTTTTATTTCATCTTTCAGCATTAAATTGAGCTATTGGCTCTAGGTTTAGGATTTAAGATATTGTAAATTTTAGAAATTAACTAAGGTTTAGGAGATTTGTTTAGATTCACTTGTTTTTTTAACTCAAGTTTTTCAATTTCATCCTTTAATATTTGATTTAATTGAATATTGATCCTATAATTTTATTTATCTTACTTTATATAAGATTTTTATTTTATTTAAAAAATGATCCCCAAGTTATCTAAGGTTTTTTTATTTGTTATTTTTTTTTAGATTTAAATTCTTTTAAGGAATTATTGTAACTAATTGCTCAATATTTGTTTTAAAAATATATCATTGAGTAAGTCACCTAGTTATTTTACATTTTTTAAAAGGTTAGGAAAAATATCCACCCTTCAGCATAACATGAGGCAAAAAATAATTTTTTAGTTTTATTTTTTAAATATTATATTTTTTTTAGTTTCATACTTTAGTATTTATTTTTTGGGGAATTGGTTTCATTATTTTTTTATTTTTTTATTATTTATATAGGATTTTTTACTAATTTGAAAAATAATATTGGTTATCTTAAGTCTTTTAATTTATCATTTTGTGTTAATTTTTTTAATCATATTATTAAATCAACCTAACTTAATAGATTCAGTCAAATCAATGACTCGAATCTCAAAAGTTTTCTTTCTTCTTTAAAAACATTGGCATCAAATGAGTCTCAAATCATGAGTTTTGCGGATTAAACACGGCTGGCCCAAGTCGATTCAGTGTGTCCTCGTCTCAATTTTTTTTAAAAAAAAATATGTCATCCAGTATATCATTAACTTAATATTTTAAAAGTGTTTTGTCTATTATACATCAAATTTTTTACTGGCTGATATTTTTATATTTTTTCTAGGTTATAAAACAATGATCTAACTTGCGGTTTAACACAGGTAAAAAAACTAAAAAATATCAGGGAATCATTAGAGATATAATAGACTTGTTACACTATGGATTCCAACAATGTAATTATGAATTTACCTTTCCCAAAATAAACTAGTTATTAAGAATAATACAATCTTTTAGTAAGGTTTATTAGTCATTATCACATATCGGTCTTTTTGAAAATTTTAAAACATAATAAAATGATTAAATTACTTTTAAAAGCAAAACTTATTTAATTGATATCCAGATACTTTTTTTTTCTTTTCATTCTTGTTTTTTTAGTTATAATCAAGTTGATTGTGAGGCAAACAAATATATTTTTTTAAAAATAAACCTAAAAAAGATGAGGATTCATTATAGACATATACTCATTACATTGCAAATTGTAACAATGTAATTATAAATTTACCTTTCAAAAAATATCAATGAATTGACTATTTGGGGGGGGGGGTAACAAGGTCTTTTAGCAAGGTGTATTAGTCATTATCAGATTAATTAGGAACAACTCGATTTTTTTTTAAATTTTAAAGTACAGTAAAATGACTAAATTACTCTTAAAAGAAAAGGTTATTTTATTGGTGTCCAAGAGTTTTTTTTTTTTTATCTTTTCATGTTGATTTTGTAGTTATAATGAAGTTAACCGAGAGACAATTTATATTTTAATAAATATAAAATATAATTTAAAAATAAAAAGGATGACGCGTGCGACAACTTATAGCAACAAAAAATGACCTCGCTTTATCTTTTTGGAATTGTCTCGGCAAACCCTCCCTCCCTAGGCAGCGTGTGTAGTTTACCAACCTTCGATTTGACGATAACATTCTTTTTTTTTTTTCCTTTCTTTTCTCTTACCTCCGTGTTTTTCATGCTCGACCCTCCAAATTTTCAAAACAACTTTTTAATTTATTTTTTTCTTCAAATTTGATCCATAAGTAATGGAAGAATTATGAGGTATTATAATAGCAGTAATCCTCCATTTATATAAAAGAGAGACCTGCCATAAGAATTATTTACGTATCTCAATTTTGTATGTGTGGAGTATTTCCACAACAGGACCGCATAATTCTTTACCCGAGTTGGACCATTCTTTACCACAAACTGTAACTCTGAGATCCAGTCGACAAACTATAACACTAGCATGGACTTGTTAAATTGATGGGCTAACCCATCTTGTTGAGCTGGTGTAGAAAGTCAGTTCGGTGAGTATGGATTAGTTTTCAGCCTGGTCAGGTGGGTTTGGTGAATCATGAGATTAGCCATTATAGTTTTATAATTAAGGTAATATTTAAAATTATAGTAATGATTGTTTTTTTAATAATTTTTTTATTTAAAAATATATTAAAATAATATATTTTTAAATTTATTTTTGATATCAGCACAACAAAATAATTTAAAATTATATAAAAAAATTAGTTTGAAATAAAATAAAATTTCAAGAATTTTCGTTTTTTATACTAAAATAACAAACATACTTTAAAAAACTTAGGGTGCAAGCTTGCTTCTTCTTCTTCTTCTTCTTCTTCTTTTCTCCCACTTTTTTTCTTTTATTTTTTTAATTTTATTCTTTAATATTTACTTAATTTTGAATTTATCTTCATACATTGTTTACTTAATATTTAAATAAATATCTCAAGATGTAACCATAAAATGCCCAAATCCAATTTAAAGTTTTCATATGGCTTTATCAACCGAGATGTTTTTTTTTGTTAACTGCTCGGTTATTTATATGCCATCAATTGAAGATGGATAGTTTATCTTGTGTGCTTTTTTTATATTCCTTATTATTCGAAAACAAGAAACAAATGCTCTTTTATTATTTAATATATATATATATATATATATATATATATATATATATATATTTGACACACACACATATATAACCTATGATTTGGTTAACTAAATTGTCATCCTTGTAAGACCTATTTTGATTTAAAAAAAAAGTTTAGGTAAGCTGTTTTAATTTTTTTTAAAAGAAAATAAAACAATACCATTTTGAATTGATTCGGGTTAATTTAGGTTGACCATTTAATCCGTGACTTAGAGCTTGGGCGGGTCATGGGTTGAGTTTTATAATTATGTTTTTTATATATTAAAATGATAAAAAGACTTTAAAAATCAATTTAAAATTATTTTTTAATCTAATAGTGTTTTTTATTTTATTTTATTGATAGAGTTATTTAAGTTTTGATTATTTCAACCATATTCAACTGGTGTGTGTTCAAATGTTTACTCAAAGCACAAGAGTTGACAGTCTAATAGGAGCATGAACCGCTGAAACAAAAACAAAAGAAGCACATTATATTATAGTTATAGAATACACTAAAAGGTGTGGATGAATTAAGCAGATTTACATTGTTCATACACCCATAAAATATTATGGATTTACTGTTTATTTTCTAATAATTTATTTTGTTTCTCAAAAAAATTTTAAACGATTTAATCATAATTTAAACCTAATCGTTAAAAATGAATCAAATATTGATGACGTTCCAAAGATTTCACAAAAAAAAAACTTAGGTCTTTAATCTTTAAAAATAACATAATTTATACAATTTAGATTCTTTTAAATTTTCAAAATTCAGTTTTAGTACAAAAGTTCATTTGTATTATTTTTCAGTCTCTGTTTAGAGAGAGGAGAGAGAGATAGGTCGCCAGATTGTAGCGACGAGAGAGAAAATTATTGTTCACACCATTTCTATCTACTAAAATAGTTTTTCTTAGTATCCACGGGTTTCATGCGATAAGAGGGGCTTGATGGTGAGTATTTTAAAAGCAATGTTGTCTGAAAAAACAGATCTAAGCCTAGAAAGCCAAAACTAGCCCGATTTAATTTCATATTTTGGATCTTTTTTTGGGTATTTTGTGTTGATGGGTTGTTTGTAAGTATTCTAAGGGTGTTGGTGAGGTGTGTTTGGAGTTGAAATGAATTAAAAAATAGTTTTCCTGGCAAAAAAAAAATGTTGCCATGATTTTTCAGCCATTATTACAGTAACCAAAATATGGGCTTGCAAATAACACATCATCTACCTTGATAGACGATGTCTTATTATCCTTTTCTCTCAAGAAAATAGAGGCGAACGACATGTTATCTGCTGGTTTAAAAATAAAAAATAAAACCAAGCCTAGCCCCATGGACTTGGGCTTGAAGGCCCACCTATGTGACTGAGCTTTTCAATGATCAAACACGTTGGGCCATGGGTCCGCAAACCTGAGCTTTTTTTTGTTTTTTTTAAATTTAAATCTAAAAGAAAAAAAATATTGAACCTGATTAAGTTTATGTCCCGGATCATATGTTTGATGAATTAAGCCAAAATACTCGAGATATTCTTTTTAATATTTTTTTTAATTGATATATTTTTTAATGCCTTTTTTTTTAAATAATTTGTAAATTTATGTTTCAATTAATAACCCTCCTATGTCATTTTATTTTTTGCTTATTTAACCTTTTTTGGATAAATATTTTTTTTTAATGGTGCTGTATTCATTTAATTTTTGAAAAAAATATTCTGATTCATTTATAATTTTTTTTTATCTTTGGTAGAAATAAACTTTATTTTTAAAAATAAAAAATATTTATTTTCAGATAAAGTTTCTAATATATGTAGCCATGCATAATGTTTTTTTTTCTTTTTATTTTATTCAATCAATTTAACATATGTGTGTTTATCTCTATTATAGTTTGATTGAAAAAGAATTAATTTTAATAAATAAATTGAGCAAACACAACCGGATAAATGTTCATTCTTGCAAAATTAAATATCGTAATGCATATATATATCTTTTAATTTTTTCAATTTTATTTTCAGTTATCATTAACACTAAAGCATGTGATCTTTTTACTGCAGACAAAACATTGTGTTGCATTGTTCACACATTCACATATTATTGTTAAGTTATTGTATATTTTAATATTTTCACTTTAGTCCTTAAATTTTTATTTATGATGATTTGATCCTAAATTGAAGGTGAATTGCTTATGATTTCTTAGGCAAGGGCAACACAGAAAGAAGAGGGCTTTAAATAAAAAAGGTAAGGCAAAATGGGTGGTGTGTCCAAAGTTTTTTTTTTTTAAATACACTTTGGTCTTTAAGCTTTACAGATAATTTAATTTAGGTTAATTTGAATGTCTAAGATTGAATTTTGATCTAAAACTCTATTTTCCTTATATTTTAGTTTCTAGTTAGAGAGAGAAAAGAGAAGGAATTGCTAAATTCCAATATTAGAAAGATAAAATTAGAGTTTACAATGATTCTGGACACCAAAAATATCTATCTTAGTACCAAGATTGCATTCAGTGAGAGAGGGTTCCACCTAGGTGTATTTAAACCTTAAAATTGCCTAAAAAATTATATCTAAGCTTGAGAAGAGTTTTTATTTCTGGTTGATTTCAAGTTTTTCTGTGGTTTTTTTTATGGAAATTTATAAGTATACCCAGGTGTTTACAGTTTTTTTTAGGTATTTCAAGTTAAAATTGGGGTTTCTATGCAAAAAAACAAGAATCTTGATTTTCTGGTCGCCATAATGGCCAAAATCTAGATAATTCCAGATAACGTGTCATCTATTTTTATATATAAAAAAATTGAGGCGGACTACACCCTATCAGCTTTTTAAAAAAAAATTAAAGGCCTATGAGCAGACCCTTTACTCATGGGCCAGGCGCTTGGCCTAGCTTACCATGTTCTTTTTTTATTATTGTTTTTTGTTTTTAATTAATACCTTTTTATATTTTTTTCTAAATAATTCTAAATCTATATTTTAATTAATACCCCCTCTTTGTGAATTTTTTTATGTTTATTTGGCCTTTTTTTAAGTACTAAATTATTTATAATTATATTATGTGTATTTAAGTTTTTAAGATGTTAATATGATTCCCATATATATATATATATGTTTCGTAACGTTTCTGTACTGTTCAGAATCTGCAACCGCAGTTGCCCCTGTGTACATCCATAAAGAGTTAAGAAACCAGGCCAGCCTGTTCTGCTTTTGACCTGCATTTCACTTGACTGAAACATCGCCTTTCACAAAAAAAGAAGAAAAAAAGCACTGAAACATTTGATCATACCCTTGTTAGCCCATGTTTTTCCACGATCGTGGGGCCTGGCCTTAAATCTTTACGTCAAATTGTTTCTTTCAAAAGCTACCTAATCCTGTCACAACACACAGTACTGGACTCGTTAGAGTTTTATCTTCTTTTGATATGTTTTTACTGCCAATCTTTGTTGTTATTGTTTTCTTTTACATGTGTTAATGTTCAAACATGTTGATTATACACTTTACAGTAAAAATATTTTCGAAATGTATCTACTTGTATGCCATTCATCTAACAAATCAACACTAGAATTCGATCTGGAGATTGAGATTTCGAGGTTGAACCAATCAAAATTATTAAACTCATTCTGGGTCGTAAATATAACAAGTCAATTTCGTTAAAAACCTGGCTCGGGCTGGATGGCGAGTGGAGCCGGGTTGAATAATCTTGGAAATGAATATAATCATCATTGCTAGCCAAGACAAACAGGCCTCTCAGGGCCAGGAGCTTAATCAGTCTAGTCAAAATCAGTGGATAAACTCTCCTTTATCTATGCTAATTGTTCATTGTTACGATATCCATCACGCTGCAGTGTCACATACATCAATGTTTAGACTGATGTGGGGGTTGACAAAAGGGAAAGCAAGATCTTGAGTGGACTGGAAAAGCTAGCTGCTCGCAGATGTTATTTCAGTAGAGCAAGTAAGAATAATAATGATAATAAGGGTTTTCTATCCACCTACCCCAGACGTAAAAGCCGGATCCACTCGTGCTTTTGCTGCTGCTTCTTGTCTTCCGTCCCTGTCACAGTCTCTCTGGGTTAGCTTTGTTTTCAGTTTTCTTTCTTTCCATGAAACTTCATTAGGACAGATCAGTTTCATCCATGTACCAACCCGAAATATGTCGAGTAAAAAAGCTCTTTAGGGTTCCTCTTTGCCAACAAAATTGCTTCTCCCAACTCAACGGGTTAGATTTATAAGACGTGACTTTGCCGCCATCACAGGGGAGACTAGCTAGAATGGCCTTTTAGGGCACAAACAATTTGTTGGCTTGGGTTTAGATTGGGCCGGATATGATGGTACAACCTCAAAAACCAAATTCCTTCTAACCATTCCAAAAATTTCAATTCCTGACGATTATTATATACAATTATTAAAATATATCGGTTTATAATAGAATAAACTGATGTAGAACCAACAACTCTAAAAAAATATAGTAAGACTTCTCGATAGAAAATATAAAAATCCCTATACTAAAAAAGCTATCATACTTAAATGATGAAATGAATACCATATTTAACACATTTAACACGTATAATAGTAAAGATTCTGAAATTTAGAACTCGTAGAATTAGTCAAGGTGAATGCAAGTTGATCCGGATACTTCACATAACTTAAAAATAAATAAATAAATAAATAAATAAAAAGATCATGAAACTCGCTCTCTTATCTAATTTATTTTTCCTATAACAATAACACATATATTATTATTATTATTATACTCTTAGTCGGTTTATTGTTTGTACAGATTTTGTGTGTGTATAAATTTGAAATATGATCATTAATAGAAACTTGTTATAGAAAGCATATATCATGCCATAAGATTTTAGTATATTGTTTTTCTATGATAGGCAACTTGTGTTTAAAACTTTAGATTAAACCAAAATGTTGGCAGTTCAAAATACTTTTTTTTCTTATTAAACTCGTTTTATGTTCATATACAATCCCGAATTACATGAAATTTGCACCAAACTTTTGCCTTGGTATGTAGATGAAATTTTTTTAAAAATTATATTACTTACAAGTGAGGTTTTTTCATTTAAAGTTTATTTCTATGTATAATAATATGACATGCTAGCATTCTAAAACAAGCTCAAGATCACTAAAATCGTAGTCCTAGTAAGTGAGATTTAAGATCTCAAAGTATGTCACTTGAACACCAAAAAAAAAAAAAAATGAATAGTGGTTATTTGCTCATTTTCGAGGTTTGAAATTTCCTTATGCTTTGCTAAAAGTGTCGAAACTTTGTTCCTATGTGTAGTATGTATGACATGCCAGTTTTTCAACAGGCACCAGAGATGTAAGAACTCAAAATAAGCTATTTAACAGCCTGTTTGGTATCATTATAGAATTTTTTAAAAAAAGTTTTTTTTGTTTAAAAATATATTAAAGTAATATTTTTTATTTTTTAAAAATTTATTTTTAATATTAGCACATCAAAACTATCTAAAAACACAAAAAATAATTAATTTAAAATAAAAAAATAAAAAATTTCAATTTGTTTTCCAAAAACACTTTTAAAACAAAAAAAAAAAACACAAAAAATCAATAAAGTTTCAACCGTTGGAGAAGCTGTCTGAGAGACCCCTCAGAAAAGTCAAGTTCCACATGGAGGGTTATTGTCTGTAGCCAATGTGTTAAGGTTGTTTGTTGCCATTATCAAACAAGGAGTCCATATGAAGGAAAACACAGGGCACTTGGGGGGCTCCATGCACACAATGTTGCATGAACGAAATTGCTAGCGTGAGGAAGATGACCACCCATGATTTTGTTTCGTATCAATCAAAGCATTTCCAACAATTAATTAAATCTAATACCTTTAATTGGTTTTATGTGAATAAAAATATCGATAGAAGATTGGACACTAAAGATTGAAGAATATTTTGAGAAACTAAAACAATACATTCAAATGGATTGTAACTAGTCTAGAGTTTATGTTTATTTTTGTGTTTCAAAAATGCTTTTGATAAAATTTTAAGATTTTTTTATTTTTTTCTTTGCTTTAAATTAATATTTTTTGGTGTTTTTAAATCATTTTGATGCGTTGATTTTAAAAATAATTTTTTTAAAATATCATTTTGATATATTTATAAGTGAAAAATATTTTGAAAAGCAATGACACAAGGTGAAAGTGTTAATTGAAACTTAATGAAGGAATTTCATGAGAAATCTATAAGATCTCAAGAAAGGTGATATGTTATGTTAGGTATTCCTTATCGAAGATCCAATTCAACTCAAAAGTTTAAGTTATTAAATAAGATTTCAAGATATAATTTGTATTATTTTCTAACACATCACTATCAAGTAAAAGTTCTTTAGATTTAAAACTTGCACAGACCTACACTATCCTCAAGTGAAAGCTCTTTAGATTTGAAATTTGCGCAAACTCATATTACCTTTGTGCTTAATTTTTATCAAATAAATGGAGATGGTGAGATTCAAAATCGTAACTGTTTGGTCATCAAGACTCTGATACCATGTCAAATAACTATTTTGACCTAATAACTTAAACTATTAAGTGATATTTTAAGATATGATTTATATTATTTTCTAACACTCTTAATTAATATTCATAGTGGAATAATGATATAGATTTTTGACCCATAAGAGTTGTCCCGTAAAAATAATAAAAATATCTTCATCTAGAATTTTTTTAATTATATTTATTTTTTAAAAAATATAAATTAATAAAATATCGCTACTTACTTTACAAACATTACACTACTGACATATAACTGATAACTAAAAATTTAAGAGAAAGATTTCTCTCTATAAAAATATCAAAACATCTCTTCTAAAAAAAGACTTGACATTTAAATGATGAGAATACGTGGGTTTTCTTTAGTGATTATAGATTGATCATGCGAGCACGTGGAATGACAAAGGTCCAGAGTATTGGATAATAGACTCTACGGCTTGGAGTAGAGATACATTCCTTGATCTGATTATATTTTCCACACAATTTATTTCAACCCACCAATATAAAAAATATTAACATTTATATAAATGAATATTGTATTTTTTTAAATTTTAAAAAAAATGTATCTCAACTGATTAGATTTTAAATTTATTTTTTAGAAATTATTAATTTAAGTGTCATAAATTTTAGAACTACTAAAGATTTATTTAGACATGAATTTCAGGTCTTGAAAGACTAGTCAAGAAATATATAAATTAACTTGAATATTTACGATTAATATATATATATATATATATTTTTTTTTTTTTTTGTAGACATTTGACATTTTGTTGATGGGGGTACCGATACCAACAGCACCCCCAACAAATTCAACCTTTTCTTTTTTCTTAAAAGAAAAAAAAGAAGAAAAACTTCCTGTTACCAGAGGGTGGGATCTCAACGATGCTTTTAAGATGGATGCTTTTGAATCTTAGTATTCGTTTGAAAGAACTTTGCTCCAAAATTCTCTTGAAAAGAAGAGCCCAGGCTCTTTCCTTTCCTTCATAAAAAGGCACTCATTCAAGAGAACATGAACAGTTATTCTCTTTCAGTGAACAGTGTGTAACCCTCGGAAAATGGCATCGTTCGTACGTTGCAAAGCCTACCAACGATTTCGTCCTCCGATTAAGACCCACCATGCTACCTGCATGATACATCCACTTCGATCTCAGATGCAGCAGGACCCCCCACTCCCTTTCCCTCTCCCCCAGCTCTTTCTCGATCATAGCTGCTGACCCAATCCCAAAGACAATTCTCCCTCTTTCTCCCTTAGTGGTCGACTCATTATGTTATTGTTTTGGGGTCCCTTGTTGCTTGAATTTTGCCAAAATGCTTTCACTTTGGATATGCAAGTATGTGTTTTGTAATGCGTTTGCGTTGTATTTTAAACTGATTCTTAAAATGTGTTGCATGAACTGATCGAAAGAAAGTCGAACTTGATGATTTTATGCTCAAATATATTCTTACAAAAACACTGAGACCATGTTATCAAACATATATGATCAAGTGTTTTTAAAATAATTTCTATGTCTTTGAAAGGATGTAATATTTAATTTTATAGCCCCTTTCAAACCAAAACAATTCATGCAAGGCAGGGAGCCCTAGACCATCGTAGCTAGGTTATATAAACAACAAGTTAAACTATAATTGTATACGATCATAAATGATGAAATGAGGATTTGCAAATACGAAGGTATCGTAGTTGGACCCATGTACCATTGTTGAAGCAAACAAGGTACTAAGAAAAAGGTGAAGCAAATATTGCCTTTGCGTGGACTAGGGCCATGGTTGCAGTGTAGAGTGGACACCCGTATCCTGCGCCAAAGATTAGCTGATTCACATGACGACATCTTCTTTATTTTATTTGAAATGGCTGGTACCACATGTTGCCCCCTTTATATATATGTTACATGTTCAAAGGCCCCCTACCAAGGCGAAAACAAAACTTTGTTACTGCCATAAGTTCCATTCAGATAGTTTCTCTGGGGAGGATTTCTCTTGCAGGCATGGACTACTATTCTACTACAAACCCTAGCTCATCTGGGTCATCTTCAGCGCCCAAGAATAGCAAGGAGAAGAAGAAGGGTGGCAGGAAGAGCAGCGGTGGGGTGAAGTTATCAACTGACCCGCAAAGTGTGGCTGCAAGGGAAAGGAGGCATCGTATAAGCGACAGGTTCAAGATTCTGCAAAGCTTGGTTCCTGGTGGGACGAAGATGGATACAGTGTCCATGTTAGAGGAAGCCATTAACTATGTTAAGTTTCTAAAGACTCAAGTATTGCTTCACCAAACTATAATGAACTTTGTGGATGATGAACGATCTCTTGATCATTATCTCCCTGCTGATTATTCTACTGCTCTTCCTACTGAGCAACCTTCATACTTGGACGGCAACTTCGCACCTGTAGTGCATCCTTCAATTTCAGTACTACCATGCCCAGATTCTTACCTTCTAGGTGAAAATTACATGCAATATGATGCATTTGATATTAAGAACTAGTACTTCCTCTTTAGTATTTCTCTGTGTACGTATGGCAAGCACGCCTTGATTGTAGTGTAGATTGGGCAGACGTGCAAGTGGTACCATAAACCTTAATTGTTTGTGTTAATTATAATTAGTAAAAGGTTAGTTGTTGTATGGTTCTAAATGAAATGAATTCAGAAGAATTGTCAAGGTGTGTTCGATTAATTAATGACTAAATAGAGTTTGTGCTGCCCAATTTGATTGGCTGATCAAAGAAGAGAGATGTGCCAATGCTACCTTGATAAAAATTTAGAGTAGAAAATTCACTATCAGAACATTAACAAATATAATTAGAAATATCAATAGAATTTTTTTTGTCATTATACGCCGATGAAATTACAGTGAAAAAAAAAAAAAATTAAATAATACGGTAACATGTAATTTTTTACCTATAAAATTAATTCAATAATAAAATATGTTCTTAAATATATCAATAGAAAAAATCTCTCGGTATATTACTAACTAAATTTTCCCGGTTATAGCATGCACATAATTATGTGTTATAATTGTGATGAACGAAAACCTTTTATTTAGTAAGTATGTTATTTAAAATATCAATATTTTTGAATAATTCATCTTTATAATATCATAAATTAATACATTGTTGAATTTTTCATAGGCAACATCATAAATATTTACTGTTCTAGAACTCATAGCTAACTATATGCTAAATTTTTCGATTACAAGATGAATAATTTTCAAAGTGGTTTAGAACACATGTAAGTACCTTTTCTTCTTTATTTGTGTTTTGTTTTTGCATTATTTTTATTTTTTAGGTCATTATTTTTGTTTTTAGATCATTATTTTTGTTCAATTTTGTTTTCTTAAATTAATAGTGATGTTAAATTTTAGTTGTTATTGAAATATTTTTTGTGAATTTAGGATCACAAATATTACCATTTATAAGTAATTGTATTGAATCTTAGTTGTTATTGAAATAATTGTTTCATTATTTTGTTAAATTTTAGTTATTTTTTTTAATTTTACCCTGCAATTGAATTAAATATGTAGGGTTAGTTTTAATTTTTGTAAATTTAGGTTAAATTTTGGTAAATTTAGGATTATATATATTACCACTTAGAAAATGAGACTTTTTTATGAAATTGAATTATTCTAATTTGTTGAAAGAAATTAGATAAAATCAACTGGTTTATGACATATATATTGTGTATTTGCTGGTTTAAAAATTTTAGGCAATTTCCCTTAGAGGGGAGGTGCTGCTGATTTTTTTTTATTACATCCATTTTTTTATTTTTTATTTTTTAAAAATATATTTAACTGATACCATTTTTATCTTGCAGGCTACGGTTCTTGGATGCGAGCCAAGCCCAATGGAGCTTTATGTTGAAACTCATGTGCGAAGTGATGACCTCTTAAAAGGGGTGCAATAGTTCATGGACAGCTGAGCTCGACACTTTGTGGGATGTTGATTTTTAACCATTTTTTTTATTAAGTTATAATTTTCTTTAATTTGTTGAATTTATTGTTTCTTTCCAAGATACATATAATAGCCGCTTGAAGGAGAGATACGTGGACAATCCTTTAACCCATCTGAATATTGATTCAGATTTGTGATTGGAGACATGATCGTCTGGTGGGTCTGATAGAATTCGGGTGTACAAAATCTCTAGCACTACGACTAGGAACTTGTGGACGACCTGTAGTTTTTTGACCGTTGGATACTCACAATCAATTCCGAGCACTCAAATCTAGAGTTCATGTGGATGTTAGACCAACGAGTACAGGATCGAATGGTCCATCTCAATGAAAAATATGAACGACTTATTGCGGATTATGAAGAACTCCGCTAAGTGTTAACGGAGATGAGATCACATATAGGGGATCCATGTGCTCCTCCTTATTGGCCTCACGGTCCTGATGACAACCAACCTTTTTCTTCTCCTCCTCCTCCTCCTCCAGTGCTGCTTTTATTTTAGATTTATTGTATTTGAACCAAAAAATGTTTAAATTGTAATAAATATTAATTTTTATATTATTTTAATTAATTTTAATTATTTTCTACTTTTGTTCAATATATTTTTTGAAAAATATATTTTAAATTATTATTAACGTGGTTATCAAAAGACCACTTCCGTTGACATATTCTATAGAGTTACAAAAAAATTACTATAATTGTCACTATTACTATTAATTCTCCGAAGAAATCATGGAATGTATTTTGTTGATGATAAATTATATTTACCGCATAAAAACTAAAACATCAATGAAATTATATTTGGTTTTTTTTAAAGGTATTTTGCCAATGATTTGATTATACAATATGATTTGATCAGCACGTACACCCAAGATGATAGAATACTAGGACTTTATTAATTAAGAGACAAAATCTTAGACTAGTTACAACTAGGAATAATTCAAGACCACTTCACTATCATCTCCTTCCATTGATAACTTTGGGGTATGCATTTGGTTAGTTTGGTTAGACATTTGGACATGAATAGAGAGATTCATTTCCAATTTTATGTGTACGTAATGCTTATTTGATTCCTCTATAAATACAATTTCCAGAAGAAAATTGACATATTAATTGTAGTTTAAGCAGAATAAATCACGTTATTTTATGATAATATAAAGTCTCTATTGCAAATAAATTAAATGGTGTTAAAACAAGAAATAACATGGTAGAATTCAGGTTGTGTTTACTTTCAGAAAATATTTTTTTGATTCCATCTACATAGATTTTTTTTCATAAGTAAACATGTTTATTACATATATTTTTAAAAAAATATAAAACAAAGGCCTTATTTATCATAGTAATTATCTAATTATATAATATTAACTTTATTTCACTCAAATTAAAAATTATCATGAAAAACATTATATTGTTAAATTCAAAAAACTTTATGTTAGATTTATAATAAAAAATAAAATTATAATACTTGAAAATTTATATAAAAATAATATTAATCTTTTATATTGTTTGAAAGTGCTTATATATAATTATTATCCATATTTTTTCTTCAATTGAAAAACAATGAAAAATTGTATTGAAAAATATGGAGAACCTATAAAATATGTTTTTCGAGCACATTATAAATTTAAAAAACTAAAACAATTTGTTTTCTAAATGAAAAAATATTGCATTTGATCAATAAATTTCATTATTCTTTTTCTGACTCTAGTTTTCAAAACATGCCCTATAATTTTGAAGTTTTTCAATTTTCTAAATAGTGAAGAATTAGAAATCACATGTTTTCAATAACACAGTTTTTATTTTCAATTAAAAATATGTTTTTTAAATTAAAAAAAAAACTGAATTTCTTTTTCATAAGTTTTTCCCATTCCTTTCCGTTTCCAAATGAAAGGACTTCGCCACATATCATTTTTTTGTTCTTAATATTTCTTTGTACAAAGCCTTGGCCGTTGGGTGCTCAATAGAAACATCGTTTTCTGTGGCAGAGTTACAGTATAAATCACTATTATGTTTTAGCCTTGGGTAGTTTTTTACCCGCGCTTTTTGTTACGGGTAATTTTTAAAATTTATTTTTATCTAGTTTTTTAAAAAAATTATAATAAATATTTTTATGAAAGACTACAATTTAATTTTTTAAGAAAATTTTTTATTAAATTAATTATTTTTTTATACATGCATTTTTTTACCAAAATATTTTTTTATAAGTCAATTAATTTTTTTTTATATAAAAAATTAAATAATTTAAAACGTAGGAAAATATGCATCTCTTCAATTTAAGCCACATTTTTTTTATTAATGCATTTCTTTTTTTAACGGAAACTTTTTTAAGTAAAAAAAAAGTTTTTTAAATAAAAAACTTATAAAAGCAAGTTAAAAAAAACCATTAAAAATCATATGTCTTGATATTTTGTATGCAATCAATAAAAAAATAATAAATTTGATAAAACTATGTAAAAAACCTTACAATAAAAAAATAAAAAAACAAAAATTATTTTTACTAAATATCCATGACCATAAATCTAAAAAAAATAATTTACATTTTAGGTTCATATATAATAATTAACAAAATAACTGCTAATATAAAAATGCTAAAATATAATTTGAAAAAATGGAAAAATTGATTGGTGTTTAATGGAATATTATTTTACATATAATATAAATTATTTTATTAATAATGAATTTTAATTAAAATTTTAAGAATTGTTTTTAAATAAACCAAAGGATTTTCCGTGCCTCACCTATTATAAGAAGATATGGTGTGCTTGAGCCAGCAATGCCAAATCCACGTATCTGGCCTTCTAAGTTTTTTTCTGTTAAGAAGATGGATATATGTCGTCGACTGTATTTTATTTTATTTTATTTTTAAAAAAGTGTAAACAATATATTATCTAGTGATATAAATTAAGTGGCTGAAAAATCAAATTCCAATATTTAGGATCCTAAAAATCTATTTTAAGCTGTTTATCATTGAAAACACCATAAGAATCTAAATAAATTTATTTTTGTCTCAAAACACCCTTAAATCATTCCAAGAACTAAAATTAAACCAAATAAAAAAAATAAAAAAAATGAAAAAAACCTGAGCCTATCCAATTTATTACGCTAAATTCCTGACTTGGATCATGAAATTAAGATAACCTCATATAAAATAAATTAAAATAAATTATAAAGTTTAATTTTCAATCAGCCAAAATGATGAAAGATGAGATTGAAAAAAAATCATTTAAAAAAGACCTAAATAAACTTAAGTCAACTTGTAAAACTTGTGACTTGAGTTATGAAACTGAGATAATCTTATAAAAAACAAATAAAAATAAATTATAAGTTTAATATGTAACAAATTTAATGTGTAAAGTACGAAATTAAAAAACAAAATTAAAATTAATTTTTTTTAAAAAATAATGATATAATAAACTTTACTTTGTGAAAAAGTAACAATGATTTCCTCTTCTCAATTAGATGCTAATGGCAATACAATTCTCTTATTTTGATAACAACTAATTACTTAAACTAATGATACCTACATACATACATACATACATACATACATACATACATACATACATACATACAATGGCCTACAGTCAATTGACTATTTTATTCTAAGCCCATGCTTGAGCAACATGCAGAGTGGCTCAATCCTAATGGGCTGTGAGCAATATGCCAGAGAGTTGCTCAATCAATCCTATTGGGTTCGGAGCAATATGCCATAGAGTGGCTCAATCAATACTAATGGGGAGTGGCTCGAACCTAACGGGCTAGTCAGGTTAGTTTCAAACTGCAAAATTAAAGCCCCAGTTTTAAGCTTATCCTAAAAAATCTTCGGAGTATAATTTAACTCGGTTTCTCATAGAGCATCGCTTCGGCTCCATTTTCCATGGCGCATATATTTCTACTGCGGACTGCTGGGAAGAATTTCTTGAGAAATTGTTCCATAAAGTTCACTCCATCTTTAAATTTAAATGCTTAAATTAGTCATCATATTCCCTTATATATAAATTAAATTAATTAATGCACAAACAATGTAAACAATGCTTTCTGATTATAAGACTATGGAGAAAGTGAGAGAATTCAAAGTTTAGAATAAAAAGAAAACGACATGTTAGAGCAACACCTGAAATTCCATTGTCGAAGACCCAAAATAAACCTCCGATGGAAGATAGGATATCATAATGAAGTAATCATATCATTGTACTGTTAAAAAAATATTTTAGTTAAAAGCTTAAAATATTAGGTGGGACTCTAATATTTGAATTATATAATTATTTAACACACGCCTTAAATAAAAGCCTTTTGGACTGGAAAATTGCACAAGCTCATGTTATTTTGTGCTTAATTTTTATCAAATAAAATGTGAGTAGTGAGATTCAAATTCATGACTGCTTGATCAACAAAGCTCTAATATCATGTCAAAGAACCTTCTCATCCAAAAACTTAAGTTATTAGATGAGACTTCAAAATATAATTTATATAATTCTCTAACACACACTACTACCTTCACTTGCTATATCTCATCTTAACCCTCCAAGTTTAAAGAGAAGAAGAGATTCAAGTAGTAAACAATACATAGAGAATAAAAAAAAAAAAGCAGCCTTCCTTCAGTCAACATCAAATATTTTCTATGTAGGATTGTAATATTTTTAAATTAAAAAAAGAAGGTTTAATAGGAAATGACAATAATACCCTTAGAAGACTAAGTTTTAGGTATATATGGATGAAGGACATATTAGTAAATGAACAAAGAGTTGGTAAATATAAAAGAAAGAAGAAAAAAAAAAGAAGACTTATATTTGAAGAGAGGAAACTGTAAGAATAAGAGAAAGAAGAAAAGATAAAGGAAGGAAAAAAGAGTTAGAAAAAATAATTTTGAAGATTTTGTTTTGGGTTTGATTGATGAATTGATTGTAATATTATGAGTAATGATTTGTTTAGCTGATTTTGAAACATTTTGAATAAGGATGATGATTTTGAGTTATAGTTTGTTTAAATGATGAATTTAAGTTAGAGATTTTGGTAGTTCAGTAAGAGATCTATGAAAAAAGCTAGGTTTGAGCTTGAAGATGATAAAATTTCAGTTTGGTCCCTTAATTTGTGAAATTTACACTTTAGGGTTTGAAAAAATAACAGTTTGGTCCCCAAATCAAAATTCAAGATTATGGACAGAATTGAGGATTAATTGTGGGCAAAATTTTAGTGTAGTTATGAATTTATGACATTTTCCGCATGGTCCTCCAATTTGATAAAATTACAATTTGACCTCTAAAAATCTGATAAAATTCCAAATTGATCCCTAGTTATAATTTTAGTTTTCAGGTTGGTTTGATGAATAATTGAGATTTATTTGGTGAATTATTATCAAATTTTATGATTTTTTTCTTTTAAATTAGATTTTGCGAAAAACATCTTATTTTTGGGTTTTTTTTTTTTTAAGAAAAAACACCGGTTTGATTTATAAACATATAGGTTATGAGCTAGACCCTTAGTTAAATGTATTAAATAGGTTTTACATTCTTTTTGAGTCATTTTTTAGTATATTTCCTTTTATATTCAGATAATCCTGATATTTTACTTGTAGGATATCAATAGAATTGCATTCGATATTTGCTTCCGTATCATTTCTACTTTTGAATCAGGTGAGTAAATAATATTCACATGCTGAGAATTAATATAAATACTTGAATTGTTAATATGGAATTGATTGTGCTTCTCGGTAATTCTTATATTGTTATTTATTCCTTATTTATGATTTAGCATGATCACTTATTGAAATTGAATCTTTAATATGAACCATTATACTTCTGAAATGATAACTTTTATGTTAAGATAATCAATTTATATTACGGAATTAGTTATGTTATCATGTTGCGGAGAAATTTGTTTTGTTTACATAGGTGAAAAAGTTAGTATGTAAGTTTGAGTTCGTAAAGGTATAGAAATCTGGAAAGAGATGTTGTCTATAAACTGGTCATGGATTTAGAAATCGGATTGTAACAAGAATAATAATGGAATAAGATATCTACTCTAAAATGAACACTGAGCTGATCATAGCCTTTCTTGATCCCAACCAAGATATTAAAATGAAACTAAGAACAACAATTAATTTTACAACAACAAAGTTAAAACTTAACTGCATATACTTCATGCAGCTTCAATTTTAGTCTGTTCATCCATTTCCCCCACAATTTTGTTCCAAAACCCGTGCTCCCTCCACACCCTCTCCATTTTCTCGATTGGTGTATTCTTGGTCTCCGGCAGCAAATAGTATATAAAGGCAGTCATCACTACAACCCAGCCCCCAAAGAAAAAGAAAATTCCAGACTTGAAGTGGCAAAGCATGGCTAGAAATGTTTGTGCAACAATGAAAGTGAAGAGAAAGCTTACAGCAACCACAATACTTTGCCCTGCTGATCGAATTTCCAGCGGAAAAATCTCACTAGGAACTAACCATCCTAATGGACCCCATGACCAGCCAAACCCAGCTACGTAAATACAAATCAAAATCAACACAACATAAGCATATCCTTCGCCTATACCACCATGATCACCTAGCTGAGCTGCCATTATTCCTCCCACCATTATTTGTGACACTAACATCTGCACACCACCAAATATAAACAATGCTCTTCTGCCAAGTTTGTCGACTACAAGCATTGATATAAATGTTGATCCAGTACCCACAATCCCAGTCACAACTGAAGACATGAGAGATGCGCTTTCGCCTAGTCCTATTGTCCTGAAAAGTATAGGAGCATAAAATGCAATCACATTGATTCCTGTAACTTGCTGAAAAAATGGTATGGCTATTGCCATTACTAGTTGAGGCCTATACTTCCTTTTTTATGATTTTCTTAAATGGGTGCTCAACGGTTTTTGAGATTGAGCTAGCTTTGATGAGATCATCAAGTTCTGCTTGAACATCTTCAGTTCCTCGGACCCGTTGTAGCATTAGCTTAGCTCTTTCAGTGTCATCAGTGAGCTGAATGAGGCTGTTTGGTGTTTCTGGCAGGAAAACTGCACCTAGTGTAAGGATTGTAGCCGGGACTGCTGCCAAAGCTAGGGAGATTCGCCAGCCCCAACCGCCTTTGATCTTTTCGGTGCCATAGTTTATGAGGTTAGCAGAGAGTGCCCCGATGCCAATACTAAACTGGAACCCATTGTTAATTGCTCCTCTGTATCTTGGTGGTGCCATTTCTGAGAGATAGAGTGGGACTGCCTGCAGAACATGTCGGATATGAAACAAGGTGACTAAAAGAATCAATTGAAAGGAATCATGTAGTTCACCTGGTTAGCAAAACCAACACCAACTCCAAGCAAGACCCGACCAAATATTAGCATATCAACGTTAAATGCTGCACCACCAAGGGCAGCACCAGCAAGGAAGGCAGCGCCTCCTAAAAGAATTGATGGCTTGCGTCCAAATGCCTTCGTTATCGATGAGGCAAAAGAATGAAGCAATAAAACCAGCAACATACATTGAGGATGTGAAGGAGGTCAACAATTGGCTATCAAATTTGCAGTAGTTGCTAATTTCTGTGTCTTCCTTCATCTTTCTGTACACTTTTGGGAAAAATTTCTCCAGAAATGGTTCCATTGAGGTAACACCACCTTCATAATGTAAACTAGCACTCGTTAATCTCTTTGTTTTTTTTTCTTAGTTTCTATCTTAACATCAATGATTCAGCGAACGGATAGTATGATCAAACGAGTTCGATCAGGCAAGTTATAACGTAGCTGTTACCAAATCTTTTGCACATTGCCTATCATTAACTTTGAGTGTGAAACGAATGGTGGCAAGCTTGAAAGAGAAGATAAATTTCTTCTTCCTTTTTGGTTAGTAAACTTGGTAATTTAAATGCTATCTCTAAGTGTAAGATTACTTCATTATATTATGATCTGCATTAAATTACAATCCAGAAAACATGAAAAATACGGTAACTTGAGTTCTATAGTGCCTAAAAACGACCACAAGAGCAAAATTTACAGGTTGACAATGAAGAAAGATCATGTTCAGGATTGAAATAGCAGAGAATTACACACCTGTAATTCCAATATCATAGCCGAAAATGACTCCTCCCATGGCAGCCATCATACAAGACAAAACAACAAACCATGTCATCTTGCCATTGCATAGCCCTCCTTGATCACTTCTTATGCTTAATTCCACTGCCATGAGACAGAACTTTTTTCAAGTTCACACACAAATCTGTGTTTGAGAGAGGAGGCAATTAGGAAGGAGGAGATATCTCAGATGGATAATGATAAAGTGCCGTCTTTCGTTGACTCGCAGACTTCGACATCATAACCAGCCAAGCAGTACTCTTCATAGAAATTATAATATCATGAACACTTTGAACTTTAGAGGAGCATGTGGGACATAATATTGGAATTATATATATGATATGGAATCTTTTCGTTGTTAGACTCATAAGACTCTAAATTAGCAGGTTAATTAGATTAACTCGGTTTAAACGTCAAATATCAGAATTTTTCCCCCTTTTTTCTTGCAGTTGACTGGTCAGATTTGAATCGCGTATGATTGAATCAACTAGATTACTAAAATTTTGTTGGTTCGATGTATTGTCACCTATCTTAGGTTAGGTTTCAAGTGTTAAATTTCCAAGAACATTTCAACCAACCGATAGAGAATCAAATTGCTGGGTTGCCAATCCTGTGTGGGGCAAATTATTGAAAAACAACAAACTTGAATAATTGAGGGATAATAGAAAAACAACATTAATTTATATATGGTGTCTCAACGGAGAGGTCGTAGTCATGTGAACCCCGTCCCTGCACTTGTAAAAAGGGCTGCTCATCAATTGTAATATGCAGGTGGCTATTTGTTCATATGGAAGCCTGTACATTAAATCTCTACATGCTAGACGTGCTGACGGATCTTCTATTTAGTTATTTGTTTTAAAACTTCACTCGACTTACAGATTGGAATGGTTAATCTTTTTTAAAAAAATTAAAATAATATTATTTTTAAAACAATCAATAAATTTTTGACTAATTTTTACTGTATGTCACGTGTCACAGCTGTACCAAGGTTTTTTTTACGAAGTTAGACTAAGTCAATTTTTTTTTTTTTTTAAAAATTCAGATTAGTCTAAGCTCTGAATCAATCAAGTCCTGGGTCAATCCAGTTAGTCCGAGTTTTATAAATAAGATTATTATACTGTTATTAATTTAAATACTCAATATAAACTAAAATGAAAAAAAATCTAATTATTTTTTAAATATGTAAGTTTAATAATAATATATATTAACGATAAATTAAATTTTTTAATATTTTATTATGTCTTGTACATCATCAATTAAACATAAAATAAAAACAATTATTTTATCCTATGTGCCACTATAATTTTTTTTTTAATTTCCTGTTCTGTCTAATTTTATTTTTAGAGTTTTTATATTTTTTTTCGTCACCGCAATAACTAAACCCTACCTAAGTTGTCAGCTAGAAAACTCAAAAACTAAATTACATTCGTAAAAGAATATAAAAAATACCCGAGGAAATAAAAATGCAACTACCGAGTGCATTTTCATGTTTTCCACGTGTAATCATAAGCAGAAACATTTTTTTTTCTTTTTACAACAGTGAATGCTTAGTTTAAGATAAAAAGAAAATGTAATTTAACTAACCGAGCAAAATCTTCACCTGTTTTTCAATTTAAGAACATGTTTTGGTAGTCGCCTCTAAACACAAACATGCAAAAACAAAATTATAAGTCATAATAAACAAAATTTTTAAAAAACGCAACACTGAATGCTAAGATTAAGATTAAAATAGAGAATTTTTATGATTTTTTACTTCCCAATATGGGGAAGAACAATGGCACCTCTTAAGAAGATAGCCATTTTGTTATTGGTTATATCTGAGACAGAGGGACATGGAAATGGAAAACAAACTAGTTGCAGACTCTTGGTGACTGGGTTCGATGCAAAATCAGTTCTTGCTATTGTTCAGCACTTCAGGTACATGAAATTTTGTAGTTTTGCTCGTCTTGCTATGCTATTTAGTCAGTTTCTAACCTGTTCGATAAAATTCCTCAATGAGTTTAACCCCATACAACGAAATTGCGTCAATCAGCTTTACACTCGCATGCTTTCTGTATTATATACAAGTTACAAAACAATAAAACAAGAAACAAAACCTGCACTGTCCTTGTCTCTCAAGATGGCGAAAAAGATGAGAAGGAAGAAGAGGAAGAAGATATCGGTGGTGACTGATAACAAACACATTTTGGGTCATGAATGACCTTTTTTATTGTGATGTCAAGTTTTGTGCAGAACACACAGTACCTTCCTCCAAAGTAATCTTCATTGTCCACTTCCACTTCATCATCATTATCATCATCAGCAGCATCTGTGTTATCTTCTTCTTCAGAAGTTTCTTCGGGCTGGATCCTCCAATCACCTCTCGCGTAGTATCTGAATCCCAACATTGGAAGAAGCACCAAAAGGATTTTATCTATACGGTCGTCGTACAATTTGTTTATTTTCTTGGAGAACAAGAGAGGTGCCACCACAATTCCTGATCCTAGCCCGAACCCCAGGCCAGGGACAATGAACTGCCAATCAAATTCTTTTCTTTGATTGCTTCCCCGTGTAGACTTTGATTCATTGGTTTTGGAGCATGCAATTAACGGAGGCCCGCATAATCCTTGGTTACCTTCAAAGGAATCGGACGAGAACGTCTGGAATTGATTGCCTGTTGGGATCCGTCCCACTAGCCTGTTATATGAGAGATTCAGGACTGAAAGGAATGTCAGGCTTGTTAGCTGTGCTGGGATTTGTCCAGACAATTGGTTAGATGAGAGGTCTAAGGACTCGAGCTGTGACAGGTTGCCTAAAGATGATGGAATTTGGCCTGTGAGTACATTATGTGACAAGTTGAGAACATAGAGGGCATTGAACTGTCCTATGGCATCTGGTATTGGCCCTTCAAAGTTGTTGCTTGAAAAGTCAGCAGAGGTAAAGACAGTTAATATCTTCACCAGCTCCAGCTCGAGACCCTTGAGTGTGACTGTTATTGAATCTTGATAATACAGTCCATTCGTCAGCTTCAGGGGATCATATCTTATGTGCTCAAGGCTTCTGTTTCCACCTTCCATCATTCCTTCCCACGTTTTCAAGCAAATATTTGGTAGATTTCCTCTGAACTGGTTGAAAGCTAGGTCGACGATCTGAAGCCTTGGCCAAGTGCCTTCCATTCGTGGACATCCAATATGCCCGGAGAACGTGTTGTTTCGCAGAACAAGGACACGAAAACTCGATATGGTCTTAAGAAGACACGGGAAGCTGTCATTGATTTGATTGTTCCCAAGGTCTAAGACCTCTAACATAGTGCAATTTGCCAGAGATTTTGGAACCTGCCCTTGCAAGTTGTTTCCACTCAGATCCAGAGTCTTCAATTCACAGCTTCTTGGAAATTTATCAGGAATAATGTCACCGAAGTTGTTTCTCCTTAAATTTAGAACACGAAGAGTCTTAATCTTATCAATTAAACAGGATGGTATTGCTCCTCTCAAACTGTTGTTAGACAAGTCAAGAACTTGTAGCCATTCGGTATTGCATATCGATTGCGGTATTGCTCCGGTAAGGTGATTATTTGAAAGGGAGAAGAAAAGGGTAAAGTTGAAGTAATTACCGATGTTAGGGGGGATGAAGGAAGAAAATTTATTGCTTGAGTAATCCACATAGGTAATATATGATGGAGGAACTGGAATGCTCCCTTGGAGCTGGTTATGATGCAGGTCTAAGATGCTAAGACCAGGAAGAGACAAAGGTCTTTCTAGATCAACCAGAAGATTGCGTGAAAGATTCAGATATTGAAGAAGACTAAGTTCTGAAATCCAACCAGGTACCGGCCCAGTAATTTGGTTGTCTGAAAGGTCTAAATGGAAGAGTTTTGATTGGTTCCTTAGATCTGGAAACATTCCCAGGTCGCAAGAAGCCAATCTTAGTTTCTTGATTTGGGGAAGGGAAGACATGTTGGAATTGCCGCCACTTGCATTCACTCTCAAGTTGTTGTATGAGAGGCCAAGTGTGGTGAGATTGAGAAGTTTCTGAATCCAATTTAATTGCAACGTGCCATTGAGCTTATTGGATGAAAGTTCGAGGACATTGAGTTTTGCAAGACCAAAGACAGAACTGGGAATCGGACCTTCTAATTTGTTGCTGCTCAAATCCAGGGTATCCAAAAAGAGAGGAAGACACGTTTGGAAACTCAGGAATCTGTCCCCCAAATCGGTTGTTGGAAAGCTGTATCTTCTGCAGCGGCGGGATTGCAAACAACGATGAGGGGATGCTCCCGTTGAATGCATTGTTCCTTAAATCAACATAGGTGAGGCTTCGAAGGCCTTCCCAGTGACTGGATGGAATCTCACCTGTTAGTTGATTGTGATAGACATCTACATAGGTGAGATTCTTGGACTTGCGGAATGATGGGAGTGTGCCTGTGAACTTGTTGGATGACAAGTCCAGATAAAACAGCTGGGTGAGATTAGCCATTGAATTTGGAATTGGTCCAGTGAAATTGTTACCCGCTAGCTCTATTCTGGATAATTTCTCGAGTTCACCAATGGACTGTGGTAATGTTCCCGAAAAAATTGAGTTACTGAGCAGGAGGGTCCGAAGAGAGAGATTCTGATGGAACTCCGGAAAAGAACCCTGAAGGAATTCGTTGTATGATAAGTCAAGGATCTCTAGTGTTGGTACCTGGAATATAGCTTGTGGAAATATACCGTTCAACTGGCAAGAGCTGAGCTGCAAGGCAGTCAATTTCGAGTAATTTGCAAGGAATTCTGGAACTGGAGTAGACAAATTATTACCGCTCAAACGAATTATTGAAAGAGACTGAAGCTTTGCAAGGGAAACATCAAGAGGACCTGAAAGATAGCAGTTGGACATGCTCAGCACTTTTAAATTAGGCAGTGAAGATGATAAGGCCTTGCACCAGTCATTTCCGTGTGCTGATATATTAACACCATCAAGAAGGAGCTCTGTTAGGTGTGTGAGATTTTGAACCAATGTTGCCAAATTAGGCTGCTCGAGTTTCAGTGGAGGACCTCCAAGGAAGGAATTGGCAGACAAATCAAGACTAACCAACTTTGTCAGCTTTGAGATATCATTTGGAATCTGGCCTGTAAAGCCAGCACTGGACAAATTCAGTGAAATCAAATCCGTGAGGTTGGCAAACCCGACTGGCAGAGCTGTGCTGAAGCTGTTGAAAGACAAGTTTAGACTATGAAGAAATTGAAGACTGAAAAGCCCGCTTGAATCGTCAAGTCCACCAGTGATTGATTCGAAGCTCAAGTCCAGGCTGATAACACGACCACTACCCTCATCACAAGTTATGCCTGGCCACTCGCAGCAATCTGAGGTTGAATTCCACTTCACTAGTTTTGCAGATACAGATCGATCAAACTCGAGACTGTTCTTTAATTGGAGTAACAAGGATTGCTGATCTTTCCGGCACTGGCCAGAAACCAAAAACACATTGACACCAAAGAATATTGTCAAAAAGGGTATCAAGAAAAGCCATGTAAAGAGAGGAATTTTCATTTGCAAACAATTACGAGACACCCATATAACTGAAGATGGAAAAGCTTGTAATTAATCTGGTTTTGGTATAGGGAATGAAACAGACATGAACATGACCCTTTTAGGTTCAGTTCTTTGCCACCTAAATAGACTCAGGTTTTGCTCGGGACGGTGTCCGACCGAAAGTGAAGAATGGGAGGCAGAAGAAGAAGCAGCAGCTAAAGAGAAAGGATAGGGAGAGATATGGAAAGAGTCAGCAGCAAAATGTTTGTCAAAATAAACTCTCTATGTTTGCAGGCAAAATGAAGGTTGTAGTTGAGAAATGGAGTCGAACTATATTAGACGCGTTTTGTTGTCGGCTTTATTTTATTTGTTTGTTTAGCTTCTGGTTTTGAACCTCTCTTGCAATGTATAGAAAAATCAACGCCCTCCCCCCTTCCCCTTCTTCTTCTTCTTTTTTTTTTTTCTTTTTTTAATTACCTGCGGCTAATTAATTAGAATATGATGGATGATGATATGGAGGCTGAGGCCCATGGCAACGTGTCATATTCTCTCAGAGTGTGTTTTTGGGTGTTTAAAAATAGCCTTCGAAATTTTTTGGTTTTTTTTATTTCAAATTAAGTTTTTTATATTCTTATCATAATGTTAAAATAAATTTTAAAAAATAACTATTATCTACAGTAAACAAAGACTAAAGTAAATGATGCAGGCAGCCTAACCAAATTGACTTTTAGGTAAAGAAGCAGTTACTAATTGATAAGCTGATTCTTCTTCACCTTGAACAAAGGAAATGGTGTTTGAATTTCGAACGTTGCTTCAGAATCAAAAGTAGTTTGGTGCTTCACCACTCTTTTAGAGAGAGACAGACAGAGAGAGAGAGAGAGAGAGACAGAGAGAGAGAGACAGAAACCTAAACCTAATCACGTGAAGTGAAAGCCATAAAGACCAAGCTGCCATAGAATATGATTTATTTTAGGAGGCCCAACGGATTTCTATTATTGCAGGTAGATTTCCTTATCACATTATTACTAGAGGTTTATAAATATATTAAAAAAACTAATTTTAAACAATAATAAATTAAAAAAAAAACACTGTTTAGATCACCATTTCAATTTCCCATAATATTTAACAAAGAATTTTGTTATTTTATATTTTAATTACCCGAGAGACCTCCACAAGGCAGGCTAAAAGAGTCAGAGGACAACAAGCACAGAGTTATGCTTTCATTTCTTTGTTAAAGAATATGAATTATATTGTATTAGGTGGGGCCTCGTGGGGGCCCCACTTTCAAGGTGAGAAAAGTAGAAAACAAAAACTAGTTACTAGTTAATAAAATAGCGTGTGAAACCGTCGACTCTTGAACCTAACTGGAGGCTGAGTGATGAGGTCATGTTTTGTCTGTACATACAATTTCATCCTCTTGGGTTAGACTTTTTAGGTGACTTTGATTGGAGTTTTTGTTTTTTTCTTTAATTACAACAAAAATTATTTAGTTAGCTAAATATCTTTTTAATTTTTGTATTAGTTCTGTACATAATTATATTTTAAATTTTAATTTTTTATAAGCTAAAATAATATTTTTATTTATTTATAAAGACCTATTTGTTATTTATTTTACATAAAAAATTTATCTTACAATAATTTTAATCAAATATGTATTTCTTTAAAAACCACAACTATAAATATATTTTTTAAACCTCTTTTTTCTATACGCCAAAACGATTTCAATTCCATGCTTACACTTCAAGTCATTATAACATGATAACGTCAATTTTACTTTAATCAATGGCAAATGAAAGGTAATATATTATTAGTATTATTATTATTTTGTTTGGTCTGTTTGGAAATGTGAATATAGTTGTTTTTTAATTTTTTTTTTAATTAGAAATAATATATTACTTATTTGTTAGAAATAAAATTTAAATTATATTTTAATTTTTAATTTTTTATAATCTAAAATAATATTTTTTTATTTATAAAGACCTATTTTTTATTTATTTTACATAAAAAATTTATCTTACAATAATTTTAATCAAATATATATTTCTTTAAAAACCATAACTATAAATATATTTTTTAAACCTATTTTTTCCATACGCATAAACTATTTCAATTCCATACTTACACTTCAAGTCATTATAACATGATACCGTCAATTTTACTTTAATCAATGGCAAAGGAAAGGTAATATATTATTAGTATTATTATTATTATTTTGTTTGGTCTGTTTAAAAATGTGGATATAGTTATTTTTTAAAATATTTTTTAATTAAAAATACATTAAAATAATATTTTTTTTATTTTTTAAAAATTATTTTTAACATTAGCACATCAAAATGATTTAAAAAAATCAAAAAAATTTTAATTTAAAACCAAAAACATAAAAAAAAATTAAATTTTTTTAAAAATATTTTTAAAATACAAAAATAAACAGACTAACTGATATAATTGTATCCGTTAAGGAATGAATTAGCAGTACCAATTTTTCAGAATTCCACAGAAGAGTCAACATTCAATCATATAAGAATTTACCTATTCCGAGACTTCTGACTAATTAAAAGTTCTGAATTCGAATTGCTAAATTTCTTTCTGGTAGTGATCATCAAACACTTCGATGTTAGGCAGGAGTCACAACACTCCAAACCTCGAAATAATTTATTACTTATTTTTTTTCTATAAAATGGACCCTTTTAGTTAATAAAAAAAAAACCCACATTTTAGCCCAGAATCTATAGCTATTTTATGTATGTTTTCATGTGTAAATAATTTTTGTATCTCAATATGCCTTCCCAGCTTCAAATTCTTAACTCCTTCCTTGGTACGTATTCAACGAGTAATCATAAGAAATTAATATAAGATTATTGAACCTAATACCAAGTCAATAATTGTAGATTGTCTTTTGCAAACAGAAATCGTGTAAATTGGTATTATTTTAGCACACAAGTGGAGTCATAATTCTTCCTCCGATGGCCCCATCTCAAGCCAATCTCCCCTTCGTTACCGTCGTAAATGGGTATTTGGAACCCCTCCATGGTTTGATTAATTTCAGGACTTTTTCTGCTAGTACTGTTGCCATTGGCAGTTTCCTTGACCCTTTAGCTAGCCAATAGCAAGCAGATATGCACTTGGATATTATGAAGGAGTGGAGACTGGACAAACGTCATCCAGCCTAGCAATTTCAAGCATGGAAACCAGCTTGTTAAGTGTGTGTTTTGGGCATCAATTAGGGTATTCTTAAGTTTGTTTTCTTGTGATGTGTTCAACCACTATCACAATCTTTAGATTTACTGGCAAAATTTTCTGCTAATATTTATACTATTATTATGTTGGTAATTAATTTACCAACGAAATTATTAACAAAAATACTCTGTCGATGAATCTTTCATCAGTAATAAAAAATATTATTACCGATGAATTTACTGATAGAAAAAGCGTGCAAAAAAAAATTATCCGTTTCATTCCGTCGGTATTTCCCTCGGAAAAATACCGTATGTAATTCCATCGGTAATTATTTAAAAATATTTTTAAAAATCCATTTTACAAAACTATAAAATAATTAAAAGTAATATAAATCAACACTCTATAATACTCAAAAAGCTAAGAAAAAAAAAGAAGAAAATCATATGAAAAAAAATCCTACAACAATATTCATACAATTATTAAGAACCAAAACAATTAAAAATAAAAAAAATATAGTGAAAAAAAGAAAAAAAAAATCTTACCTTAATGTAGTTGCAAGTGAAGCTAAGAAGAAAATGTTTTTTTTGTAAAGTATATTAATTAAAAAAAACTAAGAAGAAAAAAGAAGAAATAAGAAGAATTCATACCTAAACATGAAGGAGAAGAGAAGAAGTTGAGGAGAGAAGAGAAGAGAAGAGAAAAAAATGGATATTGATGTTTTTTACATATGGGGAAGAAGAAGAAGAAAAGAGCCCCATCTGTTGTGAAATTATGGATTCTAGATTTTTTATTGGGGTGTTTTACTGACGGTTATACTGATGCATAATTAAATATTAATATTTTTAATTATTCCGTCGGTGATATCATTTGTAATATTTAATTTAAATTTTCAATTTAATCAAAAAATTTCAAAAATCGTCAAATATCACCAATGACTTTTCAATCCATCGGTGATTCCGTCTCTAATATTTAATTAAAATTTTTAATTTAATAATTTTTTTAAGAAAACCAACAAATAACATCGATGACTTTTCAATCCGTTAGTGATTTTGTCTGTAAAAAACAGTAATTAACAGTGCAATTAAAAACTGAACAGTTCCAGAACTCTCTAGAAAATACCGACAGAATTTTTCGTTGATGATTCCTTTTGTAATTGACATGATGAACAATATTCACAGTTTACCAATAAATTTACCGACGGATTGTACCGACAAAATAAATTCCGTCGGTAATTCCGTTTGTAAAAATGACACGTCATTGTTTTTTTTGCTTTTTTTTAATTTATTTTTTCACTATAACTCCCTTAATAAATATCGAGAGAATTTTTCTATCAATTAAATTCATTGACAATTTACTAATAAAAATATTTCCTCAATATTTTTATTTGTATTTATTAATTTTATAAATTATTTGTTCAATCAGTCTAGCAAACATTGCTCGTCTACTCCATAGGAAGGACGGCATGCTCACATGAAGTGATCGATGGATTGGAATTCTACTGAAGTGGGAAATGGAGAATGGAGAGAAAGAAAACCACAAAAGCGCTGCCAGTGTGACAGAAAACGGACCTTGAAGTTCACTTTTTCTGCTACAATTAACCTGTTGAATGTATCAATGAAAGTGATATCCATTGGGAAAAAAAATCCTCCTTCTAGAGGGCTGTCAGTGAATTGACCCCTGGGGCTGTCAGTGCTCACTATAATTAGTTTCTAGCTGTGAGCATTAAGGGAATAATTTTATCTGCACATAGAATGAAGCATGCATTGGCTTGCTATAACTCGTCTTCACTCACAGATCATACATAAATTAGTGAAGAAACACAGAAGGTAGATCGACTGCAGGATGCAATGCAAGGAGGGATGGCATTTATCACTTTGGTAATTTGTTTTTTTTAAGAAGAAAAACTTGATCGCATTTTCAACTGTTATCATGAAACATTGAAGCAGCAAGGCATGAAGGATCCATACTTGGGGAAAACTTGTGAGCCTACTAAGTTGGTGGGAAGTCCACACACTAAATGCTGTCCTTTGCCCTCAAGTCCATGTTACCCTTTAATATCTGTAGAAATTCTGTCCTCCTGATTACTGAAAATGCCAACATCTTTGACCGCAACACTTTGAGGAAAAGGGAGGCTTAGTTATGGTATTGGTCCCGTCTTTTTGCACTATCTTCATCAGTCAAGAAGCCTCTTCTTCCTTTTCATACCTACCTCCTGCCTGAAAATAATAAACAAAGCATACCCAGCACAAAATTCCTGGCATATATAACAAAAATACAAGAAGAATAACATTCAGAAGAACGTAGACGGTAGATTGAAGCATTTCTTGCTGGATATTTCTTTAGTTAAATATATTTTTTAGTTAAATATCACATGTATTTTTATTTGATTTTCACATAAAATAATAATATTTTTTTCTAATACGTACAATCTTATAAAATATTCCTTTTACTTTGATTTTATTTAATGATTTAATGTGTGTCTATTTCAAAAATTGATTCCAATAAACAAAGTTATTAAACATAACCGGATAAATGGTTTGTGTTGTGAGATCAAATATTTTGATATGCATCTATTTCTTGATGTTTTCAATTTAATATTTAATTATCATTAATGACTTTTTTTTTTATTTATTTTTCATTTATTGATACAGATGATTCTCAATTTATTTAATTAAATTTTTAAATAGCATTTTCAATTTACGATAAAGACTTTTTAATATCAAACAACGTTTTAGAAAACTTGTATATATTTTTTTGTTGAAAATAAAATTATTCAACCTGCTACGCATGTAAAATAGTCAGTATATTAGAATTCCAGAAATATGCTATTTTTATGTAGGATATTGTGACAATAGATACAATTCACTATGGATGGTTAATTATTTTTATTTGGTCATCGAAAATTATTTTTTTTGGTAATTTCAACCTTATATGGCATGTTAGCAATGCTTTATTATTTGAGATTTCCTTCTCTTTGCATTCTTTCACGTATATGAAACGTTTGATAAAATTTTAACGCTCAATAAATTAAAGATTAATTTTACAAAAGTAAACTTGAGGTTATAGTAAAAAAAATAAAAAAAAAAATTGATAGAATCAGGATAAAAAAAAAACAGAACTCATTGTTCAAAAGGCGTAGAAAACTTTAGTTTACTCTCTAAAGTTTTAATTTGCACATTTGGTATATGAAGTTTTAAAATCTCAAGTTTCATCAATAAACTTTTTTTTTTTTCATATTTCATATCTTTATTGTTGAGAGAGAAGGAGAAAATTGCTAGAAAATAATAACATAGAGAAAAATGGTTGGTCATGCATATTTCGACCAAGAAAAAGATAAATTATAGTGTCAATGACTTCGTCTGACAAAGAGAAGTTCCATCAAGATAGTTTAAATTTTTATCTTAAAAAAAACAGATCGAATCTTGAAAATTTTTTTTATTTAATTTAATTTTGAGTTTTTATATCAATTAAAGAATGTTTTTAAGTTACAGGTAATAACAAATTAGAAGTTGAGTTTTTGAGTTCTAATTTGTTTTTATATATTACCCTTTATTTGTTTTTTTTAATTTTGAATAAAAGTGACTATAAATAAAATAATTAAATGATATTTGAAATATTATCTAATCTTCTCGTGGTTTTCAAATAAAATTATAGCTTTTTCATGATAATATTAATAATTATTTTGTAAATTATTATATATGAACCTAATATAAAAAAATGAGAAAAAAAGCTCATGAATATTAAATGAAAATAAAATATCTATTTGTTATTTTTTATTCTCAATTTTGTTTCATAGTTCTCTCGGATTACTTATTCTTTTATCTTTTCCTTCTATTGTGTATGAACTATCAAGTCATGATTTTTTATATTTTTTTATCGAAGTTGTTTTTCATAGCATTATAAGTTTTTATATAAAGAACAATGCTTTTATATAAAAAAAATGTCTTTGTAAAAACAAACATGAATAAGGTAATGGAGGTTTGATTGAAGGCATGCATTTTTTCCTCCTAAATTAAATGAATTAATTTTTTACTAATATTTATTTTAACTGCCTCTAGTTTTTATTCACAAAACAAGACACTAATAAAAGAAAAATATTTTGTAAAAGAGAAATATAAGAATAAGAAACGGAAAATTCACCTTAAAAATATTTTTTCTTCTATAATTTAAACCGTTGCCTTCCTGGTAGATATATTTTTTAATTGTTATATAAATAAATAAATATAGATTTTTAAAATTACTCCTAGCATCATGCAGGAAAAAAAACAAGCATTTGTTTATATATATATATATATATATATATATATATAATTATATTTATTTCTTAAAAACATTTATAATCATGTTTTCATGTGCCGTGGGCATATATATATATATATATATATGCCCATGCGCACATGAAAAACATGATTATAAATGTTTTTAAGAAATAAATATAATTAATGAGAAATTGAATTTGAAATGCAAAATTTTACTTTTATAAGTATTTAAGTTATTTTATTGTACTTAAAAAATTAAAAATACAAAAACATTAGTGGATGCTAGTTTAAAAAAATAATTTTAAAAGTAATACAATCATTTTACTGTGTTTTAAAAATACAAAAAGACGGTTATACCCCATATCAATATAATAATAATTAGTTAAACTTTGTGAAAAGATCGCATTACCTCTGTTAGTTAGTTAATTGTTTTTGTATGAGAGGGTAAAAATATCATTTTACTATAAATTGCTACAATAAAAACACAATGTGTATTGACAAGACCACATCATTTAGATATACTAAGTCTTTTTAGGGTGAGGCAATGAAGATTGTAGTTGTCAGATCAACCTTTTTTCATCAGTTCCTCTTAACTTTCATATTCCAGAGAGAGTTTGGAAAGGAAATGATGTCTTTTATACACACATGAGAGTGTTTGGCTGCAAGGCATTTATACATGTTCCTAAAAATGAAAGGTCTAAACTTGACAACAAGACAAAACAATTATTTTATCAAGTTCAAAAAATAATTAGTTTAGCTATAAGTTATGAGATCCAAAAAAGAACAATATTATTAGAAGAAAAGATGTTGTCTTCTTTAAAGATCAAATTAGTAAAGACTTTGAACAAAAAGAAAAAAAATATAATCTATTATTTTTATTCCTGCTAATTCGAATCCAAGACATACTCTATAGTTACCTTTGGTATATTTTAATCACATGGGAGGTTTGAAAAATAATAATGATGGTGGTTTGCCTATTGAGCTAGATAATAATAATGTTGATGTTCTTCTTGAACAAGTTATTCAAAAAGCTTCAAATGAGCCACAGTTAAGGAGGTCCGCTAGACCTCGCCAACCTTTCATCAGAGATTCTCCTCATGAGTATATGTTGGTTATTGGTGGTCACATGAGAAGAAAAGTGAGTGGTTACGAACCATGCATGAACAGATAAAATCCTTGCATGAAAACCACATTTTTAAGTTAATGAAGCTTCTTAAAGATAAAAGAGCACTCAAGAACAAATACGTGTCAAGGTTGAAAATTGATGAACATTGCTCATAACCAAGGAACAAGACAAGATTGGTTGTGAAAAGTTTTGGTCAGAGTAAGGGTTTTGATTTAGAAGAAATCTTTTCACTAATGGTTAAAATGTCTTCAATTCGAGTTGTACTTGATTTATCTGCTAGTTTAAATCTTGAAATTGAATAACTTGATTTAAAAATTATCTTTCTCCATGGTGGCTTAGATGAGGATATCTACATGAAGCAACCTCAAGGGTTTGAAGCAAAATGCAAAAAGCAGCTAGTTTACAAGTTGAAAAAAAGTTTGTATGGGTTGAAGCATGAACCACTTCTAATATGTGTTTATGAAAAGATTTTCAGATAAAAACTTTATTATTCTCTTATTATATATGGATGATATATTGATTGTTGGTCATAACTAGGAAGATTAAGAGTTTAAAAGGAGAGTTAAACAAGTTTTTTGCAATGAAAGACTTAGGACCGACAAAATAGATTCTTAGCATGAAGACTACTCGTGACAGGAAAAATAAGAAACTTTGTTATCTCAGGAGAGATATGTTCAAAAATTACTTAAGAGATTTAACATGAGTAACTCCAAACCTATTTGTTCTCCACTTGCAAACCACTCTAAACTAAGTTTTAAGAAGTGTCCTTCAAGTTATATTAAAAAAAATGAGATGAAGAAGGTTTCGTATGCATCCGTAACTTGTAGCTTGATGTATGTCATGGTTTGCACAAAGTTGGATATAGCTTATATAGTTGGTGTGGTTAGTCAGTTTCTCTCCAATCTTGTCAAAGAACACTAGTCAGTAGTGAAATGGATACTTAGGTATCTCAAATGTACTTCTAGTTTAGTTTACGTTTTGGCAATGTTAAACTGTGTTAAATTGATACATAGATACATACTCAGGTATCTCAAATGTACTTCTAGTTTAGTTTACGTTTTGGCAATGTTAAACTGTGATAAATTGATACATAGATACAAATATGGCAGATGATGTTGATTCTAGAAAGTCCACATCTAGATATTTGATGAGTTTTGTAGGAAAACAATTTCATGGCAATCAAGGTGGCAAAAATATATTGTATTATCCACTATAAAAGCTGAATATATTGCTTTTACTGAAGGGGACAAATAGTTGTTAGGGATAAAAAAAGTTCTTAGATGAACTTGGTCTAATTCAAGAGAACTTTGTGTTGTATTGTAACAGTCAAAATGCAATCTATCTCAATAAGCACCATACTTTTCATTTTTGATCAAAGTACATTGATATTAGATATAAATGAATTTGAGATGCTATAAAGATGAAGTCTTTTGTTGTTGACAATATTCATATCAATAACAATGTGTCGGATAGATGACCAAACCTCTACCAAGTAGAAGTTTGAGTTTTGTAGAAAGAAAAAAAGAAGGCTCTTAAGTAATTAGTGCTAGCTTACTCTAATATAAATAACAAATAGCATTGTTGTGGCAAAATGCCTTGTAAGATATAAAAGAGCATAAGAGAAAGAAACCAAAAGAGATAGCTTAAGCAGTTTGCTTTCATTCTTCAATTTCCAAATCGTTCATCAATGGATTGGACTGAGATTTGGATAGTAGATTTTAGACACATCGCTATTCATTCTAGAGGGTTAGATTGAAGAGTGGTGGTGTCTAAGTTGATTGTTTTGATAGAGAAAAGGGTTGTCAGCGTTAAGAAATTTTCTCAAACCTTTCTCTCTTTTTTCTTATTGTATTCCAAAAATATATTGTTTTTCATGTATGTATGTATGTATGTATGTATGTTGTAGTCCTTAGTTATAGCTGAGGAAAAACAATTATGAACTCATTATTTGTTGATAATGTGAAATTTTAGGTGAACTACGGTCCGTGATTTTTTTTACATTGAGTTTTTCATGTAAAAATTTTAATATTGAATTTTACGATTGATTATATTATTTTGTTGATTGGTTAATACTAATTTTGATTGCACAAATATAAAAAAAAAATGAGACTTGTGAATTGTAATGGTATATTTAGTTCGATTGTGTATTGTGTCTGTTTTCATAACACAACACAATACCTCACAGAATAAAACCTAAAGTTGAAACTGAACTTCTTATTGCAAATGTCTATAAAACTGAAAACAAAACAAAACATATAGCAGGATATAAAAAAAAGCCATAAGAAATATTAATCGCAAATGCTCATTGATTTTCTTCACCAATGTTACTGCCTTCTTCTATTTCTTTGAGCTCTTCTGCCAAGATTCTTGCTTCTTCTTTCTAGTTGAGGGAAGATTCTGAAAATTACACGATTAACATGTGTGTAGTACCATGTTCTCCATCTCTTGCAAAACATAAGAGGTAGAACAATAATGCCCAACCCGAAGATATATCCCAATCCAGCACTTAAGAAGTTCCCGTCTATACCAGAATTTGACCCATTGGTATTGGAGCATGCTGAAATTGATGGATTGGAGCATGCTAAAATTAATGGAGGCCCGCATAATCCTGGGTTGCCTTCAAAGGAATCAGATGAGAACGTATGGATTTGAGGGCCTGTTGGGATCCGTCCCACTAGCCTGTTATATGAGAGATTCAGGACTGAAAGGAATGTTAAGCTTGCTAGCCGTGGTGGAATTTGTCCAGACAAGTGGTTAGATGAGAGGTCTAAGGACTCGAGCTGTGACAGGTTGCCTAAAGATGATGGAATTTGGCCTGTGAGTACATTATGTGACAAGTTGAGAACATAGAGGGCATTGAATTGTCCTATGACATCGGGTATTTCACCTTCAAAATTGTTGCTTGAAAAGTCAGCAGAGGTAAAGACAGTTAATATCTTCACCAGCTCCAGCTCGAGACCCTTGAGTGTGACTGTTATTGAATCTTGATAATACAGTCCATTCGTCAGCTTCAGCGGGTCATATTTTATGTGCTCAAGGTTTCTGTTTCCACCTTCCATCATTCCTTCCCACGTTTTCAAGAAAATATCAGGTAGATTTCCTCTGAAATGGTTGTAAGCTACGTCGACAATCTGAAGCCTTGGCCAAGTGCCTTCGATGTGTGGACATCCAATAAGCCCGGAGAACATGTTGTTTCGCAGAACAAGGACACGAAAACTCGATATGTTCTTAAGAAGACACGGGAAGCTGTCATTGATTTGATTGTTCCCAAGGTCTAAGACCTCTAACATAGTGCAATTGGCCAGAGATTTTGGAACCTGCCCTTGCAAGTTGTTTCCACTCAGATCCAGAGTCCTCAATTCACAGCTTCTTGGAAATTTATCAGGAATAATGCCATCTAAGTTGTTTCTCCTTAAATTTAGAACACGAAGAGTCTTTTCAATTAAACAGGATGGTATTGCTCCGCTCAAACTGTTGTTAGACAAGTCAAGAACTTGTAGCCATTCGGTACTGCATATCGATTGCGGTATTGCTCCCATAAGGTGATTATTTGAAAGGGAGAAGAAAAAAGCCCAGTTGAAGTAATTACCGATGTTAGGGGGGATGAAGGAAGAAAAATTATTGCTCGAGTAATCCACATAGGTAATAAATGATGGAGGAACTGGAATGCTCCCTCGGAGCTGGTTATGATGCAGGTCTAAGATGCTAAGACCAGGAAAAGACAAAGGTCCTTCTAGATCAACCAGAAGATTGCGTGAAAGATTCAGATATTGAAGAAGACCTAGTGTTGAAATCCAACCAGGTACCGGCCCAGTAATTTGGTTGTCTGAAAGGTCTAAATGGAAGAGTTTTGATTGGTTCCTTAGATCTGGAAACATTCCCAGGTCGCAAGAAGCCAATCTTAGTTTCTTGATTTGGGGAAGGGAAGACATGTTGGAATTGCCGCCACGTGCATTAACTCTCAAGTTGTTGTATGAGAGGCCAAGTGTGGTTAGATTGGGAAGTTTCTGAATCCAATGTAATTGCAACGTGCCATTGAGCTTATTGGATGAAAGTTCGAGGACATTGAGTTTTGCAAGACCAAAGACAGAACTGGGAATAGGACCTTCTAACTTGTTGCTGCTCAAATCCAGGGTATCCAAAAGAGAGGAAGACACGTTTGGAAACTCAGGAATCTGTCCCCCAAATCTGTTGTTGGAAAGCTGTATCTTCTGCAGCGGCGGGATTGCAAACAATGATGAGGGGATGCTCCCGCTGAATGCATTGTACCCTAAATCAACATAGGTGAGGCTTCGAAGGCCTTCCCAGTGACTGGATGGAATCTCACCTTCTAGTTGATTGCGAGAGAAATCTACATAGGTGAGATTCTTGGACTTGCGGAATGATGGGAGTGTGCCTGTGAACATGTTGGATGACAAGTCCAGATAAAACAGCTGGGTGAGATTAGCCATTGAATTTGGAATTGGTCCCGTGAAGTTGTTATCCGCTAGCTCTATTCTGGATAATTTCTGGAGTTCACCAATGGACTGTTGTAATGTTCCCGAAAAATTTGTGTTACTGAGAAGGAGGGTCTGAAGAGAGAGATTCTGATGGAACTCCGGAAAAGAACCCTGAAGGAATTTGTTGTATGATAAGTCAAGGATCTCTAGTGTTGGTACCTGGAATATAGCTTGTGGAAATACTCCGTTCAACTGGCAAGAGCTAAGCTGCAAGGCAGTCAATTTCGAGTAATTTGCAAGGAATTCTGGAACTGGAGCAGACAAATTATTACCGCGCAAACGAATTATTGAAAGAGACTGAAGCTTTGCAAGGGAAGCATCAAGAGGGCCTGAGAGATAGCAGTTGGACATGCTCAGCACTTTTAGATTAGGCAGTGAAGATGATAAGGCCTTGCACCAGTCATTTCCGTTTGCTGATATATTTACACCATCAAGAAGGAGCTCTGTTAGGTGTGTGAGATTTTGAACCAATGTTGCAAAATTAGGCTTCTCGAGTTTCAGTGCAGGACCTCCAGGGAAGGAATCGGCAGACAAATGAAGACTGACCAACTTTGTCAGCTTTGAGATATCATTTGGAATCTGGCCTGTAAAGCCAGCGTTGGACAAATTCAGTGAAATCAAATCCGTGAGGTTGGCAAACCCGACTGGCAGAGCTGTGCTGAAGCGGTTGAAAGACAAGTTTAGACTCTGAAGAAATTGAAGACTGAAAAGCCCGCTTGAATCGTCAAGTCCACCAGTGATTGATTCATTGCTCAAGTCGAGGCCGATAACACGATCAAGCCCACCTATATCGCAGCTTATACCTATCCACTCGCAGCAATCCGTGCTGGGATTCCATGTCACCAGTTTGGTGGACATAGATTCATTGAATACGAGAGTGTTCTTTAATTGGAGCAACAAAGATTGCTGATCGCTCTGGCATCTGCCAGAAACCAGACCTGTGTTGATGCAGGAGAGCATCGTTAGAAGGGGCATGAAGAAAAACAAAGTAAAGAGAGGAATTTTCATTGTCAAGTGGATTGTTTGACACAAATCAATTACAGCTCATCAAGTCTTTAACATCTATGATAATTATCATAGATGTTGAAGACTTTTTATTTTAGATGACATTTAAACGCGTTGACTTGGGCTTCTGGGGACTCGGGAGTCAATGAAAGAAAATTATTATACCGTGTATTATAGGGTTAGACATCATATAATCAAAGCCACTATTCGAATCAATGCAAGTTTCTAGCCCTCAGACCAGTAGATTTTGCACTTCAGTTAGATTTTAATGCTTCCCTATTAGATTTATTTATTAGAGTTTAAATCTAGTGTTTTATTCATAACTTTATTTTCGTACCCACTCTGTCACATAACTAAACAATAAAAAGTTTAAGGACGCACTTGAGGGCCTAGCTGCTGTGGTCAATCGTGTGACTTGTTCCGTCCCCGTCCCGGGTTCGACCCTCTATGTGCACGCCTGTCACCCCCGCAGTGCCTTACCTGCTCTTGGGCTTGCAGGATGTCCAGCGGGCCGTGGGGAATAGTCGTGGTGCGCATAAGCTGGCCCGGACACCCCACGTAAAAAAAAAAAAAAGTTTAAGCACAAATAGCACTCGAAAATTAAATTTTAAGGATGATATTAATTAAGCCAATTAACTCCCTCTGAATCCTTGTATTCAGTCACTACACTTGTAATAACGCGTGATTAATTCTTGCTCAAATGTGAATTTAAATAATTAAATTAAATTTTTAAAATTTTTTTAATTATTTTGATGTATTGATGTAAAAAATAAATTTTAAAAAATAAAAAATATATGTTATTTTAATATATTTAATTCCAAATAAAAATATTTTTATTGGTTCAAAAACTAACTGTAGGTCAGGGATGCTAATGAAAACAAAAAAACACTAATTAAATATATTTTTTTATGTCCCAGCTTTTAATTAAAATGTTCACTAAATAACATGTTCTTTTTTTCTCAATAAATACAAGTCTGGTCGAAGAGTTTTATATTCAATAATTTTCTTTTTATTTTTTTCCCCAGAAAAATATGGTAAGCCTTGGACTATATAATAAAAGTAGCTCTCTTATTTTACATAATAATAGTAAAGTAAATTGAAGTTATTAAAGTCAAACTTGTTACACTGAAGATTCTTTTTTTTTTTAATTCTAAATCAATGAGATTCTATTCGAATTACGGACACATTTGAGTAAATTTCACTTTCATAGATCTCAAAGTCAAAACTCATAACGCATTAGTTTTGATATCCGGTAAAAAAAAAAAAAAACCTTTGTGAACTTAAAGATAGTAAATTTATCCTTATGTCTACTATTGAAAAAAAAAACAAATGAGCTTGGATTGGGCTTTTTGGTCTTGAATTTGAAATCTAAAAAAAATGGGTTTCTTAGACTCATATATATATATATATATATATATATATATATATATATATAAAGTGAAGGTTCATAAAAAAAAGCTTCCTTTTTTTTTTTTTTCAATTCATCCCTCTTTCTTTTTAGTTTTTTTTTAATCCCCCTTCCGGTTTCAATTTTATCCCTTTCAAGTTGTTTTTAAACCATCCAAATCAATTAAATTATATTAAAATAACATTTCACATAATTTAATTTTAAATTCTGGTTAGACAAAAAATTAAATCTAAAGGTTTTTTTTGTTAATTTTATCCTTCTTTTTCTTAATCTCATCCTCAATTTTTTTAACTGGTTAGCAAGGTTATTTTTAATTTTTTTTAATTTCATTCTATATTAATCCTTTAAATAAATTCACGTACCTCCTAACTGAACATGATCCTACTTTTCAAAGAAAAAAAGGTAGTTATAAAATAAGTAGATTATTTTTTGTGATTTTTTTTATATGATAAAGTATGCAAGTATAATTTATTTTTGAGAAATTTTGTTATATATAAATTAAAATAAAATTGTATTTTTAAAATAAAGAGTATTTTTATTGTTGTTTTTAAGGGAGGAAATCGATTTGTTTAATACTGAAAAAACATTTGCACGTAGATCACAATGCAAAATATCAAAACTAGCAAATTACAATGTCCATAACCGTAGGATTTTGTATTTCTATCAGCTGCTGCTTCTAAACAAGGCAAAAAAACTCTGATTTAATATATTTTCGTAATGCAGGGGCTATGGTTTTACACCTGGTTTTAAGGCTGTTTTTCAACAGCAAACCAGCAACCTATCGCATCTCGGTCGAAATTCAAAACGTTCAGATACGTTATGGGTTTAAAAGTGTTACCTATTAAACTATTTCCATCATCTTACTCAAGTTAAGTCACTCAACGAATACCTGTACGTAGCACCACAATCAACATTTAGCTTGCAAAACTGTGAAACTCACTCTCACCAAAGTAAAGCAATCCAATTATACCCAGAAATATCGAAAGCTAACCAATAATTGAAATGCAGCTGCTAAATCTGACACTCATCAGATGAGGAATGCAGAGAAATCTGATGCCCTGACAGCGTGCAGATATCTAAAGCAGGTCTAGGCTACAACATATTATTACAGAGTCACAGAAACGAAGCAAACAAAAGAAACTGTCGCATTTATCCAATAACTGCGAGGTCCCTTGGACGAATGATTGATGACCTACAATTGGTGCACAAAGAGAATAAAAACTAAATTTGTAACTAAACTTCTTATTGCAAATGTCAACAAACTGAAAACGAAACAAAACATATAGCAGGATTTAAAATAGAAGCCATAGGAAATATATATTAATTGCAAATGCTCTCACCACGCGCCTTGATCTTCTTCACCAATGTCACTGCCTTCTTCTGTTTCTTTGAGCTCTTCTGCCAAGATTCTTGCTTCTTTTATCTAGTTGAGGGAAGATTCTGAAAATTACACGATTAACATGTGTGTAGTACCATGTTCTCCATCTCTTGCAGAACATAAGAGGTAGAATAACAATTCCCAGCCCGAAGATATATCCGAATTCAACACTTAAGAAGTTCCAGTCCATCTCTATACCAGAATTTGATCCATTGGTATTGTAGCATGCTGAAATTAATGGTTTGGAGCATGCTGAAATTAATGGAGGCCCGCATAATCCTTGGTTACCTTCAAAGGAATCGGATGCGAACGTCGCGAATTGAGCGACTGTTGGGATCCGTCCCACTAGCCTGTTATATGAGAGATTCAGGACTGAAAGGAATGTCAGGCTTGTTAGCTGTGCTGGGATTTGTCCAGACAACTCGTTAGATGAGAGATCTAAGGACTCGAGCTGTGACAGCTTGCCTAAAGATGATGGAATTTGGCCTGTGAGTACATTATGTGACAAGTTGAGAACATAGAGGGCATTGAACTGTCCTATGGCATCTGGTATTGGCCCTTCAAAGTTGTTGCTTGAAAAGTCAGCAGAGGTAAAGACAGTTAATATCTTCACCAGCTCCAGCTCGAGACCCTTGAGTGTGACTGTTATTGAATCTTGATAATACAGTCCATTCGTCAGCTTCAGGGGATCATATCTTATGTGCTCAAGGCTTCTGTTTCCACCTTCCATCATTCCTTCCCACGTTTTCAAGCAAATATTTGGTAGATTTCCTCTGAAATGGTTGAAAGCTAGGTCGACGATCTGAAGCCTTGGTCAAGTGCCTTCGATTTGTGGACATCCAATAAGCCCGGAGAACGTGTTGTTTCGCAGAACAAGAACACGAAAACTCGATATGTTCTTAAGAAGACACGGGAAGCTGTCATTGATTTGATTGTTCCCAAGGTCCAACACCTCTAACATAGTGCAATTTGCCAGAGATTTTGGAACCTGCCCTTGCAAGTTGTTTCCACTCAGATCCAGAGTCTTCAATTCACAGCTTCTTGGAAATTTATCAGGAATAATGTCACCGAAGTTGTTTCTCCTTAAATTTAGAACACGAAGAGTCTTAATCTTATCAATTAAACAGGATGGTATTGCTCCGCTCAAACTGTTGTTAGACAAGTCAAGAACTTGTAGCCATTCGGTATTGCATATCGATTGCGGTATTTCTCCGGTAAGGTGATTATTTGAAAGGGAAAAGAAAAGGGTAAAGTTAAAGTAATTACCAATGTTAGGGGGGATGAAGGAAGAAAATTTATTGCTTGAGTAATCCACATAGGTAATATATGATGGAGGAACTGAAATGCTCCTTTGGAGCTGGTTATGATGCAGGTCTAAGGTGCTAAGACCAGGAAGAGACAAAGGTCTTTCTAGATCAACCAGCAGATTGCGTGAAAGATTCAGATATTGAAGAAGACTTAGTGCTGAAAGCCAACCAGGTACCGGCCCAGTAATTTGGTTGTCTGAAAGGTCTAAATGGAAGAGTTTTGATTGGTTCCTTAGATCTGGAAACATTCCCAGGTCGCAAGAAGCCAATCTTAGTTTCTTGATTTGGGGAAGGGAAGACATGTTGGAATTGCTACCTCTTGCATTAACTCTCAAGTTGTTGTATGAGAGGGCAAGTGTGGTGAGATTGGGAAGTTTCTGAATCCAATGTAATTGCAACGTGCCATTGAGCTTATTGGATGAAAGTTCAAGGACATTGAGTTTTGCAAGACCAAAGACAGAACTGGGAATATGACCTTCTAATTTGTTGCTGCTCAAATCCAGGGTATCCAAAAGAGAGGAGGACACGTTTGGAAACTCAGGAATCTGTCCCCCAAATCTGTTGTTGGAAAGCTGTATCTTCTGCAGCGGCGGGATTGCAAACAATGATGAGGGGATGCTCCCGCTGAATGCATTGTACCCTAAATCAACATGGGTGTGGCTTCGAAGGCCTTCCCAGTGACTGGATGGAATCTCACCTGTTAGTTGATTGTGAGATACATCTACATAGGTGAGATTCTTGGACTTGCGGAATGATGGGAGTGTGCCTGTGAACTTGTTGGATGACAAGTCCAGATAAAACAGCTTGGTGAGATTAGCCGTTGAATTTGGAATTGGTCCAGTGAAATTGTTACCCGCTAGCTCTATTCTGGATAATTTCTCGAGTTCACCAATGGACTGTGGTAATGTTCCCGAAAAATTTGTGCCACTGAGCAGGAGGGTCCGAAGAGAGAGATTCTGATGGAACTCCGGAAAAGAACCCTGAAGGAATTCGTTGTATTGTAAGTCAAGGATCTCTAGTGTTGGTACCTGGAATATAGCTTGTGGAAATATTCCGTTCAACTGGCAAGAGCTGAGCTCCAAGGCAGTCAATTTCGAGTAATTTGCAAGGAATTCTGGAACTGGAGCAGACAACTTATTACTGCTCAAACGAATTATTGAAAGAGACTGAAGCTTTGCAAGGGAAGCATCAAGAGGACCTGAGAGATAGCAGTGGGGCATGCTCAGCACTTTTAGATTAGGCAGTGAAGATGATAAGGCCTTGCACCAGTCATTTCCGTGTGCTGATATATTAACACCATCAAGAAGGAGCTCTGTTAGGTGTGTGAGATTTTGAACCAATGTTGCAAAATTAGGCTTCTCGAGTTTCAGTGCAGGACTTCCAGGGAAGCAATTGGTTGACAAATCAAGACTAACCAACCTTGTCAGCTTTGAGATCTCAATTGGAATCTGGCCTGTAAAGCCAGCACTGGACAAATTCAGTGAAATCAAATCCGTGAGGTTGGCAAACCCGACCGGAAGAGCTGTGCTGAAGATGTTGAAAGACAAGTTTAGACTCTGAAGAAATTGAAGACTGAAAAGCCCGCTTGAATCGTCAAGTCCACCAGTGATTAATTCGAAGCTCAAGTCCAGGCTGATAACACGACCACTACCCTCATCACAAGTTATGCCTGGCCAGTCGCAGCAATCTGAGGTTGAATTCCACTTCACTAGTTTTGCAGATAAAGATTGATCAAACACAAGACTGTTCTTTAATTGGAGTAACAAAGATTGCTGATCGCTCTGGCATCTGCCAGAAACAAGACCTGTGTTGATGCTGGAGGGCATCGTTAGAAGGGGCATGAAGAAAAACAAAGTAAAGGGAGGAATTTTCATTGTCAGGTGGATTGTTTGCAAGGATGAAGTTGCTCTGTTTTGCATGGTGCCGTACTTAAAAACATGCAGTAAATGAATCTATTTGGATGTGATTTTCGCTTGACTTGAAGACTTTTCAATGCATTCTTTTTTTGACAGTGGAAGAGTTAAGGCGAGTAGGGTTTCAATTCTGGCAGTTTCCAGGAACGCGGTGTTTTTTTAAAATTTAAAATTATTATTTTAAAATCATATTAAATATTAATATATTAATATCAAAAATAATTTTAAAAAAATATCATTTTAAATACATTTCTCAAAAAAATATTTTTAACTACAACCACAAACACCTCTTTCAATTGGTTGGTATGGATTAAGCAATCCGAACAAATTAATTTTTTATATAAATTTTAAAATCAATTGAACTAAATTCATGGTTTAATCTTTGTTATAATCAAATAAATCTAATTTAAATTGATAAAATCTTAGTTCAACTATTTTTTTTAATAGAGTTTGATTTAATGTGTTTATAATAAACTTTTAATTTATAATGATTTTTTTAAAATAATTTAAAAAAAATAATTTTAAAATTAACACATTATCTTATCACTTCAATTTAAAATGATGTCAATTCAAATTCCAAATCATTTCATCAAGCCTCTTGTAAGTTTAACATCAACGATAGTAATGGTGGCGGGGCCGATTTGCTTTGACTATTGGAGCCTAGAGAGTCAATGGGAGGATCCTATTTGCCTTTCTATTCTTTTTACCGTGTATTAGGGTGGTATACATCTACGTCAAGATTATCAAAAATATATTTTTTTATAATATAAATTCATATAGTAAAATTGAATTGTAATAAAATTTTACTAATTATATAAAAAAAACTCATTACCTAACCATTCAAGCCTTCTAATGTTGATAAAAAATTGGTTAGCATTGTTATAATAGTTGTTTTTTAAATTATTTTTTATTAAAATAATATTTTATTTATTTTTTAAAATTTATTTTTAAAATTAATATATTAAAATAATCTGAAAATACTAAAAAAATATAAATTTAAAATAAGTTAAATATTCGTAAAATTATATAGTTTTAAAATCGGCCCGGAATTTTAACGATATTAATCTATGAAAATAACATTTAACCGCGTTGACCTGGTTTATTAGTGATTAGGGAGTCAACGGGAGAAAATTTATCGGCCTTTCTTATTATACCGTGTATTGTATTGTAATAAAGACGTAGACATCACATAATGTCATAATCAAAGCCATTATTCGAATCAATGCAAGTTCCTACCCCTCAGAGGCCTAGATTTTGCACTTTCCCTCTTAGATTTATTTTTTAGGGTTTTATTTAATTAACTAGAACTGGGCCTCATGGTCTTGAATTTGAAACTATTTTGGGTCTTGAATATGAAACCACGCCGAGCCATCTCGGCCCGCACTAGGGCTTGGCTATAAATACATTTGAAACCATACCCAATCCCGCAATCAGTCTTCCTTCTCCTTCTCATTGGGGGCTTCAAAAAGCTTAACAGTCCCCACCGCCATCACCATGAGAGCCAAGGTAACCTCAAAATCTCTGCAACCTAACCTAAAACATTGTGCACTTGATTGCTTTTAATTGGTATCGTTGAGTTTTGGGGTTTTTCGTTTTTCAGTGGAAGAAGAAGCGTATGAGGAGATTGAAGAGGAAGCGTAGAAAGATGAGGCAGAGATCTAAGTAGATTTTCTCATTTCCGATTACTTTCTTCTTCTTTTCTTCTAGTGTGTTTTAAATCAAACGTTGGATTATGTAGTTCCCCCTTGTGTTTTGATTAATCAAATGATGGGTTTTATCTATGGATATATTTATTTGTTTTCTTTGAATGTTGATGGGTTTGGTTTCTTTCCTTGATAATTTCCTTTGGGATTTTATCTGTTTAAATGGAATTGGAGTTAGATTGATAAGATTATCTGCTTGTGTTTATCATTATTTTCTTCTCTTTTTTTGTTGGGTTTTGTTTGCGGGTTAGATAGTAGTGAAACCACGTTGTTTCGATATGGTTATGACATCACGGTTTGGGTCATTTGGTTTAACTGGACAATCCTGGTTTGATTTTGCGTTTTATTGTGATTTGTGCTGAGAGATTATGAAATCTTGGTGTGGTTATTTGGATATCAAGTTGATAAGTACTCGTGTGTCTCCTCTCATTTCGTCATCTCGTTATGCTCAAGTTGATTTTTAGCGATGCAAATCGTGGAAGTTTGAGGTAATTGGTGGGGTGTTGTAGTTTTGGGGATGATTAGGTAATGGGATTTTGTGTGTTATCGTTGTCGTGCGCAAGCTGATTTGCTGCGACGCAAATGGATGGGTTGTGGAAGTTTTGGTGTGATTATTGGGTTATTATTGATCTGGAGTTGATAAGTAACGGGATGTTTCGCACTATTTCGCCCTATTTAGTCAGGAGCAGGCTGATCTTCAGCTTTGTAAATGGTTAGTGGCTAGCATTGCTTGATTTTACATTTGTTACTTGCATTATGTATGATTATAAGCAGTTAGCATTTGCTGCATCGAACTGTAGGCTGTAGTTTTTTTAATGTGATAGTGCTTATGTAACTGAAAAACTGTATTGCTGTGCTTAGATTAAGTACCAAAGAGGACTATGTATGCTTCGTTGCTGATTGTAGAACAGAAGCAACAGATATGCATCCGATTAACCAAGTCCTTGTTAGTGTTAATGAGGATGTCTAGGAGTACGGCATATGAAGTGATTGCAGGACTGCAACCAGTTCAGCATTGCTCATAGCTAATGAGGCTTCGAATTGCAGTCCCAGATGTTTCATCAATAACAACCGAGGGATTTCTAGGACCCCATTTTCTGAATTTTATATCCAAGATTCTACCTGACCCCGTCCTCCTGGATTTGATGCTGGCATCTACCAGATGTGTGGCAGAAGGAGTAACAAGCTGCCCTTGGTAAAAAACTATCTTCCATTTCTTCAGCGCAGTCAATTAACCAGGTTCTTTAAGAGTTCTAGCAAGTGCTTATTTCCTCAGCTAGGTAGATCTTCTGGGAGTGGATGGTACGAAGATCTGTGGGTTTAGAGAAGAAGGGTACAAAGGTTGATTATAAAAATTATATAAAAGGGGTCGGCTAGCCATTTCCTTTCAATATATATATATATATATTTTTTTTCATACGAGAATATGTTTATAAACATGGTCCCCTGAACTATTGATTGAAATGTAATTAATCCTTGAATAAATTATCGAATGCAATTAGTTCTTAAACAAATCAATTCTAATCCATTCTTTCTCTTCTTAAACATGTCTCTCGTGAGTTTTCAACCGGTTAACAATTGAATGAAAACCTGATTTTAATTAATAAAAAAGGTTGCTTCAATCTTCATTTTTTTTAATGACTAATTTACACTATATAATTTATTCATCGATTATATACATTTTAACCAATAATTCATGGATTGTTAAACACTCTTTATCATGTTGTTATCAAGAGAACTTTTCCATAGGCAATGGGCTAATAATTTTATTGGACTTTTACATAAATTAACTAATTTCCATTCATTTGTTTATTTATTTTACTTTACTCTCATTTTTCACGAAAATACTTCAAGACCTAAAAAAAAACATTTAAAAATTAAATTAAAAATAAAGTCTCTTACTAATTGACTCAATGATTTAACATGTTATCTGAATGAGTGGATGATGGTTTAAAAAATTATCATTTAAAACAATATTATTTTAAATAAAAAAAATCAGGATTAAACTGCTAACTTAAAGGTTGACCGGTGACTCAGGCCATATCGTGGCCGAGCTGGGTAAAACCACTTTTAAAAACCAAATGCAGGCATCTTACCCCTGCTCGGATCGCACTAACCCTGTTCAGAACTAAGGCAGCTAAAGACCAAATCCAAACATGCTAAAAAGCACTGTAGCTCATACAGAAACGTTCAAGCTCACTTTTTTTACTTCCTATAAACAACAAGAATACTACTCCGATTCTGATGTTGAAACACAAGAGGAGGTCAAGTCGTCCTGATGGCGGTTGATCATCAAAAAATGGACATGGACATCGACAACAAAGGTAATGTAACGTTTCTTCAAACACGTGTTCACTTTATTCGCAAGGGCTTTGAGTTATGTTCCCCAATTCAAACATTTTTGTGCGTTTTCTTGGCTTAAAAAAGGTGAAGAACAGCAGAAAGGAAAGCCAGTGATGGTGATTTTAGTAGGTGCACCAGGAAGTGGCAAGTCAACTTTCTGTGAACACGTAATGGGTTCCTCTTTAAGACCTTGGACTCGCATTTGTCAGGTTTCTTTTCTAATATCACACTCTTGTTTGTTAATATGCCTAAATGGGTTTGGTTTGGTTTCAAGTTCGTTAATTCTGGATGTTAAATTGATAATTAGTTAATTTGGGGTTTCGGGTTTTTGTTGAAGGACACTATTAATAATGGCAAAGCTGGAACTAAGCCACAGTGTCTAAAGAGAGCAGCGGCTGCGTTGAAAGAAGGCAAAAGTGTGTTTATTGACAGATGCAATTTGGATAAAGAACAGCGCTCGGATTTTGTGAAGTTGGATTGTGGCGCTCTAGTAGATGTTCATGCTGTTGTGCTTGATCTTCCTTCTCAGCTTTGTATTTCGCGATCTGTAAAAAGGACCGGACATGAGGGAAATTTGCAAGGTGGGAAAGCTGCTGCGGTTGTGAATAGAATGTTGCAAAAGAAAGAGTTGCCTAAGCTTAATGAAGGGTTTGCTCGAATTGTGTTTTGTCATAATGAGAATGATGTTGAGGCTACAATTAACGCATATACTGCACTTGGTCCTTTGGATACCCTTCCAAATGGTTGTTTTGGCCAGAAGAATCCAGATGCAAAAATCCAACTTGGTATAATGAAGTTCTTGAAGAAAGTCGAGGCTCCTTCCAGTTTAGGATCATGTTCAGATAGAGTGCAGGATCCTGCCTGTCCTCAGGCTAGTAACGCAAACAATACCTGCTGCAAAGGAACAACTAAAGAGTCTTTATTACTAGGTGCTGCTAGTAAGGAGGTAAAAGAGAGTGAAGACTTGGCCAAAGGCTCTGTTGACGCTGATGTATCTGTGGGTGACATTACCACTCTAGCATTTCCATCTATTTCGACAGCTGATTTCCAGTTCAACAACGAGAAAGCATCAGATATCATTGTTGAGAAAGTTGAAGAATTTGTGAATAAGCTTGAAAATGCCAGGCTTGTTCTCGTGGACCTGAGTCATGGATCAAAGATTCTGTCTTTGGTTAGGGCTAAAGCTGCAAAAAAGGAACATTGACTCAAAAAAAGTTCTTCACGTTTGTGGGAGATATAACTCGACTTTATTCGCAAGGAGGTTTACGCTGCAATGCGATAGCTAATGCTGCCAACTGGTAAGTTTTGTCATCTAGTTATGCTGCGCTGTTTATGTGGTTCTTGGATGTTGCATGTTTAAGAAATAATAGATTGTAGAGGCTTCAAAAGCTACAATAAAAGGTTGAAATGGAGATTCAAATGGGGTGTTGAATAGAGCCTTGAAATGTTAAAGCTGGGAATCGCTGTGAGCCATGTGTTATATTTTTGGACTACACTCTTGTGCATATGTGGAACCTGGCTTTAATAGACACTTCTATCTCCAAACACGTCATCTTATTTTTCGTCCATGGGTATAATGCAATAAAACTTTTTAATTTTTGGTTCTAAGTTGTTCACCTTCTGAGATGCATGTATGTGACGCTTAAGCATCAATCTCCCCACTGATTTATTAACTTTCATTTAAACATGTTTTTCTCAGATTCCAGATTTTATTTGCTCTGATGACGCGTAGCTGGTTCTTCTCTGTGTGTGTGTGCATGTCTGTGTAACTAATAGTATGATCATGTTATTTATTTGCACATGAATAATATCAACAAGATAATCCCCTGCAGGCGATTGAAACCTGGAGGTGGAGGTGTGAATGCTGCAATTTTCGCTGCAGCAGGTCCTTCCCCTAGAGACTGCAACTAAGGAACGAGCAAAATCTCTTCTCCCTGGACATGCTGTGGTTGTTCCTCTCCCTTCAGATTCTCCATTGTATACTAGGGAAGGGGTATCCCATGTCATCCATGTTCTTGGGCCAAATATGAACCCACAAAGACCTAATTCTCTGAATAATGACTACACTAAAGGTTGCAGCATTCTGCGTGAAACTTACACATCACTTTTTACTGGTTTTCTGTCTATTGTGAGATCCCGTTCAAAATTACCAAGGAGAATCAGTGAAAAAATTGAATCTTCACCTTCAGATTTGAAAGATCCCTCTCATGGTCCCAGGAATCATTTAACAAACAGTGATCAAAAAGATTAAGAGAGATGATGACTGTGTATATGAGAGAAGCAAAAAATGTAAGGGGACTCACGATGAAACTGTAGCTGATATTTCTGCTCCTAGTTCCACATATGGAAAGGTAACTGGAGACAAAAGTAAGTTAGAAGGACCGACATCAAAGAGTTGGGGTTCATGGGCACAAGCTCTTTACCACATCGCCATGCATCCTGAGAAGCACAAGGACAAGTTGCTGGAGGTTTTAGATGATTTTGTTGTACTAAATGACCTTTATCCAAAGGTAAGCCTTTTAATTTTAGCTCTTTTCTCTATTCTTTTAAGGTGAATGATTATTTAGTAAAATTGCCATTAATTTTCTCAGGCATGCAAGCATCTCCTAGTTTTGGCACGACATGAAGGTCTTGATTGTCTTGCAGATGTGCATGAAGAACACCTTCAGTTGTTAATGACAATGCATGCTGTGGGTTTGAAATGGGCTGAAAAATTCTTGCATGAAGATTCATCAATGGTCTTCCGCCTTGGATACCACTCGGTATGCAATGAATGCTTAAGCTCAGAAGTTGTTTGTTAACTTTGTTCTTTTTCTGCCGTGGTCTCTGCTTATACAGTCATAGACTTTATTGAGTCAGATAAGGCAACTCTCAGAGCCAGACTGAAATTGTCTCGGAAAAGTTGATGGGTTTTCTTACGGTCTGACAGAATTTTTATATTGAGGGCCATAAGTTGCAGAGTGGCAATAAAACACGGACCAAATGGGGTAGTTAGCTGATGTTATCTCTATTTACAGTAGCCAGGTATAATAATTTGACATAGGAATAGAGGTTGGAACTGAGGATGTGATTGTGGAAAAAGAGATGATGTTATTCATAAAAAAGTGTGACAAAACTACATAATAACAGAGCTGTATGTGGCAACAATTAAGAGATGAAACATCATTCTGAATCTGGGGCTGTTTTATATCTTTCATATTCTTGCGAAATATTTTCACCTTTCACCTTATTTATGTTTTTTTCAACTCTAATTCTCATTTTCTACCCAACTCCACTACTGCTTTAGATATTGAAACTGTAAACTACAAAAGGAGGGGGGGTTTTTTAACGTGCTTGAACTGTCTCTCCTTGCAGGTCCCTTCAATGAGACAATTACACTTGCATGTGATTAGCCAGGATTTCAATTCCAATCATCTCAAGAACAAGAAGCACTGGAACTCTTTTAATACTGCCTTTTTTCGAGATTCAGTGGATGTGATTGAAGAAATCAAGAATCACGGGAAAGCAACAATAAAAGATGAAGATTGCTGGCTGTCAATGGAGTTGCGATGCCACCGATGTAGAAGTGCACACCCTAATATACCCAGGCTGAAATCACATATTAGCATTTGTCAAGCCCCTTTTCCCGATGCCCTTCTTGAGAATGGCCGTTTAGTGCTTGCACCAAAACATAATTGAAGTAATACCTAGGTATCCGTAGATCATGCATCAACAAAAATTTTGGTGTGCTTCAACTTCTCATTTCTGGCGCAAAAGATGACTTACAAGAGGACATGAAACTCTTTTTGCTATAGGGGACCAAAAACAGCTTTCTTCGCAGTTTGTGTTTTCCATCATGGAGCTGTACAGTGCCGTAGAAGTTTATGATTGAGACGGCAATCTTTACTCCCTAAAGCAACACAATCAGCTTTAAAATCCTTATTGTTAATTTTAACTGGGGAATTTGAGAAACTCGGAGACGGATGCTAACCTTCTCTCTCTTTTTTTACCCTCCGTAATCTATATCTATATTTGGTGTCTGCTGCATTTGCCTTTGCCACCTTTGCTCTTACCAGCAAGGTTTTAACGTTTTACTCTTGTGAGGATTGTCAATTTAGCAGAGCATGATACAGCTTCGTTGAGATTGTGGTCAAGACACGATCCTTTGTATTCTTGAACGCTTTGCATAGCAGAAGACCCTGAACACAACTCTGCTTGTGGATTAGAATGTCAATTTTGACATCTTCGAAGGAAATGATTTGGAAATTCTAGCACTAAGCCAGCAGCAGCAGCTAGCTACCTATAGTTTTACTTTGCCACTTCAAGGTAAGGGAGTTTCAGGGAAGACTGGAGTATTTTCAATGTATCGAATCTTCGGCCTAATTTTTATGATAATAACCAGAAAGAGTAACCTTTGCTGTATGTCATCTTTTCAACCTGTGTTTTCTAGACCGTCTCGTTACCTGCTCGCAAATGATAGTTTTAAGCTCCCCTGTTTCCCAGGTCATGTCAAGAATCTACACTTAGAAACACGAGTTAAAGTAAATATAACCCCATGCCATAAAATTTTCAAAGCAACTTGCAAGATATATCCCCAATGGACTATGGTTACAATCTTGCTCGACGAAAAATGAGAATTTATGGAGGTGCATGAGTCAAGATCACAATCTCGTCAATTGAAAACCTGTATTCTGTGTTGTACTGTAGGGTGGATGATTTTAGTATCTATCACTGCCTCCATAAACTTTGGATCTCTTGCGTCAATCATGGCGTTTTGCCTCTTTCTTTTTTTTTTTTTTAAGAATATATTCGGTATTATGGTAGGTTTTATAATTTTAGTTTGAAAAAAATTATTTTATAAAAATTATTTTTAATTAAAATTAGTTTGATATTTATATATATTTGGTTAAAATTATGGTTGAAATTCAAGTTAAACAAAAAATAATTTAATGTGTTTAGTTAAGAATATTTTTTAAATTGAGGTTATAAAATAACTAAAAAAAATATTTATTAAATAAATTAGAACATACAGGACTCTCAAACACTAATTTTATTTTTATAGCAAAGAATTCTTAAAAAAAAACTATTTTAGTGCTCTTGAATTTTATAAAAAAAATTAAGAATTGAAAAAATAATTTCCATTCCCAATTAATAAACATGTTTTTTTATTTTATATTTCATAGAATTTTATTTTAAAATGAAAAACCTTTTACAAACAATCGTAACCCAATAATCCAGTATATAATTTATCCATGATCACTGCCTCAATCTCCGAGAACTAGAGAAAATTAGAGTTTTTTTTTTCTTAAATAACATGGTTAATAAAAATATTTTAGAAATTAAAAAAAAAGGGAAAATTATCAATTACCAATGTCAGCAATACCTTACTCCTCACTGTTTATTTTTGTGAAATGGATAGTGAATAGTGCAAAATGAATTAATTCATTCACTCTCCGAGCCATATAAGAAAGTTCAATTTATGATTGAACTTGCAAAAAGCAGTAAAAAACTATTTTTTATAATCAAGGTCCTGCCTCAAATAAATGGTGGGGCTTACCATTTATATATTACTTTTAATCGGTAACCAAACACCATTATTAGTGCGTTTAGAAGAAACATAAACGCTGCCTTAGAGAAAAACGAACTCTTAGACAACAAGATATAATGTGATGGATTATGATTTATCATTATTTTTTAGATAATTTCTTTATTAGCCCCGAACCCATTTTTTCTGACAACATGTCGATCCTAAAAGAGATCTTGAAACGAGTTTAGGCCTAGTGCCAGGTCAGTGACCTAGCATGGTTTTGCGTAAAGCTTGGGACCAGCCCTGGGCCACTTGGCCTACGCCTTTTATACATGTATAGCCTTTCTTAATTGTATATGTCGGCACTTGGATACAAGTCTCGCACCTGAGCCTAACATCAAGTTACCTAATTTAACACCCTCTAGGCTTAGGTGCCCTGCCTAGACCTAGCGTTAGGCTAATCGATTAATCAACCTGCCACCCTTTGGGTCTAGGTGTTGTAACCTGGGTCTAGCTTCGGGCATTAGCATATGACCTAGCACCCTTTGAGCCCATGCATTACGGATTGGGTCCAATCTCAGGTATTGTTCGGGTCTAGACTTGTGGTTTGAGCCTAACATCTAATCTCTTGAGATTTTTTTATTGAACCCAAGTTTTTTAGTCTAAATCCAAAGTGCCAAGAGACTTTAAGCATTATACCTCTGGGGAGTTAGGTATTCCTTAGCTTATTGCATATAATATAAGAGATTTACTCAGCAAGTTTATATTCCACCTATATCTCTAGGTATACAAGAATTTATCATGACCTACCACATTTACATCTCTTTAGTGCATGTGTCAATGATATTTATTTCTTATTAATGTTTGTCTAAGAGATATTTATCCCTCATTAATATATGTGTAAGGGGTAGGGGTGATCATTTTCTGTTCGGTTTGGTTTTTACCTATAAAAACAACTAAACTTAAATTAAAAAAAACCAAAACCGAACTAAACCCGATTCCAACCGACTGGTTTCGGTTTGGTTCGGTTTTGTTTTCTATGTCAAAAACTGAAAAAATCTATATTATTTTTTAACATCCAAAAGCCACAAAATCAAACTCATCTTCATCACCAGCAGCCCTCACTCCATATCAGTCTTTTCTTAAGCAAATGGCCTCCTACAGAACCACAAAAACACATTGCGTTCTCTTACATCAATCAATCACTCCTCACTATTACAAACTCAGAAACCTACATCAATGAAAATATACTCTCAAACACAAAGCATCACCACCACAATAAACATTGCACAGTGCCCATTACCACTTTCTTTACCTATTTTCCTCTCATTAAAAAAAAAAAACTCAGCAACTGCTAGCAACCCAAACCACAGAATTAAGTCCAGCCCCCACCTTTGCTGCCTCCACTAGTCACCTGCAAATTGAAGAAATCTTACTGCTGTTGTGGTTTAGGGGTGTTGTTGGGATGATAGATCTGGAGATAATTGAAGAATGAAGATTGAAAGGTTAGGTGTGGCGTGTGGGAACTTGGGTGGGGGTGGTTGAAGAACAAGTAATTAATTGTGAGTGTTGTGAAGAATTAATTGGGTGTGTACTTGTGAGAGCTTAGGTGGGGGTGGTTGAAGAACAAAGAATTAATTGGGTGTGGACTTGTGAGTTCTGAGTGTTGTGGGAGGCTGTGAGGATCAAGGAAGTGTGGTGTGGGTTGTGTGGCATGTCTATGAGGGGTATTTATAGAACCTTTTTTTTATTTGAACCGGTTTGGTTCGATTCGGGTTGCTCGGTTTAATCATTACAAAACCGAAATTGAACCGAACCGAAAGTTTTTCTAAATATTCTAGTCGGTTTTTTTTCATAATTCGGTTTTTTTGGTTAATTTCTTTTTGTTTTCTCGATTAAATCGGTTTTTTTATTTTTTTGCTCATCGCTAATAAAAAATATTTATCTCTCATTAATGTTATTAGGATGAAATGACCTTTTAGTCTCCTTATTCAAGCAAGAGAACAAAATTCATAAATTATAAATATTTATTGAGCTATCCACTTAAATGATTTATAATTTCTTCATTCTCAACATGCATATATAACACTATTTTCTCTTACAAATTACATATAAAAATAAAAACGAACAACCTTGTTTACATATCAAAATAAAAATAAAAAACCTTGTTCTTAGAATTTAATATTTTTTTTATATATTTATTACAATCAAAATTGTAGTAGTCCGTTGCTTCCATGTTCTAAACTACTTCTGGTTATTGCTATCAGAAAAAGAAAGGATTCCAACAACTAGATATCAAAATGCGTTTGCACTATATTTTGGGGTTGTCCACAATCTAAAGAAAGGGTTGTGGTTATTGGGCGACGCTCTGAAACTGAAAGAATTGTTCACTTACTTCGCCGTAGAACAGAAAATAACCCCATCCTTCTTGGTGAAAGTGGAGTTGGAAAAACAGCCATTGCCACAGGATTAGCTATAATGTTTTTTTTTTTTTTTCAATGTTTATTGTATTTTTTCATGTAAAATTACTGATTCATGATGGAAAAATACTGATTCAGGATGTGTTTAAATACGGCTCAAACCGTATTCTTTAAAAATTTAAAATTTTATTTTTTTATATTTTATGATCGTTTTGTTTTAATATACTAATATCAAAAATATTTTTTAAAAATAAAAAAAATATTATTTTAATATAATTTTAAATAAAAAATATTTTAAACCACAACTAATAACACATTCACTCATGTAATTTTTAAACATCTCAAAATCTTCCAACCCATTAAAAAAATCTGGCAAGTACAATGCTTTCTATATCAATTACACATCTTGGGTTTTGGAAGATCGGGAAAAAACACGATAGGCATTTTCTTCTATCCTTTTCCAGCCCGATGGTGTCCCCTACCAGCTTTCATATGTGCAGATTAAATCCCAAGTTTTTATCTAAGAAAAAACAGATGAATCCATACTCTGAATACCCAAAATTTGAATCGTAGTGGCAATATGAAGTTCGAACCGTAATAGCCAAGGAGCATGCCAGAACAAGCTTTCAGCCATCACTTTCCAAGTAGTTTTCAACTGCCCCCCAGGGGGACCAGATTTCCACCGTCAACGGGCAAATTGTCGGAGGATATTTTGCTTTCCCCTCGATTGAATGTCACTCGCACCTCATAAGTCAGATACTCACAATTAGCCTACGACCGCCATCTCTTGCACAAGTCTTCCCCGAGCAGTCAATAGGATTGGAATAATGAACCTTTCTAAGGTCCCTTCCACACCTTGCATTAGATTTTTGCAGCACTTGCAGCCAAGGGGTGGAACTATAAAATTTTAACTAGGGTTTCGTCATAAAAACTATAAAATTAGTAGAGATCAAGTATTTTATTTTTGGAGAGGCTAAATGCATAACTGTTATAAAAAATTTGAAAAATCAAAGATTAAAATTTAAAAAATTCGAAAATTCGGGGGTGTCAAGCTTCCCCAAAGCTTGCCCTTTGTCCGCCCCTGCTTGCAGCCAAGGTGGCTATCAAAAGAACGCATGTTTGCCCTAGATATTTCACTTGTACAGTTGATATAACATTGACCAAGTTTACTAACAAAATTGCAAAAGAGCCTGTCGTCATCTTTTAACTCTTTAATATGAAAGAAAATTCAATCTTGACAGGCCAAAAAGCCTGTCAAGAATAAAATACATGTGATATACTCTCAGAAGCCCCTTTCAAGTTTCAATCCATCTTAAAAGAAGAGTCCCTTTCGAATAGCTCTACCTCTGCTGCGCTGATTGCTCCTTAGCACGTCTCTAGTGAGACCCACCACTGGTGACAATCAAGGGATTGGTCTTTGGACCTAACAAGTAACACCATTACCTGCATTAGGGAGGATTTTTGCAGCAGTAGCGGACAATGTATATGGCCACACTCTACAGTTTCTTAAAGGTAAGTGCGGGACATGTTCAGTTATGTCATTTCATGCCTATTGTTCTCTCTTTATGGTGTCAAGGCAGTCACAAAGAGACGAGAAAGATGATAACGAAATCAAACTTATCAGAAAGATGAAATTAAAGGGAAATGAGCTTTGGATACAAGGAAATCGGAGTGCAGATCAAGATCACAAACTCCAGTACTAGGAAACAATAAACCAAAAACCCGACAACGTGTAACTAAGAAGCATAGCATCATCACATATTGCTATTGTGGCAAAAGTCTACTGAGGGTTTGGAGGACGGCTATTGGCAGCAGAGACCCTAGAACCCCATTCCAAAAGTTCTTTACTAGTATCATCCTTGTGAGCAATAACCTCAATGAAGCACAAGCTATCCTTCTTTGATCCTGTTGCAGTCTCAATTGCTTCAACCAGATCTTCCTCGCAGAATACCTGAAAGGGAAAATTCAGCAAAACGGCGTCGGATGCTTGTTTTTACTACTAAAACATTTATGCATTGAAGCAAATGAACTTAGTTCACAAGCTCACCTTGGCTGTCCAGCACTTGCCTTCACCATTGTGGATGGCATCAACCAAGCCAGTGTAGTTCCAGTTCTTAATCACATTGTAAGGACCATCATGGATCTCGACTTCAATGGTGTATCCACCATTGTTTATGAGGAAGATGATGGTCTTCTGTCCACATCGAAGCATTGTTGACACGTCTTGAGCAGTCACCTATAAGAAATTAAAGGAGCAATAAGCAATGTATTGAATATCATACTCCGGGAGAAGAAAAAGACATGCATAATTCATAACCAACAATAAATTTGACAAGCTACAAATAATAATTTCACGAAAGGATGAGGATTTGGATATGTCAAAATCTGAAATGTTAGCAAAGGAGTTAAAAAAAAGAGTTCAGGGTAGTATTTCTGGTTGTCTACCTGAAAGCTACCATCTCCAATGAAAGAAATCACACGCTTCTCTGGCACAGCCTGAGCATACCCAAGAGTTGCACCAACTGACCAACCAATTGATCCATATTGCATTTGGAACTCGTACCTACAAATCCAAATTCACATGCACCATTAAATTTATGGACTCAAATTTAATTACTATAACATCACATATCAAATTCTCAACTGCTTACCCGCATCCCCTAGGCAATTTCAGCTTCTGGCAGTTAAACCATGAGTCTCCAGTCTCAGCAATCACAGCAGTTTCACTAGACAGCATCTTCTGTATATGTTCGAACAGAACATTAACCCTCAAAGGTTCTTTGGGAGCACCCCTCAAAGGTTGTCCCTCGGGAACAAAAATCCTGTGGTAATTATCATAAGCAGTAGTATTGCACTTGAGCCTCTTAGCAAGGGCACTTAAAAAATCCTTCATCAGAATACACCCAAATGCAGGTCCATTTGCAATCACCACACGATCAGGCTGCACAATAATCGCCTTCTCCTTCTTGAGAAGGAGAGAATACCCAACAGAACTATAATCATTGAAAATTGGTCCAGCAAACAAGTAAGCATCTGCAGACTCCACAATCTCAGCACAGAATGCAGTGCTCACTGCACCCCAATAAGTCCCAATGAAATGTGGATGATGCTCTGGCACAAGCCCTTTAGCCGAAGGCATAATAGCAAGCGCATAACCAGAAGCATCAGCTAACTCCACAAATGCCTCGCCTGCATGTGCGGATCTTAGTTTAGGCCCACCCACCAAAACTGGTTTCACTGCCTTGTTCAAAAACTCGGCAGCCGCTTCCACTGCAGCCTCTAAACCCAATTTGTTACTCAATCTGTAAAACAAAAATCAATACAACACCTAAGTATTCAATCCTCACAATTGTTCCCTATTACTAAAAAGACTTAATTATAAACAAAGATCAATCAAGAATCCAAAGAAATTACTTGGGGGTGAGCGAGAAAGGAACCGGCTCACGGCTAAAAGTTGGATGAGGGATTGCTGACAGGTTACAGCTAACACTGATATAAACAGGCTTGCTTTCTTTCAGAGCAGTTGAAATAGCAGTGTCTATCAGCTCATGTGCATCCTCCAAGTTATTCACCACAGCCTACGAAAACAATCAAACCCCATATACCATTAATCAATAATCACCAGATCCCCATAAAAACAATATGATAAGAAAAAAAATAATATATATAAACGCTGGAATTGTAGGGTCCACAGGTGAATCTACTCTAAAGATCATGATCCACAACGTTTCTATATTCTGAAATTTTTAACGTTATTTAAAATATCTTCACCTGAAAACAAGTAACAGTCGAGAAACATGCAAGCTCCTGGCTAAAGTCAGGCAAGCCAATGGTGTGGTGCAGAATCCTGTTAGTTCCATAATCATTGGAGTTGGGCCCACCAACAATGCATATGACAGGCAAATTCTCACTGTAAGCACCAGCAATAGCATTCAGCACACTGAGTCCCCCAACAGTGAACGTGACAACACAAGCGCCAACGCCACGCGACCGGGCGTATCCATCCGCAGCGTAGCCGGCGTTGAGCTCGTTACAGCAACCAACAACGTTGAGCTCGGGCTCAGCGATCAAGTGGTCGAGAAGGGTGAGGTTGAAGTCACCGGGGACGGAGAAAACGTCATTGACACCGATTTGGACGAGTCGGCGAGCGAGGTGGCGACCCAGCGTCGACTCGGATGCGTTGATTATGGTGGGTGAGACCGAGCTTTGGATAGCCGCTACGGCGCCGTTTGTCGGGTTGATCATGTCGTTGCTGGTTGGTCGGCAGGTGTCAAGAGATCCTATCTTGGTGTCCATTTTGAAAGAAAGAGTCCTTTTTTATATATATATATATTTTTTTTTTTTTTTTGTTGGAAATAAAAGAGAAAATGGAAGAGAAATAAATAGCCAGGTGTAGAGAGAAGAAGATGAAATTAAAAAAATATATATAATATTTGAAAAATCGAGAGGATGGCCTTTGTTTTGGAAAGGTTTTTGAAGATGTTAATTTAGTATGAAATTGAGGGGAGGTTTTTTTATTTTTGTTTGATTATGGGAGAGGAGATGGGAGGGGGAGGATTTTATAGGAGAATATTGGGAGAGGGGAGAAGGGTTCCTAGGGGCGGTTTTGGGGAGATATTTCAGGGGTGAATTCAAAGGTGGTTTGTGTTTGTGGATTATAGTAGGATCAAGAAAAATAATTAATTACTATTATTTTGTGGGAAAAATAATTAACTACTGATATTTATGTTGAGAGATTATATTAATATGGTGTTTTACAGTGTGGTATCAGTTACTTTTTAAATAATTTTTTATGTTAAAATACATATTAATAATTTTTTTATTTTTTAAAAATTATTTTTAACATCAGAATATTAAAACGATTTAAGACATATAAATTATATTAAATTTTAATAAAAAAATAATTTTTAAATTTTTTAAAAACA
>CM027585.2:84500-149500 GCA_015852605.2 Populus deltoides
ATCGATAATCTGATTGGGTGACAGCTACACCGTCCCCTTTTGGCTCCGAAGCAAACTGGGGCAAAAAAACTAGTAGAAACAAGCATAAGTGTGCACACAGAAAGCACTTGTCGCGGGAATGACAAGTATTTTCCATGAACAACTTCAAGAAACAAGAGCGTTGAAAGAAATGAAGAGAGTTTCTAAGAGTGTCTACACTCTCCTCTCTTGAAGAAAGAAAGAGAATAGCGAGGAGAAATTTGGTCCGTGAGGGAGCAATGTGATAGTGGAGGTTAGAGAGGAGATAAGGGGGGACAAAAGGAGGGGGAGGGTGTAGTTTCTTCTCTGCTTCCAACGGCTAGTTTTACTTGTATACAATATGTTACTGAACGTTCATGAGCTGCTGAACCAGTCTTCAACCTGAACAGGGACCCTCCTCCAACGGCTATATTTCTTGGTCAGGGAACAACACAACACACATGCTTTCAGTCTCGGTCAAAATTACAATTCCACCACAGTAAACTAGCATCTAGACTCCAGGCAATACGTGGTAGTGTTAATTATTGGCAAATCATGAGACTAGTTTTCTCTGTTCTTCGTACAGGGCTAATCATTAAATTCAAGCTTTTCTATGCACTCAACAGATTGATCTGCTCTCGTCATCGCCAAAAAGCTTGGGCATCACTCTGAACCTCTTGATTGCATTGCATGGATGCTTTTGGACCACAATAGTTCATTGAGATCTTAGTATAATGCATTTGCCTTTTTCAACTTTTGAAAATAAACAAATCCGCTGCTACAGACCACCACACTGCACTCTCATAAGTTTATTCATGCAGTATTATTATATTTATTTAAAAATTAAGCCTCCCACAAAAGCCCAATTAGATGGGGAAAACGTCTGAATTTAATTGTTGAGTATAGAATCCTGAACCGTCTTCCTCCATGTGACGGCAGAGGGCGGAAATTTGGGTCCATCACTTGCAGACAGAGCAATGCAAAAATAGTATCCAACTAAAGATTTATTAGGCCTAAATTACAGTGCAGATGTGGAAGACCAACGATAATAACCCTCCCGAACAACAACCTGTATGCAGACATAGCAATCATGCAAACATGCTGATTTCTAGCTGCATGAGACCTGTAAGCAGACAGCCACTGAACCACAAAAACCTGACCTGCACCTCCCTCAACAATAACCCCTAACAGTATGAAGATATGTCAAGTGAGAAGCATCCTAACGTAATGCTATAAAATGAAATCAAATGAACAAAGGGTTCTGGAGGACAGCAAAATTGACACATTCAGCTGCAACAAAGAATATGATGACTTGTAAAGAAAAGGTCAAGATCAAGACAGAATATCTTGCATGACCAAAAAAAGGGGGTTGTATGCACCTGAGTTAAATTTTGGCTTAAAAATCATTAGCACAAGGCATAGACACAGCAATGACAAGAACAAACTCATGGAACCAAGACCATGCTCAATTGAGCTTGGGGTGAGTTGCTAGAATTCTCATGCCCATTTAACTCAATAACTTCATTTCACACAGTATGGAGAGTATAGCCTAATACGAACACTACTGCTAAAGCAAAAGGAATAAGCAAACATCATCATGCAAGAAGTCCACAAAACGTATCCCTGCTTGACAAAAATCATAATTGGTGGTTCACACAATATGAATCCGTTATAGCCTAAGCACACAGAAGAATAGCACATTTAGATTATCAAAGGTATGCATACTATTTACTTACTATGACTAGTAAAAAGTCCTATATAGATTCTCCAAGAACAGCACTGCTCCTAATTTCTCTGAGCTTGGAACCTCATCACCATTCAAATTAACCACCAATGGCACCGGCATGATGCTGGTCAAGATCATACTGATCTAGACATTGCATTTAGGACCAACTCAATCAATAAATCAAGCATGCCCCCGCAAACTAATCTACATAAGGACATTTAAATCAGAATACACTTCTAAAACACATGAATCAAACGCAAGCAACAAAAAGAAAACCTGTTAAAAGGATATCCTGTCCTGTCAAGACAAACAAATTCATTGATGCAAATTCTTTTATGACTGATCAGTTGCAAGAACAAAAGTTATAACAATGTCATGAAAAAGTCTCAGACCCTTCCTTCCTAACAATGACAAAATCAATGTCTTGAAAATTTGATCATGCATGCATTCCAATAACAGGCTACCAACAAAGTTCATCAGCATTCGACTCTTACGAACGAAAACACATAACCAAGACACAGCAATCTCCCAACCACAAAATCAACCCCAAGATCCCATAGATCTGTCCAAATATTTCGAGTATGCGCAATCCAATCACAGTAAAACAAGATAAAGATTCACTAATCATGTAAAATCAAACTAATTACAGCCAATCATATGAATTATATCCTAAAAAGAAAGAGAAACTTGTAGACCCGTTTACAGAATAACAAAACCCAATATGAAAAAAGTACAAAAAATAAAATATAAATCCATACAAATTAGACCAAAATCCATGTAAGATCCGTGTTTATTTCATCTATTAAAACACGTTAATTGATACCACATCCTCCAGATCTTCAAGCACGGGCGGCAGCCACAATAGGAGCGGCGGAGGCGACAACATTAGAGGCAGCGCCACCGAGGAATGAAGACAAGAACCCAGTACTCGCGTTTTCTTGAACATCATCCAAGAAAAGATCCTCAGGAACACGAAAAGCGCCATGAGCACAGACAATCCCCACACCGACCAAAAGCGCCGAGATGATCACTGACCCAACGTTCGTTAGAAAAACCACGAAAACGCTCAGAACGATTAGAATCCCGAGCGTTTCACGGTCACTGAATGTCCGGCCGAAGAGGACCAGAGGCTGATCGGAAGCGCGGAAGAGATACAAGAAAAGCCAGGAGCATAGGAGACCGACGAGGAGGAGGAGGGAGAAGGGGTTAGTAAGGAGGGAGAATGCGAGGATTAGGGAAATGGTGGCGAGGTAATTGATGCGGAAATAGGCGTAGTTTTTGCGGATCCGGGTTGTGGCTTCGGATATGGATTCGGGTTTAGAGAAAGCGGATCGGTCGATTAGTTCGGAAAAGGGGCGGCGTTGGGAGAAGCCGTTGCGGACGGATTCGGTTACGTTGTTAAGGAATGCGCGTAAGGCGTGTGGAGGGAGTGGTGGTTGGGAAGCTGTAGCGGTGGAGGTGGTGGTTGGTTGGGGGTTTGTGATAGGGAGGACTGGCGGAGATTGAGACGACATCGTGTAGATTTTTGTTTTGTTTGAAGGAGGGAATTTAGGGAGATGACAATGGCCACGCTTAGAGAGACGATTTAAGGAATGATTTAGCGTAGGGAGTTGAGAGAGAGAGAGAGAGATTTTATTATTATTAATATTTTTTTTATTTTTTACGGTCAATGTTTACTTTCCTTCTTAATTACGGTTCAGTCACCGACACGGGAGGACCAGCTTCGTCTTGCCTTCCTACCGTCAATTTGACTAATAAAAAGGTTTGACATGCCAGCTTTCTTTGTAGTTCGTTGGTACGTTCCTGTCTCTTCCTTTCTGCTGGAAGGATGATGAAAGCCTAGAAGGGAAGGGTTAAATTTTGGAAGCCCAATGGGGGTTTCAAGTGAGTTTGGGCTTAGCACAAAAAAGCCCACCTTGACCCAGGGATTAGCGGGATGGTTAAGAAATAAAAAAAGAAAATAAAAATAAAAATTAAGGATGTTTTTAGCATCTCTTAGCTTGGGAGGTGAAAATAAAAATACGTTTTTTTGATATATTATTTATATTTATTAAATTCGGTTAAACTTGGTGTATGAACTTGATGATCAACATTAAAATATTTTTTTAAAAAATATTTTTATTTTAATAAAAAAATAATTTACTCAAGTTAATCCATAACACCAGTATCACAACTATGATAAAAACAAGCACCTAATTTTTTTAAATAGATTTGTTATTTGTTATTTTGATTTTATTAGATAGACGTAGGTCATGAATCAGCTTATCATTTCATGGCTTCATCCAGCGTAAGTAAACTAGAGTTATGTCACTGCGATCTCACGATAACGTACTTCTGTACATGTTCATAGTTAATTGGATTAAGTCAAAGCACAGGATTTTTTTTCAAATACTGTTGTTCTACAGCTTCAAACAAGAGAAGAAGGGTGCAATTACACGACCAGTATCAGACAACATCATGCGATATCAGATCCAAGATATTTGGTTAGAATATGCTCAGATCATTCATCTTAATTTATCATATGCTAACTTCTCTAGCTCCATTGACAAGTCTTTTACCATCTGGAAGTGAGGATATTGTGTATGGGGGGCTGACAGAATTGATTCTTGGAATTGAGAATGAATGGACATGCATCAAATTAATGAGCAGCAAAGATGCATGCAAGATTACTTGCTTCACGCAGGTGCAGAGGCATCTTGAATGTTTTTGATACACGAATGATAATTTGCAAGAATCTGTATCATGCGCCAGATTCGAAAAATTTGTAGCTCTAGTAGCTAGCCACACAGAAGAAAATGATACTAGAGTGCCTTTTATGGAGATGGTTTGAACAATCCAATGTCTGAGTTCTCTTCGTTGCAGGGTTAACAAGATTTATGCTGAACAGTCTGAACAAGAATCAGTAACTAGTTTGAGATCATATGAGGATGCAAAGTCTAAATATGCATGTCAAAGAACATCCATTAATGACTAAACAGTTATTTAGGTTAGATTTCAAGCAAAAACATAGTTTTCCCATAGAAGAGGCACAGTTTAAAAGCATTCACGTTCTACATGCCATAACCCTAGACGGAAACAGAAATATCCTACTTAGATGAGGTTTCTACAGCCGCAAAGCACCAAAGACGCATCTGTCTGAAAGCGTGGTGTCAAGTCTGATAGCAAATCAGGCAAGAAGCTGGATTTAGAAGGTGGAACCATTCCAACCAAGGTGGGAGCGCTGTAAAATAAAGCAAGCATCAAACCATTAGTAGTGGCAGAAAAAACCCATAAAACGGCAGTCGATATCAACAAAATCAGAAAATAAGCTGAATCCTAAGGGAATTCAGCAACTGTTCTCCCAGTTTAAAAACAGTAAGGATTTAGTTACATGATCTAGTACTGGTGTAAAGCATGCAAACACTGTGCATAATCTTGGCTTTGATGGGCCTTAAATACACGAAGAATGCAATGATAAGAAAAATGCAGATGACAATGATCATCTTCTGGACAATTAGATGTTGAGATGGCTTGCCTGGACATCATAAAACTTGAGGAAGAACCGGGACTTGGGCACCGACAGCTTTGACAAAAGAATAGTTGAAATTGCAGAACTCAATTTCTTGTTCACATCACTGCTAAGGCCACCGATAGATACCAATTCACCATAAGCTGCTGGCTCCTCAGTTCCTCCAAATGAAATTGGAACCGAGCCCTTCAACACAATCATCACATACTGCAGGATTGCACGCATAAAAATAGTTAAAAGAGACACATCTAGTGGGCAAAGTAGGATATCAATCAATGCAAACATGCAACTTTCTTTTAGGTTGTAAAAACTGAAAACTAACAAAAACATAAAAGCAGAAAAAAAAATCTAATCAAAGAGACTACTGATGTAGGTGTAAAGAACATAATTTGTCGACGTCCACTATAAAGATAAACAAGCCAAGAACATGCAGCCAGTGATGAAACCCATTTTATCTTTCATAGCCCAACAAGTGATAGTTGAATTAACTATATTATAAGCTACGTACACGAATCACTTCGCCCAGTCGCACTTTGAACATTGGATTTCTCAAGAAACAAGTGATAGTCAAAACGTAAACCTATCCAGGTCAAAATCAAACGATAAACAACCCAATCATATCAAGTGAGTTTAGAACCATAAGCAAACTCAAGCTGCCATGACCGTGCCAAGAACTCAAGTATCCAGGAAAGAAGATTGTAAACATGCATATAAATACACTCATGGCAAGCACATTTAACAATATCAACAATAACCCACTTAATCATTACAGAAATAAATATATATTTCCAAAACTTTTGAGCATCAAGAAAATATCAAAGCACATTAACCAAATCATGAATACCCACTTTAGAACATTTAACAGACTAATTGTTTCAATAATACAAAATCTTTTTCTTGCACAGAGGAACCCACAAAGAAGTTGTGTCAGACCATAAATTTTTATTATTCTATCCACATTTCAGCATTCAAGGCTAAAAAAACATGTATTAACAAAAGGGTATTACCAAAATGAGGAGATTGAACTAAACACCCTAAAACCACAAAATAAAATGAAATAAAAAGAAACTTCAAAGAATCTGAGGCAAAAGGAAAAAAAAATCTTACAGACTCAGGTTTCTTGATGATTTTGGCGACCTGAGAGGAGGCTTCGGAGAGGATGGCAGATGTGTTGACGCCATCAAGATTAACGTTCGTCGAAATGTTCAAGCAAGGCATTTTCTCTGTCGATTGTTTCCACTAAGCTCTTGTTCTCTTTCCTGCACATAAAACCCGCCTGCAAATAACTATATAAAAGAAGCCTCACCACGTTGCCTTCTACGGACTGTTCTGGAAGTATAAATTGGTGAAATGACTGAAGGGCCCTTGTTGCCATGCTCGTGTGTAGTGTACGTAGAAGTGCTTTTCTAACTCTATTGATGTTCGGTGCTTTTTTTTTTAGTTGACCTCCTAATATTAAAATTATTGAAAAGAAAAAATAAATACATTTTTAGTATTAATTTTATTAAAATGAATTTCTTAAACAATCAATATTTTAAAATAAATATGTTGTTAAGTTTACTATTAATTATTTATTAAAAGAAGTTTTGTCGCCTTTAAAAAATATAGTAGCTGAATACATTAAAAACATTATTTACTAGAATAACATGTAATAATGATTTTATTTCTCCATCCAAAAAAATTAATACGGGCTTTTCAAGAGCATTGAAGTCTTTTTATAAAATCATTAATCATTATTAAATTAATAAATAAGTCTTTTCTCATCTTAATTGTACTATAATACAACCATAATACCTTTAGAAGAAAAAAATTAATATTAGCATCAAGTGCTTTTTTGTATTTTTACATATTTTATCAAATATAAAAAATAATAAACAATTAAAAGCATAGTGAAATAATCAAAATGCCTTTAAAAATAAAAATTTTAAAACTATAATTGAGGAGCTTTTTTGTCTTTTCTTGACGGTTTTTTTTATTATTATCATATTAGCTCAAGGACAATTGAGTATTTAGATAAATAAAAAGAGAAGCAAAAAAAAACAAGTGCATATACGACACTAGGAGTCGCCCATGCACTTCTGGTGTCATGTGGCACCTTTAAGCTTAAAAAAATACCATTATGTCGAGTCATTAGAAGCGACGTCGTGTACTCTTCCATGTGGAGTGAAGCATGTCGATGTTGGTGGTCCAATTTGTCGCTAGTGGGTTTTTCTTTTATATTTTTTTTTCTCTCTTCTTCCTAAAAAATTACAGCCTGGCTTTCTCTGTTATTGGTGTTTCAACTTCAGTCTTTATTCTTTTGATTTCTAATTTTTTTTCTTGATCTTTTTGTAGAAGTTTTATTTGTTTTCAATTTCATCCTTCAATTTCAATTTAAAAAATAGTATATTTTTTAATTTGGCCCTTGTTCTTTTGATTTCTATTTTTTCCTTGGCCTTTTTTGTAAAAGTTTAATTGGTTTTTAACTTAATCTTTTGATCTAAATTGATGGTATTATGTTTTTCAACTTGATCTTCATTGTTTTGATTTCTGTTTTTTTTTTCTTGGCTTGTTGTAATAGTTATTATTATTTTCAATTTCACTCTTCAATAAAAAAATTTGTTTATATTTTTATGTCAATTTTGATCTTTATTATTTTGGTTTTTTAGTCTTTTTTCTAAATTAATTTTCTTTTTAATTTCACCCTTCAATCAAATATAAAATTTATTTTGCATTTTAATATTGATCTTCATTATTTTAATTTGTTTTTCTGAATCCTTTTGTATAATTAAACTTTTTTTTTCAATTTCATCCTTCAATATTTGATTGATTAAGAATTGAACTTTATGATTTTTTGAAATAGGGTGTTTAAGGTTTAGACCTGAGTTATGAGTTTGAAAAATTAACATGATTTTTTATTAAAAAAAGGTTTTATAAATCTCTTTATTTTTTTATCAGGTTATTCCAATTTCATTATCCAAGCTGTGGGTTTGGTAAGATATCCCGACTTGGTTTGATCCTAATTATCAAGGTTACAAGTTTATTATGCTAACTCAGGTTAATCAAGACTGGTTTTTTGTTTATTTATTTTTATCTTATTTTGTTCTTTTGTATTTAATAGGTTGTGATTTGAGATACATTATTTGTCTTCTTTTGAATATTTTTTCTTCATGGTATCCTAATCACTTTTCTTTTAAATTTGATCCATATACTATTATTTTTTAATTTTTTTTATCTAATTGAAATAACTTGTTCGACATAGACAAGTATATGACCTAAGTCACACTTTTTTCTTTCTTTTTTAAAATATATTAGCGGTAGCTAAACATCATTTTTTGTGTAAAATAAATAGTTCATCTCCATAGCGAAACACGGACACCAATGCTAGTATATAACTATGTATCAAATTTATGCTAAAATTCAATATTTATATGAATATTAAACTTATTTTTGAATTTTATATCAGTTATCAATTATTAGATTGTAATTATAAGATACATTATTATAATTAAGTTATCCTAAACCTATCGTAATTTTATCTCGAAGCTGATTAATATGGAAAAATAAAGAAAGTATAATCCACCACAAACTCATCTCATATATATAAAAAAAACAACTAAAAGTTCTCAATGTTTTACTTTATCCTTAGACATAAATTACTATGAATTGAAATAATAAAAGGATCTTTTTATCATTTTCAAACAAAATCATTTAACTAGCTATTAAAGGTAAAAATAACTTTTTTCATAGGAACATTTATCATTACTATATTGATTAGGGACATATCGGTCATTTAACATTTTAGATGCATAATAAAATTACTTAAATACTGTTAAAAGCAAAAAAAAAAAAAACTAGGGTGTAGGGGCTTTTTAATCTTTTAACGATTTGATTGCACAATAAAATGACTACATTTCTCTTAAAAGCAAAAAAAATTAAATTGACGTCCAAAGTATTTTTCAGGTTTTTAGTTATAATCAATTTGAATAAAAAGCAATTTAGTTTTTTTAAAATATAAATATAATTAAAAAAATAAAAGTAAAAGTAATTGGTAAGTGCATTGTATGATGCGTATGCGTCACCTCCCAACGGGCAAACACTGTCTTCCATGATGGCACTAGAAGCTTCATGTTATCCTTTTCCTTGTGGCAAACATGTGTGCACAACAGGACAATAATTGAGTTCTGGTGGATTTATTTTTCTTTTCCTCTCTTTACCTTGGATTTTGCACTTGCTCATTCAAAATTAAATTTGTCATTTTAGTTTGTATTTTTATCACTTGTGGTCCTAATTCTTTTTATTGTTATTTATTTTGTTTTTATTGTTTATTTAAATTGATTTCTTTTTCAATTTTATGTCTCAACATTTCATTTAATTTATTTTTTTATCTAATTTTGTCCTTATTATTTTGATTACTATTTTTTCTAATCCTTTTCTAATTTCGGCTAGTTGAGTTAACCCGAGTTGAGTTGGGGTTTTTTTATATTTTTTTTTAGTTTCATCTTTCATCATTTAATTTGGTTGAGAGTTGATCTCTATTATTTTATTAAATTTCTTCTGTACAGGGTTATTTCGATCTCACGACTAGGCTTCGAATTTGGCATAACGACATGAGTTAGGTTTTTTTTTGTCTTTTTTTTTAATTTCTTTTGTACTTTAACATTTTCTTTGCTAGTATATTCAGCATTTGATAGTAGCTGCCACACTTACCGACGAATTTACAGACGGATATATTCGGTCGGTATTTCATACACTCACCGTCAGATTTACCGACGGGACGTAGCCGTCGGTAAATCAAGATATCACCGATGGAATAAAAATCCATTGGTATATTTCAAGCGGGAATCTTTTTTTTGTACGCAAATTCCGTCTGTAAAACCATCGGCAAATGATTTTTTTGTTTTGCCAACCATTATAGCCACGGAATGGGAAATCACTGATGAAAGTAAAGCCGACGAACGTAATCCGTCAGTGAGGACGTCGGTCAATAAATCACCGACGAACTTCTAATCACACACCGACGGAATATGTCCGTCGGGAAAACTGTGAAATCTTGTAGTGTAATTGGCTTTGTATTTCTTTTATTTTTTCTTTTTATGAGGTTATCATGTCCTCATTCAATTTTTATTTTGTTATTAAATAAAATTATTAACACCTTTTACGAATTTTTAGAGGGTATCCTTTTATAATGTTGACAAGTTTTTTTTTTTAATTAGTCATCGGTCTTTTTTTGCTAGTTCATTTTTTTTTTGCTAACTTTTTTCTAATCATATTATTAAATAAAAAAAATTATTGAACTCATTTGAATCAATAACCCGAATCTCATATTTTTCTTGGTCCTTGAGAATATTATTATTTCTTGGACATTCTTTTATATATAAATATATTAGAAACATTTTGACCACGACATATCACGATACACCTTTCTAGTCAATCCTAATCCATGTATCATTTTATTTCAATTTTAAATATTTGTCTTACATTTCTACTATTTGATTGAAAGAAATTATAAATAAAAACATTGCTATCAATGTGAAGCATTGGAACTAATTTTTTTAATCAATTGGAATTTTTTTTGTGTTTTATTTTGGTTTTCAAATAAAATATCGCACCCGACATTGCGGCGGCCCTAAAAATAATCTTGATTGTGGAAAAAGAACAGATATCTGGAGTATTGTTCTTTTAGGGAAAAATGTATTGCTTGAGAAGTCGTCACCTAGTATTATGATCACTAGGAACCTTAACTGGTCAACAGAGATTCTATGGCTCGGGATTGGTTACGTAAAAGGGAAGATATTATCACCCCTTAAACGTTCTGCCTAAGGCAGACTGCATTGCTGATTTTGTCTTAAATTGCTAAATATTTATTAGTTTATGCTATGATAATTTATTTATAATATTCTTGACTCTAGCGCCAATGAATATTCAAGCTCGAATAATTCAAACTCTGGCGTTGGTAAAAATTCGTAGCTACGAAAAAAAATTAGATCAATATTTTGTATTCCCTACTTTAGCGCCAATTAATAAATAAATAAAAATAAATTTATTTTTACGCATGCACATATTTTTTTATTTTTCTAGCTAAATAAAATAAAATAGAACGAATAAAAATAATATAAATTTAAACCGGTATTTTTATCCCTGACTTTGACGTCAGTGAATAAACCAATAAATGTATATTATTTTTATTAATGCATACATATTTTTTATTTTTTTATTTTTTTTACATTTTATTTTTCTATTTATTCTAATTTTTTTTAGGATGGGCTGAACCCAGCGAACCCGGCCCGGTCAACTGGGCAACATGAAGCACGCGTAAACTAAATCATGTGTGCATGAGCGAAAGGAATTAAAATTACAATGTACAATAGGAAGTGAATTAAAATGAAAAGCAGGGAAAGAGAAGCTTACTTACCTGGTTCTGGAAACACTGAAGGCAGTAGCAACAATGGTTCTGGTCTCGGTGGCTCTGCTTATGTTCTTCCCTTCTGCTTGTTTTTTTTTTCTTGCTCTGTTTTTCTTCGCGTCCGTCCTCTGTCTCCTGGGTTTTTTCCCTCTGTTTTCTTGTTCCCTGTCGTTCGTGGCTTTTTCCTCTGTGGCCTTCTCTGGCTTTTATAAAGCCAGAGGACGGCCTCTGTTTCTTTGAGAAGAAACAGGGGAACGATGGTCTACTACCCTGGTTTCTCTCGGTTTTCCCCTGCTCAGGACGAAGAAGATGGTAATAAAGGCATGATGTGCTGCTGGTTGTGTTTGCCGAAGCCCTGATTCTGTTTTTTCTTTCCCCGTCCTTTTCGTCTGTCCCTCTCCTGGTCTCTCTCTCTATCTACTCCCTATCTATTCCCCTGTTTATTTTTCTTCGTCCCTGTTCTCTGAGAAGAAACAAGGAAAATAGTTTCTATTCAGGTTCATCCTCTCTCCCCGTTTTTTGCCGTTCGTGGCTTTTTTATTTGTCTCTCCCTCTCAGCCCCTCGGTTCTGCCCCTCCCCCTTTTTTTGTGGCCTTTCGTTCTCTGGCTTTTATAGCCAGAGAACAATTCTGTTTCATCCATTGATTGCAGGTGTAATGGTGGCGGTGGGCGGCTGAACCGTTGAAGAAGATGAACAGTGTCTAGAAACGGCACCGTTTTTGGTGTTTAATGGTTATTTTTATTTTGGCCCTTTCCGGTTTAAAAGTTTTGTAATTAAGCCCCTGGTTTAAACTGTAATTGGCCCCCTGCATTTGCGCGCCATTTTCAATGTAGTCCTTGGATTCTAATTTTCCAATTGTGGCCCCAAACTTTAATATTTCTTCAATTAAGTCCCTGAATAAGTTAATTCCAAGCTCAATTAAGTCTAAAACTTTTTAATTCTCCAATTAAAACCTTGATTTGAGTTCTAATTGATTGGATTAATTAAATCAATTTCAAGCTTAATCAAGTCTCAAACCTTATCAATTCTCCAATCAAACCCTTGATTGGATTAATTAAATCAATTTCAAGTTTAATCAAGTCTCAAAACTTATCAATTCTCCAATCAAACCCTTGACTTGATTAATTAAACTAGTAAAAAATTTAATTAAATCTTTAAACTTTCAATCATGTTGCCCTAAACCCAAATTTTAATTCATTCTTCAATTATTTTATTTATACTTGTTTTTCGTCATTTTTTCATCATTTTTTCAGTAAATAAATTAATTAAAATAAAAAGGTCAAAAATTGGATTATAACATAAAAAATAAAATAAAATCAATAATAAAAAATTATTTTGGTGTTTTATAAATCAATTCAATATCTAATGTGATTAACTATAAACTAAAATAGGAGGCGTTTGATAAACCCCTCGTCACAAAGAATTATTCATTAAAATAGTACTTAACTTTTTCCTTTAATTTCTATTGTAGTTCTTTTATTTTTAATTTTTTAAAAAACAAAAATCCAAACTAGTTTTAGCATAATCAAGCCCAAACCTAATGAAATAATTTTTCTAACTGTTTGAGAACCCAACATCAAGTTCACCGAAATAATCTATGAAAGGCAATCTCAAATAAAATCAATGTAAAATAATTAAATGAAAAAAAATTAAAAATCATGTGATTGAAAAAAAACTAAAAGACAGAAAAGAAAATAGACAATTAATGAATAGAAGTAAAAATAGTAAAACACCCACGCCTTTTAATTTTTTTAATAATTAATAATAATAATTTTCAATATTATTTTTTTGAAAACAAAACAAAAATTCAAATTATTTTTTTTAAGTAAAATTAAGAGCAAACCCAATGATGTGATGTTTTTCCTTACTCCACGAGAATCCACATTGAGTTCATCAAAACCAATTATCAAAGTTAATCTCGAACAAAATCAATGTCAAGGAAATAAATTGAAAAAAAAAGTGACCGGAAAAGAAAACCTAAAGGAAGGGGGCAATTTTGTTAATAATAATAATAATAATAATTTGATAATTATATATTGGTCCCCTATTTGTGGGGTTTATATTTTCCTGGCATTATATTTTTGGATTTGTTTCCATATTCTTAGATACAATTTATCTATTACAAGGGAGGAAATATTTATTTAATAAGAAATTAATCAAAGTAGGGAAAGCATGGAATTAATTGAAAGAATGATTCATTTCATGGAGTTGTTCATCAAAGTAGAAACTGAAAGTGATAAGGAAGGAATATCAATAAAGGAAAAGGAAAAGAACAGCCAAAAAGAGGTTGATGTTTCCAATCATATGTTTTAAGGTATCCAAGAATGCATTTTTATAGCTAGGCTGAACCTTTGATTATCTCCGATCGAGATAGTGTATAACATAATTTTATTTTGTTATATTAAATTAAATTAAATTATATAGATGATAATTTAATTATATTATATTATATTATAATGATATTGATAATTTAATCATCACTATATCATGAAACCATGATAAAATAGTTTCAATCCTTGATTTTCCGAGGTAAAATATCCCAATTTATTTTCCTTCTTAAATTATTGTTAATGTATTTAGTAATGTGATTTTTTTTTTCATTTCATATGCTAGATATTAGAAGTGAGCAAAAAATAAAAAAACTGAATCGTGAAAAAAAACCGATTAAAATTTTAAAAAAAATTGATCGGTTCGGTTTTGGTTTTATAAACCTGAAACCGAAAAAACTGAATCGAACCAAAACCCCAGAAAAACAAAAAAAAAACTGAGCCAAAACCGAGTCAAACCAAAAAAACTGAGCTAGAACCAAGCCAAACCAGAAAAAACCGATCCAAAACAAAGCTAAAACAGAGCCAAACCGGTTTAAACCAGTTTTTATTCAAAAAAACCGAATCAAACTAAAAATAATCCCGTACTGGATACAACAACAGCTAATATATCTTTCAGTCCTTATTTATGTTTTTTTTTTTTTTTGGAGAAAAACATGTCCTTTTTATTTTAAGTAATTAAGCATGTTATTTCAAATGAAAAAAAAAAATCTATCATTATCTAAAAAGAAAGATTTAATGCAAAAAAAAGAAGAAGCATACCGTTGTAGTTGTATAAGAAAAACAAAAGAACAATTGATACGAGAAAACTATATCAAAACTGAAAATAAAAAAATAAAATATATATTTTATTTACATTAAATATTTACGGACTATTTTTTTTTATATAAAACTTTGCATATTTAATAGGCTTATATATAATGATTTATAATATAATTTTTAATTTACCATAAAAAACTCAAACCTTAGCATAAAATTATGACATAAACGGATTTTTTTTAATATCCTTTTAATTATTCAATTTAAAGAATTTAATTATAAAATCCCAACACTCATGATTTTTTATTTTATACCTCAAAACCCAAATCTTAACATAATTTCTTAAAGAACAAGCACATAAAAATGACCGAATTGTCATCCCATAAACACCTTCTAATCTAGTTAAACACTCAAAATCAAACCTAATCTAAACAAACTTCAAAGTTTTGATTTAATTTTTTCAACATGATTAACAAGCCAAACCACCCCCATCATATTCTTTCTTTTCCAATAACTTTCTCAATGGTTTTTCTCTTCTTTCTCAAGTTTCAAGAACTGCAACTCGAAGAAAATAAAGTTTAACCACCAAAATGTCGATGTCAAAAAACCACAGGGAGAATCTGAATTTCAAGGACGGAGATGCATGCAATCCACAGTGCATTTGAGTTTGAATCAACAGTGATTTTCACTGTTCAACTACTTTTTTTTTTAATTGTAATTATAATGGTAATGTAATCTTCAAGCAGGTACAGAGGCATATTGGATTTAGAGTTTTTAATACACAAATGATAATTTTCAAGAATCTGTATCATGTCCCAGATTCAAACAATTTGCAGCGCTAGAAGCAACACAGAAGAGATGACACTAAAGTGTGTTTTATGTAGATGGTTTGAACACTCCCATGCCTGAGTTTAAGATCATAAGAGGATGCAAAGTTTAAAAACACAACGCTGAGCATGTCAAAGAGCATCCACTCATGACTAAACGGTTGTTAGGTTTCAAGCAAAACATAGTTTTCCCATAAAAGGGGCACAGTTTAAAAGCTTTCACGTTCTACATGCCATAACCCTAGACAGAAACAGAAATATCCTACTTAGATTTCTACAACCGCTGAGCACCAAAGACGTGGTGTCAAGTTCGCTAGCAACGCAAGCGAGAAGCTGGATTTAGAAGGTGGAACCATTCCAACCAAAGTGGGAACCCTGCAAAATAAAGCAAGCATCAAACCATTAGTCGTGGCGGAAAAAACAATAAAATGGCAGTCAATATGAACACAATCAGAAAATAAGTTGAATTCTAAGGGAATTCAGTAACTATTTTCACAGTTTTAAACAGTAAGGGTTTATTTACATGATCTAGTACTGGTGTAAAGCATGCAAACACTGTGCATATTCTTGGCTTTGATGGGCCTAAACAAACAGCAAGAATGCAATGATAAGAAATATGCAAATGGCAATGATCATCTTCTTGACAATTAGAAGTTGAGATAGCTTGCCTTGGCATCAAAAAATTTGAGGAAGAACCGTGACTTGGGCACCGACAGCTTTGACTCAAGAATTGTTGCAATTGCAGAACTCAGTTTGTTGTTCACATCACTGTTAAGGCCACCAACAGATACCAGTTCACCATAAGCTGCTGGCTGCTCGGTTCCTCCAAATGAAATTGGAACTGAGCCCTTCAACACAATCATCACATACTGCATGATTGCACGCACAAACGGTTAAAAGACATATCCAGTGGGAAACCATGATAGCAATCAATGCAAACATGCAAATTCCTTTTAGGTTGTAAGAGCTGAAAAATAACACAAACATAAAAGCAGAATTTTTTTTTAATTATGAGACTTTGAGTTTTGCAGGTGTAGGTGTACAGAACATAATTGTCGTCCACTATAGAGATAAACTAGCAAAGAACATTCAGTGAAAAAATCCATTTCATCTTTCATGGCCAGACAAGTGACATCCAAATTAACTATATTATAAGCTTACACGAATCAATTCAGCCAAATCACTCTTTGACCATTGGAGTTAAGTTCTCAACGAAACTCTTCAAAAGAGAAACCTCCCAGAAAGTGAAAAAAAAAAAAGCCATTGCAGACAAAAGCACAACTAGATACTCAAAACCTTAACTTATCCAGTTCAAACTCAAATGATAAACAACCCAATCATATCAAGCGAGTTTAGAACCACCATAAACAAACCCAAGCTGCCATGGACCCCCCAAGAACTCAAGTATCCAGGACAGAAGATTGTAAACAAGCATAAAAATACACTTAAGGCAATCAAATTTAACATCAACAAAAACCCACTTAATCATTACAAAAATGAATATTTCCAAAACTTTTGAGCATCAAGAAAATATAAATACAGTGAACCAATTTTAATACCAGCAGCTAGAATACACACTAACCAAATCACTAAAAACCCACTTGAGAACTTTTAACAGACTAATTGTTTCAATAATACAAAATCTTTTCTTGTACTGAGTAACTCACAAAAAAGTTGTAACAGTCCTTAACATTGCAACAATCAAAAAAACATTAAAGAATCTGAGGCAAAAGGAAAAAATCTTACAGACTCGGGTTTTTTGATGATTTTGGCCACTTGAGAGGAGGCTTCAGAGAGGATGGCAGATATGTTGACGCCATCAAGATTAACGTTCGTTGAAATGTTCAAGCAAGGCATTTTCTCTGTCGACACTTCACAGCACGCACTTGTTTCTCTTTGCTGCACATAAAACCCTCCTACAAATAAAAATAAATAAAAGAAAAAACCGCCTTCTATGGATTGTTCTGGAAATATAAATTGATGAAATGACTGAAGGACCCTTATTGTATAGAAGTGCTTTTTATTTTTTTATTTTTTATTTTTCATTTTTAACTCAATTGGTGTGTGGTGCCCTTCACCTCCTAATATTAAAAATTATTGAAAAACAAAAATTGATGCCCTTGAATATAACTTTAAAACTCAGCCAGTAATTACTACCGGTTATGGTTTAATATATTTTTTATTTAAAAATATATTAAAATAATATTTTTTATTTTTTAAAAATTATTTTTAATATAACATATTAAAACAATTTAAAAATATTAAAAAAATATTTTTTTAATTTACTGCCGACACAAATTGTGGCATCTACAAGCCTCGTCCAGCAGAATAGGGGCCTGCTTTGATATTCCATTATAAGCTGTCTGGAATTTTTTAAATTGAATTTAGTTATAGAGTTAAATCAATTTTTGTATTTAAAAACTTTTAAAAATATTAATTTGAATTTCAAATAAAATTCAAGAAAAAAAAAAGATAAAAACACTATAAATCAACTCCTCTACAAATTAACACTCAAAATAATATTTGAAAAATACTCATCATCAACTATTTGCCAATCTATTTATTTTGTTTATTCTTTTTCTATATATTTGAAGCTATAAATATATATATATTTGTTATTTTAAAAAAATTACTTTTAATTGAACTTGAGAGTGGAGGGCTATTTCAGACATTTTAATTGTCATGCATAATAAAATCCCCAAATTACCCTTAAACTTAAATTTTCTTAAAGTTACAGTCAAGGGTATTTTTCATCATTTCATATAGGGTTTTTTTTTTTTTTGCAACTGACAAGCTATTTTAAAGGTATTTAGATCTTTTAATAAAAATAAAATATTATTTAAAATAAAAATAATTGACATATGGGTGTAGGATGGGGCCATGCACTTTAAAAGTTGCGTACAACTCTTCGTATTATTCAAACATCACATTTAGAAGAGTTATTCAGAGCGTTTTGCCCCCCATTAAGGTGGTGCGGTGTGTGTCAACACCCCCTTCACGGTGGAGCTCTGACAATATTTCTTTTCTTTCCCTTCTTTTCTCTCTCGTCGACTTCTAAAAACACACTAACCTTGGAAAAACTCAAAAAAGCTGTCATTTATTAATTTTATCAAATTNGATAATTAGTCTTTTGATTGTATGNAATTTAATTTATATGTTTTTTAATTTCATCTTTGGCATTTTATTTTTATATCAAATCTAATTCTTATTCTTTTTATTGTTAGTTGTTTTTTTTTTTGTACTTTTCTTGATTGAGATTTTTTTTTTAATTTCATCCCTTAACATTTGATTGCATTTTCTTTTTATATCAATTTTGATTCTCATTCTTTTCAATTCTATTTTTTTTTTATTTTTTTTCAATTTTACCCCTTGTTATTTGGTTGATTGGAAATTTGGCTTTGTGATTTTTTTATATTTGCCTTTTATGGTTCAATCCTACCTTATAACTCGTGTACTTTCTTTTTTAGTAGTTTATTTTGATCTCATGTCTTGGATTACAGATTCGATTAATTTATATTGCTTGACTCATGTCTTTTTTTGGCATTGCTTTTTCTTGTTTTTCCAATTTCACACCTTCAACACTTTGTTTGTCTGAGAATTAACTTTGTGATTTTATTCGATTCGTTTTTTGTAAAGTCATCCTGATCTCACGACTAGATCACAGATTTGGCTTTCTATCTCGGATAGATTCAAGTTGTTTTTTTTTTAATTTCATCATTCAACATTTAATTTGATGAGAATTGAGATTCATATTTTTTTATTTTATTTTATTTGAGATCATCCCATTCTCATTTAATTTTTTCTTTGGTAAATAATAAGATGATAGGAACCTTTTAAGAACATTAAAAAGATATATTTTCATAATATTGATAAATATTTATTTTTTACATTAAATCATTGTCAATTTTGTATTGTTTGATTTGTTTGGTGTTTATTTTTTATGATTATATTATTAAATTAATCAAGCTTATTAAATCTAATTAAGTTAATTACTTAAATTACTCATGTTTTTTTTTTTCTTCTTTTAAATGCAAATACCGTGTTGACTTTTTTTTTTTTTTTTATGCTATAAAAATATTTATATATCCCGCGGCGAGCAAGTTATGTACACATATAGACTATTACATTCTGTTTTTTATTTGATGCAATGTATTTTTTCTAAGGTGATTGGCCCCCCATTTACCGAGTAACAGACATATATGCTCCAATTATTGAATATTTCTACTTTTTATATGCGTGGTTAAAAAAATAGGAATAAAAATAAAAATAAAAATTAAATAAAGTTAAATCTTCATTTAAAAAAAGTTCGTTTATTGAATATTTCTACTTTTTTCTATGCATATTGAACCGAAAACGTTAACATTTACAACTTTGTATTCGTTTTTTTCTTTTCAAATACACGTGTTTGTTACAAACACAAGTATAAAATCATAGAAATGTAGAAAATATTGAAGATTTAGAGTTTGTTTCATGATTAATTTTTAAAATATTTTTTATTTGAAAATAAATTAAAATAATATATTTTTATTTTTTAAAATTTATTTTTGATATCAATACATAAAAACAAGCCAAAAACACTATTTAAAAAAATTTAAGCAATTTGTTTTTAAATTTTTAGCAAACAGTGTTTTAGCTGTAATTCTAAACACGTTTTTAATTAATAAAATTTATAATTTAATTAAGAAGATTTTTTTTGATATAACATAAGAGGCATCATGAGTTTTAATCTTACCCATTAATATTCCTCTCAAACTAAAAATCAAACTAAAAATTAAGCTGATAGTTAACCTAACCTATACAAATTTAAAAAGATTTTGCATGAGAACATATATTAAAAGATAATATATAATTAATTAATAGAGTTAATCTAACAATTCAAACTTTTGTATCCAAATTTTTGTTTCGAAAGTTCAAAGATATAATCCAGCACCACACCAATTTTTTGCAAATTTTTGATTTTTTTTCTTTAAATTAATTTTTTAAATATTTTTAGATTATTTTAATGAGCTGATATAAAAAATAAAAAAAATTATTTTAATATATTTCTAAATAAAAAATATTTAAAAAAACAACCTTTATTCCTGCCCCAAAAACTCCAAAGAGCCAATTGAGACCACTATTTTAAAACCTAACCGGTAACCTGAGTGATTTAAAATCTAGGTTAAAATAAATTTTAATAAAAATAAAAAGAGAATTAACTCAGTATAGCTAAAAGAAATAAGTTTCAACCGTAATTAGGCCTAAAGGTAAAATTCAAATCAGGTTTAAAATTAAACCTATGATGGAGGCTTGCTAAAAAAAAGGAAAGTACATGGACTAGCTACATGTTGCTGCCGACACAATTTGCGGCATTGACAAGCCTCACGCAGCACAAAAGCAGCCTCCTTTGAAATCAGACGCAAGATTCCCAATCAGATTTCATCCTTTCCAAAAGAAAAGGAAAGGATCATCTCTGGTTTGCATGTCAATTTGTTGAAAGCTAAGTGAATTATTTCTTAAGCAAGCTCACCTCAAATATTCTCGATAAAAATCGCAAAATAATCAGAAAATAATACAACAATAATATATAGATTTCAATCCCAAAAAGAAATCATGTGCCATAGGCACCATAGTACAACACTAATGACGGCCAAATGTCAAGCCGACATGATATTTCCCCATTAAAAAGGGACTCCACATGAAAATAAAATAAAATCTATTTTATCAAAGCCAAGCTTATACAAGAGGAGAAGACCTAGACGCATCTTATTGAATAATGTAGGAGACTTTAAGCTTGGGGGCAAGAATGCTGGATTTAGAAGGTGGAACCATTCCATCCAAAGTGGGTACCCTGCAAAATAGAGAACATATCAGCATCATCGATGGTGGCAGCACAAGAACCATATATAAAATTAATGGCTGCTAATATTCTAGCAGGATCAGGCATGCAATGCTACGAAACAAGTGTGCATGCCAACAATCCATGTTCTTGACAGTTAAAAGTTGAGATGGCTTGCCTGAGAGTCATAGAATTTAAGGAAGATTCGTGACTTGGGAATGCACAGCTTTGTCTCCAGAATTTCTGCAATTGCAGCACTGAGATTCTTGTTCACCTCAGGGCTAAGACCACCGATGGACACCAACTCACCAAAAGCTGCTGGCTCCTGAGATCCTCCTAATGAAATGGGTATGGATCCCCTCAATACAATCATCACATCCTGCATGAAAACACACATGAAAATGGTTGAGCAAAGGCAGATCCAATCTCCAAAATATGACATCAAAAGACAGCATGAAAATAGCAGAAAGGAAAAAAGATTTGCCCAGAATACAATATGGATTCAAGTGATTTTAATTAAAATCATAAATAAACCCCAAATTCATAAGACTCCACCAAGAAATCAAGCCTGATATATACATCCAAGAAATCTTTATATGTCCATAAACATTGTTTTTCACAACTGAAATAATGAATAAAAATTCACAACATGTTTTTTGAGAAAAAGACAGATCTTATTTCAGACAAAAAAAATAAAATAAAAAAACACCAGAAAGAGAAGTATTTTAGGATGGTCCAAAAGATCACGAAGGGAATTGAAAACACAAATAATTTAAAGAACTTTAAATAGATTGCTTGAAAATAATAATTAAAAAAAGGGGGCTGAAAACAAGACTTACGGCCTCGGTTTTGCCTGCAATGATCTTGGCAAGTTTAGCGGTGGCTTCAGATTGGATAGCAGAGACATCAACGCCATCAAGGCTGACGTTTGTGGAAATGTTCAAGGCTGGCATCTTCTCTATCAAAAAAAATACAAAATCCCTTTATCTCTTTGTTGTTATGGCTGCCAATCAAAGTAATACAAGCCTCTGTTTCCTGCTTTTATCTTGGTTTTGTTATTCTGTATCCACCATTTATATAGAGGTGCATGGTCATACCTTGTTTGGTCAAAGGGGGCGGTTAGCTGAGATATTATTGGCTCCTAGAGAGGTAGTCGTTTACAATTCTTCTTGCAACTTTTCCAAGATGGCAAACACTGAGGGTTGCGAGAGTGTTCTAGAGAACAACTTTGGTTTTTATTCAATATCATGTCGCGTCTCTCTCTCTTTTTAATCTACGCCCACCTTACTTCATTTTCTTTTCTTTTTAATTTTCTTTTTTTTGACAAGTCATTTTATGTGGGGTAGACAACTTGTAGTATCATGCATAATTTAGAGTTTTTTAACCCTAAAATCCTATTTCTAATTTGTTTTCATATAAAAATAGTCTCTAATATTTCTAAAAATAAAAATTAAAAGAAAAAAACTTTAAGGATTCTATTCTAATTTCTGTGACATAGTTAGTGAATAATACCACCTTTATTGAATTTTACTCGAAAAAACAAACCAATTACCATCAAAATCATCTATTTTTGTAGCAATAATGAATAATTTATTTAATTACTTTACTCCACTTCGTTTTTTAATTTCTCTTTTTTTTTGTATTATATATATAGGAGGATTATGTACTTCCCTTTTAAAAACTCGTGGCTTGTAAAAATAGCCTTGAGGGAAAATAATTTTTTTATTGAACTAAATTATATTAAATTTTAAAATTATTATCAATTTTTTTAAAAAAACCCTTTAAGAAAAAAATCAATTCTCTGAGTAAGAATTGTAAATGTTAATTAGGTAAAAAAGAAGAAGCTATATTTTCATTATTTTTAAGAAGTGGATTTTTTTTCACCCATTAGTATTAAATTATATATTTCTTAATTTTTTAGGAACGGACGGGTTGGATATTGACTTTTCAAGCCAACTTGATGAAGACATGGCTCCACTTATAAACGAAGACAATATGCTTGAAGACACTTTTGAATTGGGATTTAATTCGCTTGATGAAGCATATGCCTTTTTCATTTTGTAATATTATATCTGTTTAGAGTATGGTTATGATTGTTTTTTAAAATATTTTTTATATTAAAATAATATTTTTTTTTATTTTAAAAAAATTATTTTTGAAATCAACGCATCAAAATAATCCAAAATATATATAAAAAATAATTTTTAATAAAAAAATTAAAATTTTAAAAACACGGGTACAATCGCATTTCCAAACACTATGATTTAATTTGGCACTTCAAAGTTTGCTAATTGTCACTCAAAAATATCTACTGAATTTTTTGGTGCAAATCTTGCAATTCCAAGAGTTTATTTTTTTAATATAAAGTGTAGATTTTGTTTTATGACATTTTTGAGAAAAAATTCCGAAAATGATTGGACAAGTCTTGGAGGGAAGAAGAATTTGAGTATAGTTTTTGGAAAAAACTTTGCAAGCAATTGGTGCCTACTTTCATGAAAAAGAAAATCTTCGTAGCTACGTCCACGATTCATTGATCTAAAAATATAAATTCTCATTTTTTGGGATAAACATGTGTTAAAAAAGAAATCATCTAAGAAGTTATTTGAGAACGCGGTGCAAACCGCGTTTCTAAAAAAATTATTTTTTGATTAAAATTTAATATAATTTATATGTTTTACATCGTTTTGATGTGCTGATGTCAAAAATAATTTTTTAAAAATAAAAAAATATCATTGACATATATTTCGGCACGAAAAATTATTTGAAAAATAATTATTACCCCACTACTAAACACATAAATAGTTTCCAGAGAAGCTGGAAAGAGAAAAGAAAGTCTTTCCTCGTGATTTTAATGTGGCATGGGAATCCATCTTTGAAGTCTCCATAACCTTTTCGAAAAAACAGTTGTTAGGTGTGTCAAGTGTGTTTCTTTTTGTGGTGTTGTTGATTTTTTTAAAATATTTATTTATATTTTAAATTAATTTTTTAATATTTTTTTATTGTTTTAATAAGATGATGTCAAAAATTAATTTTAACAAATAAAAAATATTATTTTAATATATTTTTAAATAAAAAATACTTTAAAAAACAATATAAAAAAACACTGTTAAAATACTTTAAGAGATTCAACCAAAAGAAAACACAGTGACATAACTTTGTTTAGAGTTTGGGATTTTGCATTTAAAGATCTGGTGGACCTAAATTGGTTATTTCTCCAATAAGTTCACCTCAAACTTGCCCAATGGGTTTTACTCGGAAAACCCACCACCTATAATCAAGCCTTGCCTGGATTTCAATTTAAACAAAAGATGAAATTGGCTAGTCTAAATTCGATTAACATGAAAAGTTAACTATGATTCTGTTAATCTAATCTATATTTTAGTATTTTTTTTAAAAATAAAATAGTATTATATTAATAAAAGATAATTAACTCGAGTTGATTTACATAACGGTTTGGAATCCAACCCTGTTTTGGTCGGATTTCAAATCTGTTCCATTAATAAAAACTAATAAAAGTTGAAGGGCAGGCACTATCTATATTAACAGTGAAACTCCTGCCATTTTTTTAATATTTTTTCAATAGCATTTTTTAACTATTTAATTATATAAAATTAAGTTTTAAATTAAAATATGGAGAAAATACATCACTCACCTTAAATTTACAATAATTTTTATTTTAGTTCAAAAATTTATTTTATTTATTTTTCTGTTATTGACTTGGAGAGAAATAAGAGAAAATTATGAAAAAAAAAGGTTAATTATCATAATACCAATAACAAAAATGATTAAATTTAGTGTCTACTAGTTCTATTAAATGAAGAAGAGTTTGATTGTGGTGAGTATTAAGTTTTGTTTTTATTTTTTTATGTTCAATTGATTTTGGATTTTTTTAATGATTTTAAAGTTAATATGTGAATTAAAAAGATTTTTATGGTATTTATTAGATATTTTAAGATGAAAAATAGTTGGAAATTAATTATCAACCGAAAATTTATATTTCACAATTTTCCAACCACCAAATAAAAGCCGAATTTTAAGCTGTCGTCTGCGACAATTCGCCTCATTTATTTTTATAAAAAAAATTACACAAGTTCAAAAAATACTTGGCCCAACCTGTAGCGCTGCAAAAGAAGTAAAATAGTAATAACCAAAATAAATGTCACGAAGACTCAAACCTGCTTCACCAAAGAAAGCAACTACATATACATCCAATCGTTAGGCTACACCTGTTATATAAACACCCTTTCATTACTAGTAAAAGAAAAAGAAAAATCGATTTTGGCTAATTAGCTAAAGACAATACAATTTCTCATAAAGCAAGACCAAAGCACTCCAAAGAACATTGCTCATAAGCTGACAATGGTTCAATAACAGCAGATATTCACTCCCAGATCATGTGCCGGGAGCACCATGATGCTTATGAGGATGGATATCTGTAGATTCTGTACAGCTTAACAAGGCAAAGTTTCTGTAATAACAGAACACCAAGGGCGCATATCTTATTGGATCTCTGACATTAATTCGAAGACAACAAAGAACGAAGCTGGATTTAGAAGGTGGAACCATTCCACCCAAAGTGGGTGCCCTGCAAAATAAAGCACATATCAGTATCATTGATGGTGGCAACAAGAACCACACAAAATGGCTGCTAATGAGGACACAATCTGAGAAATAAGTATAGGTTGAAGTGTTGAACCCTAAGGCACGTTTAATTTAACTTAATAACTATGCTCACAGTTTAAAGGAAAAAAAAAGGATTAATTTACAGGATTTGATGCAGATATCAAGCATGCAAACATCATGCATATTCTTGGCTATGAAAGGCCTAAACAAACAGAATAGAATAAAAATAGAATCATAGAATTTAAGGAAGAGCCGTGGCAATTATCCACGTTCTCGATGACAATTAAGAGTTGAGATGGCTTGCCTGAGAATCATAGAATTTAAGGAAGAGCCGTGACTTGGGTACTGACAACTTCTTCTCCAGAATTGATGCAACTACAGAGCTCAGAGTCTTGTTCACATCAGGGCTAAGGCCACCAATAGATACCAACTCCCCATAAGCTGCTGGCTCCTCAGTTCCTCCTAATGAGATTGGAATTGATCCCTTCAATACAATCATCACATACTGCAAGACAACAAACATAAATTAGTCAAGAACGCACATTCCATAGCTAGAATTCACCAAACAAATTAATAACTGACAAGAAAAACTCATGAGTATCTGGCCCAGGTATTGTTTACAATGGCTTGTATTCTAACAAAGCACGGAAAGGAGGTTGGAAGTCGAGGTGTAAAGAACATAATTCTTGTCCAATGTATTGATAAGTGAGTAAAGAAATCACTGTAATCTAGCAAAATCTATTTCAATTTTCTAATGGTACAGGCCATAGTAAACACCATCACAACTCAGGCGAACATAACCATAGCTATCCATATCAGAATTGAATAATCCAGATCCCAGTGCTGTGGATTCTTCATCAAGTGATGTTAGATTCATAAAAAAAAATAAAAAACCAAACTTCTAAGATCCAACCAAGACACCAACCAAATTTTAAGTGATCAGTAAAACTAACAATCCTACCAGACAACACCTGCCAGACAAATTTTTCAGATCAAATATAAAACAACACTTACTTTCTCAGGTTTGCCGATAACCTTGGCAACTTCAGAGGTTGCTTCTGAGAGGATGGAGGAGGTGTCAACTCCATCAAGGCTGACGTTCGTGGAGATGATCAAAGCAGGCATCTTCACTCTCTATGTATATAAAAGTTTTTCTCTGTTTTTGGTGTCTCTCTTTGCTATAATTGTTACAGCTGCCAATAAAATAAAGAGGGGAAAGCTTACCAAACTTCATTGTATCTTGGCTTTTCCGTATCCACCATTTATAAATGGCAAAGGAAATGCTAGTTACCATACAGCCCTTAGTTGAGTGGCTGTATATTATTGTGGAAAAAAATAAAAAAAAAAATGGCTACGCATTTTGGTCAATTTGATATTGCTGGGCGGTGACCACAGCATTCCCACCTTGTCCGAATAATTTTGAGTTCAGACATCAATGTTAGAAAACAATAAAAGAAGAGAAAAAAGAAAAATTCTCTTTTGATTTCACAATTCATGGACTTTTTGGCATCGGATTCACCGAGACTCTCAAGTTCCATGTGTTGAATTCATGAATTGAACTTTGAGGGTTAACCTCGTAGTTAAAAATTATGGTTTCTTATTTTATTATTTTTATTAAAAATATCATTTTAAAAATTTATTAAATTTATCTATATGTATTATATTGACATAGATATATATTTTTAAAATTAATTGAGAAAAATATATTTTTGATTAATATATAGATCATTCTGATAATATCTCTTACTATGAAATAAAAAGTTTATGAATTCAAGATTTCTTGATTCAATGGTATTATTGGATATATTTGATTGTTTGGCTTTAAATAAAAGTTTAGAGATTTATTTATTTAATTTTCAAGAGTTTAATCCAAATTGGCATTGGTTTTATATTCTTTTCAGATGACATCATATATGTGCAAGCCTATCACCCTCGCAGTGCCTTACCTGTTTATTGGGCTTGCAGGATGTTCAGTAGATCCGGAGAATAATCGTGGTGTGTGCAAGCTGACCCGGACACCCCGGGTTATAAAAAAATAAAAAAAATAAAAATTTAAAAGAAAATTTGTATTTTAAAGTAGTAAATTTAGTGATTTTATCCGAGGGAGTGTCCTGCTATTGTATTAGTCAACTTTAAAAGATAAAAATGGTTATGAGATTTTATGATATGACCACTATTTTTTTTTTTTGCAATTTGTATATGGAATAATATCTTTTCCAAATAAGTAAACTAATTTCTTTTATTAGAGTCAATCAATCAAGTACGTATATATATGATCATATAAAATTAACTCCTATAGAAGAAATTAGTGTACTTATTTGGAATAGAGATTATTCCATATACTCAATTGCACATATATATATATATATATATATATATATATATATATAGAAGAGAGAGAGAGAGAGAGAGAGAGAGAGAGAGAGAGAGAGAGAGAGAGAGAGAGAGAGAGAGAGAGAGAGAGAGAGAGAGAGAGAGAGAGAGAGAGAGAGAGAGAGAGAGAGAGAGAGAGAGGTTTGGTTTTTGGTTTTTGGTTTCTTGACATGGCTGGTTTTGGCTTTTTGGATTTAATGGTGGGATAAATGAGATTGTGATGAGTGTTGGAGTTTGTGCATTTCATGTTTCTATGATTTTTGTGCTTGGCTTGGATATATAGAGCTAGTGTTGATTTTTAGAGATGGTTTCTCATGGGATTTTTGTACTTGCTGTGTGTTTTGTCTTTTAAGTTCATTTTCTTGAATTCTTAGTTTTTTCTAGTGTTTTAAAATCCGGACCAGCCCGGCGGGTCGACCCGGGACCCGAGCCTGGGACCGGTCCGGGTGGAGGCAAAAACCTGCTCGGGAATTGGCCCGGAAAAACCCGGTTGACCCGGTCAAACCCAGGTGAGACTCAATTAATTTTTTTTATTTTGACTGTCATTAAATGACATCATTTTTGGCTTTCTAAAATGCCAAAACGCTGAAGACTAAAGAGTGAAGAAGAACGAAGCAAAATTAGTAACCTAATTAATCTTTGAAACCTAGCTGAAGACCAGAGAGGGACGTCTGACTATTGATCGCTGTTGTTTCTCTGTGAAAAAGTGTGAAAAAGGTTTGAATCTCCTTTTTTCACTCTCTGTTTTTTGTGGCCTCTAGCCTTCTACCCCTCTCTTGACGTCGAGCTGCTTCGCCCCTTAGTCCAGAGAGGCTCGGCGGAGATGATTCGAATCAAGCGAAAGCAAAGGCATTTGTTGGCACTCGAGATGCTAAGGATCGAACGATTAGGAAATGAAGGAAGTCTTACAGCTCATCTTGATTGAGACAAATGCAAATTGCTTCCCGTTTTCTTTTTTTCTTCCCACCCTAGGAGCACAAAAAGAGGGATTATTATTATTGACCCAATGATAATCCACTAACACCTGGGGCTCCGCGCACTGGGAAAACAGCGACCCCATCTTAGCAAGAAAAGGGCTAGGTTGCTGCTGGTTTTGCGCGAGTATCTTTCTTTTTCAGACGAAGACAGATGAAAGACCAGGAAAAACTATATATCTAACTGGGAGCTATGGAAATGCACTTTGCAAGCATGAAGGAGGATTTAACCCGGGTCAACCCATCTAACCCGTGACCCGATCACTTGACTGGGTCGATGACCGGGTCGGGTTTCAAAACTATGGTTTTTTCTATGAGAAATGCATGCTAATTGAATGATTTTGATTTTAAATTCATTGCTGGATGAATGAGGATATATACGATGAATATTGTGTTTGTACTTGTGCATTTCATGTTTCTATGATTTTTGTGCTTGGATTGGACATGCGACTAGCCTTTAGATCTCTTTTTTATTAATTTTTTTTTATTTTTATCTCTTTAGTTTTGTTAGATGAATGCCTTTAACTAAGGGTTTTTTTTTTAATTTTTATTTTTACCTGTAACGCATAAGATGTTTGGCAATGAATGACTTATGTATAAAAAGACTTATTTTAATACTAATGATCTTGATTATGTTGTTTATAATGTGGCTGTTTCTCTGTTGTATGAATTTGACCTGAAAATATTCTTAATGGTTCACAACCATTAAGAGGAATCAAACATCAAATAGATCTTGTATTCGGAGCTGCAATCCCTAATTGACCAGCCTACCAAAGTAATCTTGATGAGATAAAAGAACATCAAAGGTAAGTGGAAGAGTTGATGACATTGGTGTACATTCACGAGAGCATGAATCCATATATTATTCTTGTTTTATTTGTGCATAATAAGGATGAAACTTGGATGATATTTGTTGATCATTGTGCCATCAATAAAATAACACTAAAATATAGACATCCTATACATAGGCTTGATAAGTGGATACTATCAGATTATGATGAAAGAAGGTGATTTGCATTTAAAACTAAATATAGTTTGTATGAATGATTAATCATTCTTTTTGAACTTACAAATGCACTTAGTATATTTATAAGATTGATGAATCATATGTTACGTGCTTTCATAGGTAAATTCATAGTTGTGTATTTTGATAATATCTAGATCTATAGTAAGAGCTTGAATGATCATATTGATCATTTGTTTAATGTACTTGATGTGTTGTATAAAGTACAATTGTAAGCTAGTCTTCAGAAGTGTAATTATTACATTGAGAAAATTATGTTTTTCGGATATGTTGTAACTACATAAGGTAGTAAGATGAATGAGAAGAAGGTTAAGGTCATCCGAGATTGGTCAACACTTAAATATATAAAAAAGTAAATGTTTTGTTAAGGACTTTAACACGTTAGCCATACTATTAATTGAAATTGTGAAAAAGTCTGTTGTTTTTAAATGTGATAATAAACATAAAGATGCTTTTAAATTGTTAAATTAAAGATTATATTCTGCACCTGTTTTACATTTACCTGACTTTACAAAAGCTTTTGAGATTGAGTATATATGATGCGTTTAGTATAGGTATTGAAGTCATTTTAATGTAGGATAAAATGCCTATTACCTATTTTCATGAAAATCTAAATGGAGCAACCTTGAACTACTCCATATATGATAAAGAGCTTTACATATTGGTGAGGACATTAGAGACGTGGCAACACTACCTTTGGCCCAAGGAATTTGTCATTCATTCTAATAATGAGTCCTTGAAACACTTGAAGGGACAAGATAAGTTGAATCAATGACATGCCAAATAAGTGGAGTTTATTGAGAACTTTTTGTATGTGATAAAATACAAACAAGACAAAGCAAAACATTGTGGGTGACGCGCTGTCGTGAATGTATGTTCTTTCATCTACTTTGATTATGTACTAGGATGCTAGGATTTGAATACGTAAAGAGAATTTATAATGATGATGATTTTGCTAATGTTTTTAATGCATATAAGAATCCAGCTTTTGGCAAATTTTATAGACTTATGGATACTTGCTCAAAGAAAATCATTTATGTGTGCATTGAGTTCTATACATGAATTACTTATATGTAAAGTACATGACAGTGGTTTAATGAGGGAATTCTGGTGATGCTAAGACTTTAGATGTGTTATATGAATATTTTTATTAGCCTAAAATGAAAATGAATGTGCAACACATATGTGATAAATGCATTACACGTAGGAAAGCAAAGTCTAACCATATGGTTTGTACACTCCTTTGCCTGTTCCTAAGGAATATTGGGTAGACATTTCTATGGACTTCGTATTATGTTTGCATAGATCAAAAAAGGATAGGGATTCGATATTTGTAATTGTTGATAGGTTTTTGAAGATAACACATTTTATAGCATGTCATACAACTAAAATAGTTGATTTGTTATTTAGAGAGATAGTACAACTCCACGAGGTTCTTAGGAGTATATTTTAGGATATAAATGTTAAGTTTATTAGCTACCTTTGGAAGGTATTGTGGGGAAAATTAGGAACTAAATAGTTGTTTTCTACTACTTGTTATTCCCAAACAGATGAACAAACTGAAGAAGTTAATAGGACTTTAACTACACTTTTACGCACTGTCATACAAAAGAACTTGTTTATAATTATAGTGTGTATTCTATTACTATTTTTTCACAATTTGAGATTGTTTATGGTTTTTATCCTTTGGTTAATCTTCTTTTTTTAAACAAGGTCAAATACTAAGAGAGAGAAGAGACTCGCTATCTTTGTTTAACCCCTCATTATTTCCAACTGTCCCTTTCTTAACATTGATGTCGTTTTGAAAAAGAAATTAAAAAAATTTAACATTGAGTTCATCAAGTCAATTCGGGTTACGAGCCAACTTGAGTTCTTATTCAGGTCATTTAGATCAATTCCTTCCCTTATTTTTCTTTAATCTGGAATAGTCCAGGCCTTAACTCGGTTAAGTTTGGGATCAACCCACCAATCTCGAGTCTTATAACTTGATGAAGACTACTTTGTGCATACAAATTTTCAACATACTATAGTTACATATATAATTCATTTACTTTAAAATATCATCTTATTTTAGCACATGAAACAAACCATCATATTATCTTATTTTTAGCACATGAAACAAACCATCCAAGAGAAATTCACTCTTATCCTTACAAGTGAAAATTAAGAAAGAAAAGAGAAGGAAAAGGAAATACAAGATAATATTTATTTACTATGATTAACAAATCAGAAAACACCTTAATAATTAGAAATCAACTTCTACGCAGTCTATTCTTTAAATGTTGACCTTTGTTTTGCCACCTCGCAAAATAATTCTTAACCACCCATTCATACTTCCTTGTGTTCATAACACATCCAAGAATCACTCCTATTAACAATCCAGTTGCATAACCTATCACCACCACCTTCCAACCAAATTCAAGTGGATATCCCGAGCCCTCATCTTCTTTGGGAGCTGGCAAGGGGTCCTCGCCATTTCTACATTTTTTTGACAAAGGCTCCCCACACAATCCTGAATTCGCATCAAATGAAGTGTTGTCAAATGCTCCGAATTGGTTTCCTCGTGGTATCGGACCTGAGAGAAAATTGTGAGACACATTAAAGATCTCGAGGAAGGTGAGCTGTGCAAGTTGGACAGGAATCTCTCCAGAGAGTTTGTTCTGAGAAAGGTCTAAAGCTTCAAGCTCTTTCAAGTTGGACAACGATGGAGGGATGCGACCACTGAGAAAGTTGTTGGAGAGATTGAGCAAATGAAGTGCTTTGAGATCTCCAAGGACCTCTGGAATTCCTCCTTCAAAACCATTACTTGAGAGGTCGATTGCAGTGAGACTATCTTGGATCTTTTCATACAATATCATCACACCTTTGTTTGTCATTGTCATCGAGTACGGATACGGATTGGTTACTGAAGCTCTCGATATGTCGATACTTGTGTCTGCTTGCATGTAAATCAGTGGCTCATTGTGGACATTTTTCATGGCAGTCCAATTTCGGAAATATTCAAGTGGCAACTTACCCTTAAAACTATTGTTGGAGAGGTCAACAATCTGTAACCTGGGAAATTCAACATTGGTTTCAGGTTTCCCAATCACACCATGTAGCCCATTAGATCTCAAAATGAGAACCTTCAAATCAGGAAGCATACCCAACCAAGAAGGAAAGACATCATTTATATTATTTTGTTCAAGATTGAGAATCTCTAGCTCGGTGCAATTGGCTAATGATTTTGGTATCTTCCCCTCCAATTTGTTTTGACTTAAATCAACGACCCTCAATGAGCAGCCACTTGTGAATGTCTCAGGAATATCACCGCTAAAACTATTGTTGCGCAGATTCAGAACTGAAGCGGCGCTGCTTTTATTTCCCAAGCACGGCGGAAGTTTGCCGCTCAAATTGTTATTTGACAAATCAAGGACAGAAAGCGAAGTCAGATTGCAAATAACTTCTGGGATTTCTCCATTTAATTTGTTGTTCGAGACTTTATATTCATAGATTGCTGGTGGTGGAATTGGAAGGGATCCTTGGAACTTGTTTGAATTAAGAGACAGTGAACGTAGATTATTCCATGGAAGAACGTCAAAGGATTGCTCAAAACCTGTCAGAAGGTTGCCAGCCAGAGATAGAGCCACGAGGGTTATGGTGCTCATGTTCATAAACCATTTGGGTATGTGTCCCTCAAGTTTGTTATCTCCAATTTCTAAAATCTCCAGTTGGTTTTGATCACGCAAGAAACTGGGAAGTTCACCTAAATTGCATCCCTCTAAATTTAAGAGTTGAAGTTTTGGCAGAGGAAAGGTAGCATTGTGGCTAGTAAGCAAAGACAGATTGTTATACGATAACAGGAGAGAAGAAAGGTTTCTAAAACGGTTCAATTCCAAAGAACCACTAAAGAAATTATTAGATAGGTCAAGTATTTCAAGATTTTGAAGCCTATAAATAGACTCAGGAATTGCACCATGAAGTTTGTTGTCACTAAGGAATAGTCCGAATAATTGGGTAAGATTACCAAGTGAAGATGGTACCACCCCTGAAAAATAACATTTTGCCACATGAAATTCTTTCAATGATTTGAGGTTTCCAAGAGACTCCGGTATGTGACCAGAGAATTTTGTTCCTGTGAGCATCAAAGTTTCAAGTTTGCTGCCCGACTGAAATTCCGGCAAATATCCAGTGAGATATGGATTATACCGGATACTGAATATGCGAAGGTTGGGTAATTGGAATATTCCCATGGGGAACTCTCCCTGCAACCCACAATCCCTGAGAGATAGAGATGACAAAGAGGATAAGTTTGTCATGATTTGAGGTATCTTGGCTGATATGTTCACTCCACTGAGATGGAGTACCTCCAAGTTGGTTAACGCTTCAACTAAATGTTGCAGACCAGGATTTTGGAGCTTCAAAGGATTTAATCCCAGATCAAGGGAAACCAACTTTGAAAGCTCTAAGACCTCTTCTGGGATTTGACCAGAAAAGGAAGAATATGAGAGATTTAGGTCAAACAGCCTTGAGAGATTTCGAATCCCAGAAGGGATTTTAGAGTTGTTGAAGTCGTTGTCAGCGAGATTCAGCCTTCTGAGCTGAACAAGGTGGAAGAGGCTGCTATTAGAGTCGATGGAGCCATAAAGACAGCTGCTACTGAGGTCAAGGCCGATCACATGACCAGAGTCCCCATCGCATTCAACACCATCCCATGAGCAGCAATTACCTCTTTCTCCATCAGCTTTCCATGATGCAACCTTAGGATAGGCAGAAGGATCATAAGAAGCAGACTCATTAATGACAAGGCTTTCCTTGAACTGCAACAAGTCATTACTCTCATCATCATGGCATAGAGGCTGCATGGAAGGAGAAGAGTGACAAGCTCTAAGATGAAAAAACGAGAGTAAAGAGAGCAAAAGCATCCGCATAGACAAGAACGGCATATTTTTTGGTAGATAATCTTTATTTTTCTTAATAAGAAATGAAGTGAAATCAAGCTGTTTATATAGACAAAAATATTCAGTCTGGTGGAGAAGTAATTAACTAAGTAATATATAAATATATATTAGTATGGTGGAAAAGTAAACATGCAGTGTACATGAATAGTCTCATCTCCAAAGACTTTATGCTCGACAGCCAATTTCATTCAAATTCTGAGTCGTTGTCATCTTTTCCAGAGCACGAAGTAATTTGCTAGACAACCAGTTCCAATATTCCACTGCGATTGTCAAAGTTAATTGGCCGTTATCACAAACTTGCGTATGTCGTGGTCTGAATGAAGTTGGCCTTGAGCGTTTAACTTACTCTGAAGGCTTCTATTATCACCACAATCATCCTTGTATTCAATGACTGATAACATTAGCAGAGACTTTACCCCTATTTTGAAGGGAAGAGGAAAGCTCCCAGGTGACTAAGAGAGCCGTGGGAGATGGGTTGAAGACTTTAAACAGAATGGTTTTTGGATGTTATTATAACATATGCATTACTATCACAAATAACTTCTTGTGAAGGAAACAAGATTTGATTGAAAATAATGGGGATTTTTCGTTGATGTATTTATTTAGATTGTTCAGTGTACAAAGAATGTGCGGTTGCAAATAATTTAGAGTTCTTAAGTCCTCTGTGAAAAAGAAAAAAGAATGTGCGGTTGCAAATAATTTAGAGTTGTTAAGTCCTCTCTGAAAAAACTTCAATTTCTTTCGTAAAGAAAAAGTTCAGTTTTCATTACACTAATTTCCTTATTGCAAAGATCATGCAGTGTATGAAAGAAATGAATATTCGGATCGATGCTAAATATACAATGGGATCAATTTAAAATATGATCAAGCAATTGGTTTAAAATAATGAATGAATGAATTTCATAAAAATATAGGAGAGTTTCTCCCTTTTAGCAATATGCATCTCCATCAGTTGGGATCAAACATCATAGTTTGATTCAGTGAGAATGATTCCTGCATTAAAAACACCCTCTGATTGAACAATAGCAGGAACTGATTTCATCCCAGAAGATTCAATATTTTTTTCACTCATTTTTATTCACTGAAAGGGAGAAAAGAATAGTAACTAAAAGGAAGAAAAGAACGATAATAATAATAATTACGTAAGGCAGGGGTTCCTATATCAATGGCAGAGGTTTAAGAAAAAAAATTGCAGAGGCAGAGATTTTTCAAACCATGCTGATAACATGTTTGTTTTCAGAATTGTATTTTTATTGTATTGATTGAATAGGAATGATACAATTTAAAGGATACAAACCTATATCACAACAGGAAACTAAATATACAAGGAAATCTGGAAACTAATTATTGAAATCAATTTTCCTAATTCAAGGAACAAATATAGAATCTTACACCTATACAATCTCTGATGATTAGATGAGATAAAATCTCAACAGGTTTGTTTGTAGGATTTTTTGGGTTCTGGTCTTGATTGAACTAGTGATGTAATTGAACTTCCATTTTGAACATTGCTCATCTGGTGTAAAACTTTTGCTCCATCAAAGCCAGCAAAGCAGAAATCTATTCTAAGTTGACTTTTACAGTGACAGAACACAAGCAATGTTACCAGAGTATGCTAAGCATATTTCAGAAAACAGAGGATAAAATGCATCAAAGTGCAAATAGAGAATGTTTCTTGTAATTTTTCCTACACACCCTTCAATCTAGGTTCGAGGATTCATCATGCAATAACAATTATGTATTCTCAGCTTCACAGTTGGTTTGTAAATCTCGATATTCAATTCAACTAAAATTTCTATGCCATAAAAAAAATGCATCGAACCATTCTCGGACAAGTCAATGTGGAAGCAAGGTGAGTGTATTACCCACAAGTCAATGTGGCAACAATCTTCAGCATGTTCAATCACATGGTTTATACTCCACACATGTATGGGTTGTAATCTGAGAAATAAGTATAGGTTGAATCCTAAGTCACATTTAATTTAATTAACTTTAATAAATAGGCTCACAGTTTAAGGGAAAAAATTCATTTACAGGATTTAGTACATATCAAGAGAAATGTGATTGTGAAGGGCATAAACAAACAGAAAGAATGCAATATGAAGAAAAATGTACATTGCAATAATCCATGTTCTTGATGACAATAAGATGGTTTGCCTGAGAATCATAGAATATAAGGAAGAGCCGTGTACAGAATTGGCAACTTCTTCTCCAGATTTTACTTGCATCGATCAGTGCTAAGGCCACCAATGGTACCAACTCCCTATAAGCTTCCCTTCAATACAATCATAAATTAGTCAAGAACGCACATTCCATACTCATACTTATCGTTCATTATAATAGTAAGTTGTGCGTGTAAATTTCCGATTTATACTGTATTGATTTAAATTTCAATTTATTTTTCATTAATTTTATTTTTTCATTTTCATTCGTTTTTTTTTCCTTTTCTTTTTTATTACTTATTCATTTTTTTATTTTTTTATCATCACTTATTATTTTTTTATTTTTTTATAAAAAAAATAAAATAAGATAAAATAAAAAAAAAAAATTGACTTATGACATTTACTACATACAGTCAAAAGAAAACAAAATTTTTCAATTTCTTTACATTGTAAATATTATAAAAAGAGGGTAATTTTCATAACCTAATTTTTAAATTTTTAAATAATAATAATAATAAATAACTAAAAAATAAAAAATAAATTAAAAAAATAATTTGAGAATTTGGTTAAGACAACACAAATTGAAAGTTTGAGGATTAATAAAAATAAAATTGTAAATTTGAGAGTCAATCTGATAAAAAATTAAAAAAATTAATAAATTTAAGAACTTAATTAAAATTCAATTTAATTAATTGATGTAATCAAGGGTTTAATAAAAAAAAATACAAAAGTTCTAGTGTTTTACCAAGCCCATCAAAGATGTATGGAAATAGGCTAAGAATCGGGTCCATGACCATTATGTGTTTTGTGCTAAAAATGATATATCTTACTTTTGAACTAAAAGATTTGATGCAATTAAGGATTTAATTAAAAAAATATCAAAGTTCGTAGTTGATTTGGGTTGAAAATTACAAGAAATTAAAGTTTAAGGGCCAAATTGAAATGATAGGGGTACTTTAGGGAGTTTAGTTGATTTTTCTAGTGGTAATTTTGAAAGAATTAAAAGTTGAAAAGTCAATTAAGGACTAAATTGAATAATCCAGAAATCAAAGACTGTTTTGTAAATGGCACTATAATCCAAAGGTTCAATTGCAATTGATCCAGGGGCAAAATTAAAAATTGATTTTCATTGATTAGGGACCCAATTGATAAATATCAGAACTTCATGGTGCAAATTGAAGATAGCCATTTCAATCAAACAACGACGCCGTTTCTACTGTTCATCACGTTCTTCAGGAGACCGATTCAACAAGAAGAAATGGCACCAAACCCAGACAACGTCTCCTGCTCACGATCCCGTTTCCAGATCGATGAGCAGGACTGTTAAGGACTTCATTTACTCTCTCTGGCCTTATAAAAGGCTAGAGAAAGTCGAACAGAGGAGAAAAACAGAAAACACCAAGGACGAGAGGATAGACTGAAAGAAAAAGCAAAGAAAAAAAAAACAGACAGAGAGAGAGTCAAAGGAGCAGAGAGGAGAAAAAGAAGAAGAACATAGAAACAGAGAGAAAACCGGCGCTCAGAACAAGTGAAGATACGAAGAAACAGAAGCAGAGGGGAACATTGGTTAACCAGCCCTCCCTCATCAACATCTTCGTCTTCAAGCAGCGGCTCCAGGAGAGGCGAACACAGAGAGAACAGAGAAAGTGAAAACAGGGAGAGAGCGAGCAGACGAAGAAGAAGAACGAAGAAGGTGAATGTAAACGGAGAAATAACAAAAAAAAAAAAAAAAGAGAGAAGGAAGACTAGAGGAGGCATATATAAAAACAGAGGAAGAGAAAACAGTATTAGCCGGCCAACCCTCCATCACGTCTTCATCACCAGAGCTACCAGGTAAGCTCTCTTCCCCGCTTTGCAAATTCAATTCACATGTTACTGTGCAAAGATAATAAAATTACCTTGTTACTGTTGCAAGCAGACGTGAATAATTCACTCATACTTGCAACCTGTCCAGCCAGGTCACTGGTTTGGACCAGTGACCAGACCAGGCTGACTGAGTCCAACTAAAAAACAGAAAAGTTGAGGTTGGGTTCGGCCTGAACCTAGCCAATTAGGAGACAAGATTTGATTGAAAACAATGGGGATTTTTCATAACATATGCATTACTAACACAAATAACTTCTTGTGAAGGAGACAAGATTTGAAAGAACTGAATATTCGGATGCTAAATAATGGGATCAGTTTAAAATATTATCAAGCAATTGGTTTACAATAATATAATGAATAAATTAAAGAAAGTGAAGACCGCATTGATTGTATGGAAGGTTTTTTGTTTTTTTTAATAAAAAGTAAAAAGAAAACTCTTCCTTTCTCAGGTTTGTTGATAATCTTGGCACATTCAGAGGTTGAAGGAGTTGTCAACTCTCTATTGAAAATTAGTCAACAACGTACAGGAAAAGTATTCAACACTAAAATATATTCAGTCTGGTAGAAAAGTAAACAAAGTACGCAGTGCTGTTATCCGAAGACTTGGGCGCTACAGCAAGTCTTCATTGATGGAATATATGTTTTTTTTTCAAATAAGTAAACTAATTTCTTCTGTTTAGAATAAATTAATAAAACTAACTCTCTATTCAACATACCATCTTATTTTTAGTATATGAAATTAATTAACAGACCATCCAAGAGAAAATCACTGTTATCCTTACAAGTGAAAATTAACAAAGAGAAGACAAGGAAAAGAAAATACAATCTTAACATGATTCACAAACTAGAAAACACCTTAATAATTAGAAATCAACTTCTACGCAGGCGAGTCTTCAAGTTTTGACCTTTGTATTGCCACCTCGCAAAATAATTCTTCACCAACCATTCATACTTCCTTGTGTTCATAGCGCATCCAAGAATCACTCCAATTACCAATCCACTTGCATAACCTATCACCACCACTTTCCAGCCAAATTCAAGTTGAGATCCCGAGCCTTCATCTTCTTTGGGTGGTGGCAAGGAGTCCTCATCATTTCCACATTTGTTTGACAAAGGGTCCCCACACAATCCTGAATTCGAATCAAATGAAGTGTTGTCAAATGCTCCGAATTGGTTTCCTCGTGGTATCGGACCTGAGAGAAGATTGTGAGACACATTAAAGACCTCGAGGAAGGTGAGCTGTGCAAGTTGGACAGGAATCTCTCCCGAGAGTTTGTTCTGAGAAAGGTCCAAAGCTTCAAGCTCTTTCAAGTTGGACAAGGATGGAGGGATGCCACCACTGAGAAAGTTTTTGGAGAGATTGAGCAAATGAAGTTCTTTGAGATCTCCGAGGACCTCTGGAATTCCTCCTCCAAAACCATTGCTTGAGAGATCTATAGCAGTGAGACTATCTTGGATCTTCTCATATAGTCTCATCACACCTTTGTTTGTCATTGTCATTGAGTACTCATACTTATGGTTCATTGTATAATGCGACATTTGAAATCTTGTGTTCGCTTGCATGTAAATCAAATGTTTCTTAAGGACTGTTTTCATGGCAGTCCAATTTCGGAAATATTCAAGTGGCAACTTACCCTTAAAACTGTTGTTGGAGAGGTCAACAATCTGTAACCTCGGAAATTCAACGTTGGTTTTAGGTTTCCCAATCACACCATGGAGCCCATTAGATCTCAATATCAGAACCCTCAAATGAGGAAGAGCACCCAACCAAGAAGGAAAGACATCATTTATGTTATTTTGTTCAAGATTGAGAATCTCTAGCTCGGTGCAATTGGCTAATGATTTTGGTATCTTCCCCTCCAGTTTGTTTTGACTGAAATCAACGACTTTCAATGAGCAGCCACTTGTGAATGTTTCAGGAATATCACCGCTGAAACTATTGTTGCGCAGATTCAGAACTAAAGCAGTGCTGCTTTTATTGCCCAAGCACGGCGGAAGTTTGCCGCTCAAATTGTTATTTGACAATTCAAGGACAGAAAGCGAAGTCAGATCGCAAATAACTTTTGGTATTTCTCCGGTTAATTTGTTGTTCCAGACTTCATATTCGAAGATTGCTGGTGGTGGAATTGGAAGGGATCCTTGGAGCTTGTTCGAATAAAGTCGCAGTGAGCGTAGATTCTTCCATGGAAGAACCTCAAAGGATTGCTCAAATCCAGTCAGAAGGTTGCCAGCCAGACCTAGAAACTCAAGTGTTGTGGTACTCATCTTCATAAACCATTTGGGTATGTGTCCCTCCAGTTTGTTATCGGCAAGATCTAAAAGCTCCAAATGGTTTTGATCACGCAAGAAACTGGGAAATTCACCTAGATTGTATCCACTTAACGTCAAGAGTTCAAGTTTGGCCTGAGGAATCGTAGCATTGTTGCTATTAAGCAGAGACAGATTGTTATCCGATAACTGGAGTGAAACAAGGTTTCTGAACTTAAGAAGAAGGTTCAAATCCAAAGTACCACTAAAGAAATTAGATGCTAGGTCAAGATATTCAAGATTTTGAAGCCTATAAATAGACTCAGGAATCGGACCGTGCAGTTCGTTGACACCAAGGTACAGTGAGATTAATTGGGTACGGTTTCCTATCCAGGGTGGAATTTGACCAGTTAATTTATTTCCATGAAGCCTTAAGACGGTGAGCTGAGTCAAGTTTCTAAGAGAGGATGGAATGTTACCATATGAATTGGTTTGTATCACGTCTACAAAACTGAGTTTGGTTAGATTACCAATCCAATCTATGGTACCAGATCTGAAATTGTTGAAAGAAAGCGACAGGTAAGTAAGTTGAAGAAGGTTGACCAAAGAAGGAGGGATTTTCCCAGAGAAAAAGTTATAAGAAAGGTCTAGATAGTTCAGTTTTGTGAGATTACCAAGTGAAGATGGTATCACCCCTGAAAAATAACATCCTGCCACATCAAGTTTTTTCAATGATTTGAGGTTCCCAAAGGATTCCGGTAGATGACTGGAGAAACTTGTTCTTGCGAGCAACAATAATTCAAGTTTGTTGCCCGACTGAAATTGCGGCAAATATCCAGTGAGATATGGATTATACCGGATACTGAGAAAGCGAAGGTTGGGTAATTGGAATATTCCCACGGGGAACTCTCCTTGCAATCCACAATCCCTGAGAAACAGAGATGACAGAGAGGATAAGTTTGCCATGATTTGAGGTACCTTGGCTGATATGTTCACTTTAGTGAGATGGAGCACCTCCAAGTTGGTTAATGCTTCAACTAAATCTTGCAGACCAGGCTTTTGGAGCTTCAAAGGATTTAATCCCAGATCAAGGGAAACCAACTTTGAAAGCTCTAAGACCTCTTCTGGGATTTGACCAGAAAAGGAAGAATATGAGAGATTTAGGTCAAACAGCCTTGAGAGATTTCGAATCTCAGAAGGGATTTCAGAGTTGTCGAAGTCGTTGTCAGCAAGATTCAGCCTTCTGAGCTGAACAAGGTGGAAGAGGCTGCTATTGGAGTCGATGGAGCCATAAAGGCAGCTGCTACTGAGGTCAAGGCCGATCACATGACCAGAGTCCCGATCGCATTCAACACCATCCCAAGAGCAGCAATCACCGCTTTCTCCATCAACTCTCCATGATGCAACCTTGGGATAAGCAGAAGGATCAGAAGAAGCGGACTCATTAATGACAAGGCTTTCCTTGAGCTGCAACAAGGCATGACTCTCGTCATCATGGCATAGAGGCTGCATGGAAGGAGAAGAATAACAAGCTCTAAGATGAAGCAAAGACAGCAAAAAGAGGAAAAGCATCCGCATGGTTAAGAAACACACAGGTGATGTTTTTGTTAACGATATTTCTCTAGAAGTAAATTAATCCTTGGTTTTCTTAATGAGCAAATAAGTGAAGCAATGGAGTTTATATAGGGCGCCCCATCCAATTTCAGAGTCCAAGTCTTCCACCACACATCTGCATAATCATGTTATCCACGACTAAAATAAACGTGAGACATAAAAAAGTTGTATAATTATATATTTGATTCAAAACAGTGAGATTAAATTGAACTACAAATTAAATATTCAAATACTAAATTAACAAAAACCATCTTTCATGTTATATAGAATTGCTCTGTCTATTTTTCATACAATTGATTGTCGCCTTCTTCTGCAGCGCAGTTACAAGGCAGCAGCATACATACATTTTGATTTCTCATCTAATTTACCACATTCAAGATCATGCATTTAATTTACTTTAGTTGCTTAAACAATTTTTCTTATAGAATGCCCATCGCTAACGAGTCATTAAAAACTATTTCTATATTTTTAGTTTTCATTTCAAATATTTTTTATCATTTTTTCTAAAAATATTCTCTTTAGTTTTCAAGTTTCTCAAAATATTTTTTTAGTTATTTTTATTTTTTTGATTCAGTTTAATAATTTTATTTTTTATTTAAAGAAAGTAATTTTTCTTTTTTATTCATTATTATTAGAATTTTCTATTTTTTTTTATATAAAATTAAGATTGTTATAATTTTATGGAAAATAAGATTTAGACAAATAAAAATAAAATATTTTAGGTGACTCTCCCTCCATAGTTATGATATTTATATTCCTTAAAAGTTTTGAGTTATAAAAACTTAGTTATTCCTCGTTTCTACATATGTTATTAAAAAAAAGTTATTTTTAAATAAGATATATCTTTTTTATTATTGATATTAGCCTAGAAAAAAAAGTACTTTTGTCAATATTATTTTGATATATATTAAAAAAAATACACTTTAAAAAACAATGATACCACAAGTATATACCCGTATAGCTATAATTCTGTCTTGTTTCATTAAATTCAAAGTCTAAGTCTTTGTCTTCTAAAAATGTAATTTGCTAGACAACCAGTTCTACTTTTCCGCTGCTATTGTCACAGTTAATTGGCGAATCTCACAAACTTGTGATCTGGTCTTTAAGAAATGAATGAAAAACCTTTGTCGTCGTCTGAATCAAGAAAAACGAGGGAGACAGTGATTAAGAAAAACGCGGGAGACATTTCCAATATTTAATGAGATTTCAGACTTGTTTCCAACTAATCTGATTTTGGGTGCAATGATATGGTTTGATTGTTGATATTTGTGTTGAAAAACAGGAACTGTTCAGATTGCAAGTATTTAGAAGAAGAATAATTCTTATTGAATGATAGAAGCAATGACTGCTTAAGTAGCCTTACAAAGAGTAAAAGAAGGAAAAACAACCTATTACGTGGTAATAGACTAAGTCAAAACAAACAAATACTCCCTCAATAGTAGGGATTTATTAACAAAGCAGTAACACACAATCAAACAAATGTTTTGAACATGAAAAACATGCAAAATTGTTAAGGAAAAATCAATAACTTAAGGGCTTGAGTGGCCGGCCATGTAAGGGTTGAATAAAAAAAAAAAAATTCTAAAATTGTGTTTATAAACTCTTATAGTATGTGTATGATGTGAATAATGAGTAAATGAGAAAGAAAAATTGACTAGAAAGAAAAAGGGAACCCTTAGTTCCCTTAGGCCAAGTTCAGCCAAGAACCAATTGAGGGGAGGGAAGAGGAATTCTGGTATATTGTGTGCTCTTGATGCATGGATTAATTATAGAGGAAAGCTCACTAATAGGGAAAAAGCATGAAAACTTGCGAAGAATCGGCTTGGCAATTTTTTCATTTCTGTTTGCTTTTGATTTGTTGGAAGTCGTCACCTAATATTTAATTGAGGGCTACTAGAAAACCCAGATGTACTGGTCTTGTCAGAGATTCATGGGTAAGGGACTGGTTGTGGTTAGGAAAGGTATTAGCACCCCTAACGCACCCTACCTGAGGTAAGCTGCTTCGTGGCTTTGATGTGTTAAAAAAGTTTTGAAAATTTTGTTCTTTCATCGGATATTAAAAATACGACTTACATGTAAGTTTATAATCCTTTACCGTGAACAAATCAAAATATTAAATTCTTCTTTATTCTTTGCAATTTTATCATAGAAAAAACATTCATAAACAAAATACAAACAACACTTCCACTTCCACTGTACTTTTTCTTTTTTTTCCTTTTCTTTTCTTTCCTTTTTCATTTTTCATTTTTTTTTTACATCCACAATACAAAATATAAATTCAAATCAACTAAACAAAAATTACACTAAAAAATTCAAAACTAAACAAAAATTACATTAAATAATTTTAAAATTTACAAAATAGCCCCTAAAACTCCAAGAATTGTAGGGAAGGCCGTCTGCACCCGCAGGAACAGTGGCGGCGCGTGGGTTCATGCTCCGCCGCAAAAAGACGGGAATGGGTGGGTCTGCTCAGCTTCTTCTCCTTTTCCCTTCCCGCACCGGCGTTGATAACCACTGTCACCTGCAAAAAGCACAAAACGCAACAACAAGCTGTCCCCTTTCCATCTCGGTTTTTTTAAATCTGCATCCTACAGATCCGATTTTTTGGGCTTCGCTTTCTTCTCTGTTTCAAGTCGCCGGCAAGGAAGAGGACACGGACCAGAGGGGCGTCGCTGCTAGATACTCTGAACACAACTATCAAGTTGAAATTGTTTTCTGAACAATTATATTATTCACATATAGTACTAGTTACGTATATAGAAAGTTGGTACGGTGAATAAATAATCCTCAAATGATCGCCGCACTCATAATAATATGAAGGGGGTGTAGGTGTCATGGGTCTGTTAGGACGTGGACTTAGATGATCCAGACATGGGTCTTGGAAACGTGGGATTTTTATGCAGTTAATTATTTGGTTGTTATGTTAAAATGTTTTATGCAGTTGTTATTAATTTTGGGTTATTAAGGTGACTTGAACGTGGGTCTTGAAAAAATAAAACTGTTATGTAATTAATTATTTGGTTGTTATGTTAGAGAATGTTACATATTAGTATTAATTATTGGTTGTTAATTATTGCTTAATTTCAGTGATTATTCTATTATTTAAGTTGTTATTTTAAATAAAAAGATATCTAAAATTTTATCCATACAGAAAACACGGAGAATTTAGCTCCCTCAAAGTAGCTATTTATTTATTCTCTATTAACAAGAATATAACAAGTGGTATCAGTTCAATCCATGGCTAATAGGTACAATACACGTTATTCACAACTTGCGGAATCTTTAGCTTCAGTTCGGCAAACTCAAGAAATTCAACACCAAAATCAGGAAGCCTTGCAACAGGCAATTGAAGGCTTGACGACCCAATTACAACTTGTGGTTGCTAATGTGGACACCTTGGTCCATACCCAGAGGAAGCAAACAAAGGATATTCTATCTGGGTCAAGGTCTCACGTGCGAAATCCTTTATTTGAAGAACATGGTGGAATTCAAACACGGGCTATTTGTCTCGACTTTCCTAAGTTCAATGGTGAAGAACCCAATGGTTGGATTTATCGAGCTAATCAATTTTTTACTTATCATCAAACCAACCCTCATCATCGAGTCCTCTTTGCTTCTTTTCACATGGAGGGTAAAGCCCTCACTTGGTTTTAGGATTTAGAGGCCTCGAATAGCATCACTAGTTGGGATGGTTTCACAATCCTTACTTACCAGGTTTGGCTTTTCCATTTTGGATGATCCAATGGAGACTCTTACAAGGCTACGACAAACCACAACAGTGGAGATTTACAAGTCCCAATTTGAGATCTTATCTAATCAACTTAAATGGTTAGGAGAACTACGAGTTCAGTTGTTTATTAAGTGGATTATGAGAGGATATTCGTTTATGGTTCGTATGTTAAATCCCTCTAACCTCATAGTGGCTTTTGGAATGGAAAAAATGCAAGAGGAAAATGTGGCCGCCTTCAGGCGAAGTTCACGGTTGGGATCTACTTCCCCATGCCCATTTCCCAACTTCCAGACATCAGATATGAAGGCACTTGTTTCAATCCAACGCTTATCCCCATTACAAATGAAAGAGAGGAGGGCAAGGGGATTATGTAACCATTGTGATGAAAAGTGGGGGCGGGCCACAAATGCAAATCAACTCATTTGTTTATAATGGAATGTGAGGATTCGGAAGGGGAAGAGTTGCAACCCATTCAACAGCCTCGACTTTTGGTAGAAGCCGATAGTCCTTCAGGAGGAAGTGAGGTGAATCTGGAAACAACACTCGAGATTTCCATTCATGCTTTGGCAGGTTCTCCGAGCCCCAAAACCATGTGCATTCTTGGATATGTCAATGGTTGTGCCGTGGTAATCCTCATCGATACCGGAAGCACCATAATTTCATGAACCCCTCAATTCAGCAACGAGTGCATCTTTAACTCATAATCAACAGCAGGACTCTTGGTGAGAGTAGCTAGTGGGGACAGTTTGTGCAGTATAGGGAAATGCGTGGATATTCCGTTCCAAATGCAGGGTAACACCTATCACATAGATTTTTATGTTTTTGACTTTGGGTGGTTGTGATATTGTGTTAGGAGTTCAATGGCTTAGTACCTTAAGGCCTATTTTATGGGATTTGAATTTAATCTCTTGGATTCTAGGCATGTTTTACAGGGCATTACACCCATAGAAGTTTCCTTAATGAATGGGGAGCAGTTTGGAAGGGCTATGAATCAAGACAAGCGGGATTTGGTATTACGGTTACTTCCACCTGATGCATTTTGCATTTCTACTCTTGAAACTGACCCTTTATTTGCTAATTTACCTGACCAATTCCAGGAAGTTTTTATTCCTGCAGCACGTCCTCCACTTCGTCTTCAGTAGCAGCTCCAGGTCTCCATCTTCAGAAGCAACTGCACCAGAAACAGGACCAGGGAGCACACAACAGAGACAGAACATAGAGAAGACAGAGAGACTTGTGACCGTCCCCCAGCAAAAAGGGAACTTCAACTTCCCCTCACCGCAGGTTGTTGATCCAAACAACCATATACAAACCCAGAGAAAAACCCAGACACAGACACGGAAACGAAAGAAAGCTAAAAGACAAAAACACTGAGAAAATCAGAGAAGGACAAGCGGAGAGAAATAAACAGACAACAGAAAGAGGAGTGAGGAAGAGAACCAGAAAAAAAAAACAGAGAGGGTGACAGAGAAAGAACAACAACAGGAAAAAAAAAAGAGACAAAAGGAGAGGAGGGTCGTCGCAGGGGCGCCACCCGCTCAGCCGCCAGCCTCCATCGCCATCCGCCTCGCTTCCAGCAGCAGCACGCCCAGGTAAGCTCGTTTCCCTCCCATTTGCATTTTAATTACATAGGCACTGTGCATCTTCAATTTTAATTAACTCCTTCCTGTACCAAGCCTGCGTGAAATGGCCTTCCTGTAGCAAGCGTGCGTGAACATTTCACGCACGGCTGCTGCCAACTTTTAGCCAGGTCACTGCTTGGTAAATGATCAGGTTGGGCTGGCTAGGTCTAGCTCAACTTGTATAAGTTAAATTGGATTTAATTTAAAATAAAATAAATAAAAAAAAGTTGTGGTTAGCATGAGAATTAGTTAAAATTTTAAATTTATTTTTTAATTAATGGGTTTGTTATCAGGCCAACTCAATTTTTGTATTAGAAAATTTCAAAGAAATTGTGAACATTTTTGAATTTATTTATAGGTTTCTCGTGTGTGTTTTTTTAGGTATTTTATTATATAATTAATCTATTGATTTTTACTGTAAAATGTAAATTCAGGATAAGATATTTTTTTTTTTAAAAAATATATATGCATTGATTTAACTCAATTTTACTAGTTTATTCACTGACATAAGAGTCAAAAATACCATACTTTTTTTTATTATGTAATATTTATTAACGTTAGAGTTAAAAATATATGTAGTTGAATATTTATCAACGCTAGAGTCAGGATTATTACAAATAGACCATCAGCAACATATGTATAACAAACCCTTAGTAATTTTTTGTTATTCATGTAATTTTTTTTCTTTCTGGAATTTAAAGGAGTGGGTTTGCTACTGGATTAATTGTTCAAAATGCTAGAACTGGAGAGGGGACCTCACTCGCTCCGTCGAAGGAGATGGAAGCGGTTCTGGCTCATGTTTTTGTTGGGAAAAAAATGCTGGAGTCATATTTCGTTGCGTGCGTTTTGGGTGGTAGGTTTGTTTGTAGGATTTTTTGGGTTCTGATCCTGATTGAACTAGTGATGTAATTGAACTTCCATTTTGAACATTGCTCATCTGGTGTAAAACTTTTGCTCCATCAAAGCCAGCAAAGCAGGTATCTATTCTAAGTTGACTTTTACAGTGACAGAACACAAGCAATGTTACCAGAGTATTCTAAGCATACTTCAGAAAACAGAGGATAAAATGCATCAAAGTGCAAATAGAGAATGGTTCTTGTAATTTTTCCTACACAACCCTTCAATCTAGGTTCGAGGTTTCATCCTGCAATAACAATTATGCATTCTCAACTTCACAGTTGGTTTGTAAATCTCGATATTCAATTCAACTAAAATTCCCATGCCATAAAAAAAATGCATTGAACCATTCTCAGACAAGTCAATGTGGAAGTAAGGTGAGTGTATTACCCACAAGTGAATGTGGCAACAACCTTCAGCATGTTCAATCATATGGTTTATACTCCACACATGTATGGGTTGTTTTCGGAAAGCCTAAGATCTCTTGAAGTTTGCTTCAGGCTTTAATTTCAGAAAACCAAATATCTTACTGAATCTCCGACATTAACTCGATGACAACAAAGAAAGAAAGAAAGAAGCTGGATTTAGAAGGTGGAACCATTCCAACCAAATTGGGAATCCTGCAAAATAAAGCAACACATCAGTATCATTGATAGTGACAACAAGAACCACACAAAATGACTGCTAATGAGGACATAATCTGAGAAATAAGTATAGGTTGAATCCTTAGCCACATTTAATTTAATTAACTTTAATAAATAGGCTCACAGTTTAAGGGAAAAAATTCATTTACTGGATTTAGTACAGATATCAAGAGAAATGTGATCGTGAAGGGCATAAACAGACAGAAAGAATGCAATATGAAGAAAAATGTACATTGCAATAATCCATGTTCTTGATGACAATTAAGAGTTGAGATGGCTTGCCTGAGAATCATAGAATATAAGGAAGAGTCGTGACTTGGGTACTGACTACTTCTTCTCCAGAATTGATGCAACTACAGAGCTCAGAGTCTTGTTCATATCAGTGCTAAGGCCACCAATGGATACCAGCTCCCCATATGCTTCTGGCTCCTCAGTTCCTCCTGATGAAATTGGAATTGATCCCTTCAATACAATCATCACATACTGCAAGACAACAAACATAAATTAGTCAAGAACGCACATTCCATAGCTAGAATTCACCAAACAAATTAATAACTGACAAGAAAAACTTAAATGAGTACGTGGCCCAGGTATTGTTTACAATGGCTTGTATTCTAACAAAGCACAAAATGGAGGTTGGAAGTCGAGGTGTAAAGAATATAATTCTTTTACAATGTATTGATAAATGAGTAAAGATATCACTGCAATCCATCAAAATCTGTTTCAATTTTCAAATATTTCTTTAAGGTTATATTGAAGCATGTAAGGTCGGAGGACCTCTGGAATTGTGATAGTAATGGAATATTGCTCTCGTGATGGAGAGATCTCGGAGGACCTCTGGAATTCCTCCTTCAAAACAATTGGTTGAGAGATCGATAGCAGTGAGACTATCTTGAATCTTCTCATATAGCCTCATCACACCTTTGTTTGTCATTTTCATTGAGTACTCATACTTATCGTTCATTATAATAGTAAGTTGTGTTTGCATGCGTGTAAATTTTCAATTTATATTGTATTGATTTAAATTTCAATTTATTTTTTATTAATTTTATTTTTTCATTTTCATTCGTTTTTTTCCTTTCCTTTTTTTTATTATTTCATTCATTTTTTTAATCATCACTTATTATTTTTTTTTTTTATTTTTTATAAAAAATAAAATAAGATAAAATAAAAATAAAAAGAGTAAAAAATTGACTTATGACATTTACTACATACAGTGAAAAGAAAACAAAATTTTTCAATCTCTTTGCATTGTAAATATTATAAAAAAAGGTAATTTTCATAATCTAATTTTTAAAATTTTAAATAATAATAATAATAATAAATAACTAAAAAATAAAAAATAAATTAAAAAAATAATTTGAGAATTTAGTTAAGACAACACAAATTGAAAGTTTGAGGACTAATAACAATGAAATTATAAATTTGAGAGTCAATTTAATCAAAAATTAAAAGATTTAATAAGTTTAAGAACTTAATTAAACTTTAATTTAATTAATTCATGCGATCCAGGGTTTAATGAAAAAAATACAAAAGTTCGGGTGTTCTACCAAGCCCATCAAAGATGTATGGAAATGGGCTAAGAATCGGGTCCATGACCATTATGTGACCATTATGTGTTTTGTGCTAAAAATGACATATCTTGAGCCATTACTTTTTCTTATTGAACTAAAAGATGTGTTGCAATCAAGGGTTTAATTGAAGAAATATCAAATTTTGAAATTGATTTGGGTTGAAAATTACAAGAAATTAAAGTTTAAGGGATAAAGTGAAATGGCAGAGGTACTTTAGGGAGTCTAGTTGATTTTTCTAGTGGTATTTTGGGTGCGGCTACTGAAATAGCTTTTCCGGCTATATTTTCTGCTACCCCACCCATTTCATAAATCATTCTACCTGGTTTAATGACAAGTAGTGCACATGAATAGCTAGTCTCCGTCTCCAAAGACCATCTGGCACTACTGTCAATTTCATTCAGAGTCCAAGTCTTCGTCTCACATGAATAGCTAGTCTCCGTCTCCAAAGACCATCTGGCACTACTGTCAAATTCATTCAGAGTCTAAGTCTTCGTCTTGTTTCATTAATTTAAAGAGCAGGATGTAATTTGCTAGATAACCAGTTCCAGTATTCCACTGCGATTGCCGAAGTTAATTGGCCAACTCTGAATAAGACGTCTATCACCACCACAACTATCTTACCCCTCTTATAATGACTAATAAGAGAATGATTAAGATGAACGTGGGAGATGGGTCGAAGACAATGATGCATTGCTTTCACAAATAACTTCTTTGGAAGCAAACACGATTTGATTGAAAACAATGTTAATGTACGTATCTGTTTAGATTTTTCAGAGTGCAGACAATGCGTGGCTGCAAATAATGGATAGTTATCAAGTCCCCTTCAGTTTCTTTCGTAAAGCGCCCAAAATAAAGAAATTCATAGCTTATGAGCTAAATAATTGGGTCAAGGAACTGATTAATTACTCAGATACTAAATAATTTGACCTGTTTACTTTTCCACCCTCATAGTTTTCATGGAGAAAATGATTTAAGAATAATATGACGAATGAACTTCATAATAACGCCAAGATCTTACATTCATTGCCATAAATGAATGAAGAAACAGATTTCTTTCTTATCATTTTAATCATTCTTTAAGCAAGTGGTTGAGAAGTTTGTTTATAAAATGATTTTCCTTCTTGACATGGTTTCCTTCGTAATCAATTAAAGGAAGGGGATAAACAACACATAAGAGCCTTGCTCAGCTCAAATCATTTAGCAATAAAATACATGACTGTCACAGCGCAGAATATAAACTTGGAAAAACCGACTGACAAATATATAGCATCTCAAACTACTAAACATGACTTAAATGTAATGCTAATGGAAGAAATCTGCCAAGATATCATCTATAATTAGTCGCTAAGAATTTAATGACAGAACACCACTACTGAAACATCTGAATACCAGTGGTTGCCCACTGCATCAACATGCTTCCGTACACTACCAGTCTTCACCACCATCATGTTCTCGCGGAGGTTAATGATCTACAAAAACTCGGAGTATTTTCCACTTGTCCGAATTTCAGTTAATCCACTAACTTTTCTGCCCATAAGTTCTTTTGTTTTTTTTTATTTTCATTTTCTTAATCCAGAAAACTCGAATGACATTTGAGACATAATTATCTTGCTCAGTTGGGGCCGCGTGAGAGCTGTGTTGGGTTTTTTTTTTGTAGTGCTTGAGGTAGTTTTGCGTGCGTTTTGGGTGATCGGTTTGTTCGTAGTATTTTTTGGAAAGATGGGTTCAGGTTCATGATTGAACTTGTAATGTAATTCAATGAATCCAAAAGTTAGAAGCAGATCACGTTTGAAGTTGTTAATGTAATTCAACTTCCATTTGAACATTGCCGATCCGTTCTAAATCCACCAGACTGATCGTTTTTCACTTCCTAAAACATTTGCTCCATCAAATCCAGCAAAGCAGAAATCACTGCAATTGTTACTACTGACAAAGCTCATGTTTTGCGTTGACAAAAATTGACTCTGCAACCATAACTAAGAGATCTATGCTAGCACAGCATGTTGGAATATTGCCAATTATGTGGCTGCTATTGTCAAAAAGATGGCTGCCATGTGAGAGCCAAGGAGGGCTGCTGGTGCAGTATTTACAGCCTCTTAACATTGTCAAAGAAGGAGGCTACAATGGTGGATTGTTAGTGACAGCTAACAACCATTGTCTAATGTCAAAGTTTGGTAAGTTTGGCAGCTACCTTTGTTGACAAAGGAGCAAGAGGAGCTGTTATTGAAACCTATAAATAGACACCAAGAGTGCAGCACAAAATGAGAGTCCAGTAGTAGAGCTACAAAAGAAAGAAGAAGAGAGAAAGAAAGAAGGGCTGCAACTAGCAGCCCTGCTGTATATGCATTTCTTTGCCCTATATATGTAGCAATGAGAGATGGGAGTTGAGTGGATGTGATCCTCCTCCGTGTGTTGTATTCTTTCTCTATCTCTAATAATATCGATCTCTCCCGTGGATGTAGACGATTTGCCGAACCACGTTAAATATTGTGTCAGTGTGCTTAGCCTCCTTTGAGCAATGATCATGAACACAACCGTTCCGCGAGGGGGAGTAGAATCCCCAACAATTGGTATCAGAGCCAGTAGTGGTTTCTCCCACCAACACAACATTCATTCATTTTAATGAGTTTTCCATTATCCTAGATTGAATGGCACACATCATTTAATCAAGAGAGTCCCTTTTGAATTCAAATCTATATATAGCAGCTTAACATTAGTAGGAGAAAGGCAGAGAATAGGTGGCCAGAAAATTGTCAGTTGACTTTTATAGTGACAGAACACCAATTAATGTTACCAGAGTATGCTAAGCGTGTTTCAGAAAACAGAGGATAAAATGCATCGAAGTGTAGAGATGTTTCGTGTAAATTTTCCTACACATCCTTCAATCTATGTTTGAGGATTCATCATGCCATAACAACTATGATTTTTAGCAATCTAGGTTTTTCGTTTTTGTCTCAAATGTTCTATATCATTTTTAATAAAAATATATATTTTTAGTTTTTGATTTTATCAAAATAATTTTAAAAAATGAGTAATAGGTTTTCATTTTATAAAAAATGTTTTCAATAGAAAAGATTTCTATAATTTGTCAAAAATTAAATCAGAATATTAACAAAAACTTAAATGAGCAAAAGTTTTTAAATTTTTTACTAAATTATTATTATTATTATTACTACTATTATTACTATTACTATTACTATTAATATCATCATTCATCCTTTTATTTTTGATAACTTTTCATTTTAAATGTGTAAAGGTTTTAATTTTGTTAATGCATGGGTTTTGTTTTCTTAATGAGTAAAATGTTTTATTTTTATTTTTATTTTTTCAATTATAATGGAAATAGGAAGAGAAATTCACCTTCTTGTGGCTACAAGCACGTTGAAAAAAAATCCTGGTCGGCAAGTTTCCATGCATAGAAAATGAGCACCTAGGGATCTATTTTATAGATTGATTAAATTCAACCTAGAGAGGCTGTTTAGATGTAACTTCAAAAGGTAATGGTCCGCGATGAGTAGATTTATTTCTCAATCAAGATTTTAATTATTAGTTGGAAAGTAGTCTCCTGCATTATTGTGTTTTAGGAGTCAAGGATGGGAGATAAGTACATTGACTTCGTGTGTAGCATAGTGCTTGCTTTACTAATAATTAAAAATATTTGTTTCCCCTCAATCAAGCGTATCCAAGGGTCCACAATCACGTTGATTGGACGCATGCAAGTGATATTTTCAGACATACTTGCAGACAGCACTGTATTTCAATTTGTATCTATGCTTTTGCATTTTTCATATTTTGTTTTGTGCCTAAATGGGTCATACTCTCTTCCTCTCTCCCCTTTAGAGAAATGTTAACTTTTCAAATCAGAGTCATGGGTCTCCATCCATACGGTGGAATCCACAACCGCCAGCCCCATACAATGGTGGTCCTCGACATGATTGTCAAATTCGATCTGATTTAATTAGATGTGAGTTGTTAGATTATAGAATCAACTCTCATGAATCATCAGATTAATATGGATTTAAGTCATGCTTGGTCAGATTCTTGAAAATGTATGCTTTTGAATATGGATTGTTGCTATGCTTCTACAAATTAATAGGTGAAGGAGTCAGATTCTTACAGTAATAGTACTTGGATTAAAAAAAATATTGTTATGCAGCTTTGGTGCTTGCAAATTGAATTCAATAATATTTTTAATGCATGCAATATACTTTTTTCTGTGTGTTTTGAATATATTCATAAAAAAAAATCATGTTGAAGATTATTTGGTCAAGCAAAAAGTTATCAGAAAATATGATTTAATTTACTGGTTTAAGCTCTTTTATGCTTGATCATGATTGTGGGTTAAGTTTTGTTAATAAGTTAGTTTTTTTGACTCATTTGAGTTTTTGTATTCTTTTCTTGTTAAATCAAATTTTTAATGTGATTAATAAATCTCTCATATATTTTGTTTATTATGAGGAATGTTGTAACCCATTTTTGGGTCCCCGCACAAAAAAGGAGAAAATAAAAAAAAATCAAAAATATATGTTTGAAAAAACCCAAAAAATATATAACAGTGAAAAAAGGATGTCAAAGCGCTCAAATATGGTTAAAACTTGGTTGAGGAGGTTCAAAAATACAAAGATTGAAATTTGACAGTATTTTGTTGATTGATAAGAGCCCTGTTGACAAAGAAAATTCAATTTGAGGAAGAAAAGTCCAAAATCAGATGTTTATGGACTCAATTAAATTTTATTAAAGGTTTAATTGAATTTATGGAGAGTTTGATTGCAAGAAAAATTGATTTTGGAGTTAATTTGGGCTTTAATTTGAAGAAATTCAAGTTCAGGGGTCGAAATATAATTTTTGAGAGTTAATTTGGTCAAATTAGGGGCTAATTGCATAAATATTGAAGTTTGATGGCCAATTAGGGACTTAATTGAAGAAATCCGAAACCAAGGACCAAACTGGAAAAGGCACGTAAATATAAGGGCTGTAATTAAAACCAAATTAGAGGCCAAATTGAAGAAATTAGAAGTTTATTATCAATTGAGGGTCAAATTGCACAAATTCAAGACCAAGGACCAAAGTGAAAAAGGCGGCCAACTTCAGAGCCGTTGTTTGATTTTTGGCAGGGATGCAATTGCATTGTTTTTTTAAAAAAAATTGCAAATGAGGACTTGATTGAACAAATCACAAATTAAAGACTGATTTGGACTTTGACACATTTTGCCGCCCTTTTCTTTTAAATGAAACGGTGTGTTTTGTCTTAAACGGCGTCGTCTCATGCACTGTTAAAAAAAAATCAAGAGATCAAAATGATGCCGTTTTGAATGGCATTGTAACCTTTCTTCTTCCCCTGGACGCGCAAAACAGGGGAAGAAGAAGATTTTTTCCTCCTTTGTTTTCACCGACTTCTCTCCCTCAAAAGCATCAAAAAGACGCCGACCATAGCCCCTCTTGTATAACCTTTGACCCGTGGCCTACCACAGGGCAGTGAAAAAAAGGAGGGAACGTGCCCCTTGGGCAGTTGTGGGGCGGCAACACAGTGGCCGCCCCAACCACGTCCTTCCCCTGTTTTTGCCTATGAAAACAGGGGGCAGAACAAAAAAAAAGGGGCACAAGAGAGGGGAGAACGAGAACAGAAGAGAATAGAGGAGAGGACCGAAAAGAACGAAAAAAAAAAGAGAGAGACAAAAGAATAGCAGAAAAAGAAGAAAACAAAGGAAGAGAGAGAGCAAGAAAAAACAGAGAAAAAGAAAAGGAAAAAAAAACAAAGAGGAATTGTGAGAAAGAAGAGAGAAGCAGAATAGGAATAGAGAGGAGAAGGAACGAAGGAAAAAAAACAGAGAAAAAAGAGAATGAAGGGAGAAAGAACATAAAAAAATAAGAAGAGAGAAAGAGAAGAAGAGAAAAACATAGCAGAACGTAGAGAATGGAAGAAAACGGGCCGCCGCTGGAACCACTGCGCCATCGCTGGCCATCACTAACGACTGAGGCTTCTCCAGGTGGACCCTCCGCCCCCTTTTCTTTTGCTTTCGTTTCTTCCCTCGCCATGCAGGACGTGCACGGTGCACGTCTCTGCAGGTGAGGTGAAGCTGGTTACTATGCTCATGCACAGTAACCAGCTGTTGTGGGCTGGGCTCGGTCTTGGGCCCAATCCGGTAGCTCAACAATGGTGGGCCGGGTTCAGCCCGACAAAAAAAATGTATGTTTAAAATTTTGCGATTTTCCCACGTGTATTGTTTTACACCGTTTTGTTTAATCCCAGTCTGTTTTTTTTTTAAAACAAAATATGAATTCGGTATTAAAATACCTGGTTTTCGTCAAAACTTCTAAAAATACAAACAAAATTGAAAAAAGAAGAAAATGTTGTTGTGCATACGACCAAGTGTCTCAAAGCTAAAAAATCATATTGTGTTTTTTCATACACCAAAAAAAATATTTTAGCATGCATTTTGGCTTTCATAACCAGTTTATTAAAGTCAATAGAACATTGGCTAAAATTTCAAAAACAACAAAAATTTTATTTTGTTTTGTTTTAATATCAGGGATAATGAATTTATACGCAAAACGTATTCCCGATATTAAAAAGGTATTTTCTTTTGACAACATAGAACAGTTAGGTTTTTACCCGATAAGATAAGAATCTCCTTACAGAGGAGGACTTTTCTTAAACCGTAGACAGACCGACAATGAAAAACCACAACAAGACTTTAGATTTTTTCAGACAACAAAATAATGCAGCTTACCTTAGATAGGACGTAGTTGGGGTGCTAATACCTTCTCTTTACGCAACCAGTCTCCGTGCCGATCCTCGAGACCAGTTAAGGTTCCTAGTGACTAGAATACTAGGTGGCGACTCTCATTCAAATTTTCCACTAATAAGAGACAAGAATTCCTTGTCTCCCCATATTTTTCAGATAGACCATTACATTACATTTTACCTGAGATGGTGGACGATCGCCGCGACGCCGCACACGTGCGATAGAATGGCGACTCCACTGGGGACCTTGTGGACTAAGCTTTGTTTTTGTCTGATAATTTTGTGTTATTGTTGTGGTTTGCGTGTTTATTTTTAAAATGCATTTCCTTTATTTATTTCTTACGCGCTTTAATTTCTATACATATTTGTTCATACATTGTGTAGAATTGTCTCATGCATCACATTTTATTTTTCCGAAAAGCACACACAAGCTTCTAAGTTAAGTGGGAATTAGCGATCTTCCCTATGACTATTGGTCAGGGTTCAGATGCGTGAAACACCCAACTCATATCTGAGTGGCTGCTTGGTAATGGCGGGCATATGTGTCTTAGCTGTTCTTTGCAACGCCCCTATACTGTCTTTACGAAGATCGTCACTGGTCAGATATGAGACTCTTTTGAGACCAGGTAGAAAACCTATCCATGTTCACATAATGAATAGAAACCTGTCATTAGGTTGTATGTGCTATTTTTTAGTTACATCAAGACAAGCCCTTCTTGAAGCATCTTGAACTCAAGACTTGTGGGTGACATAATGACCGTCACTCAAAAAATTTTCATTGTAGAGTTTGGGCAAGAATCAAGATTCTTGTTTCATCATGCAAGAGTTACGATCATATGTCACCCCTCAAAGGGCAAGTTTATCTTATAAATTACATGTTCATACATTTAACATACATGCATTAAATTGAAATATAGGTCCCCAAAAAGTCTACAACACCCGACTTCGAGCAAGAAACATGGAAGATGAAGAGCGTGCTCAACGTAATGCCTATTTTCAAGAAGAGTTGGAGTTTTTGAAGACAAGTGTAGCTCGCCTCACTAGCTTACTCGAATTAATGAAATTAATTAATTTAAAATAGTTAGAATTTGTTTATAAAAAACATGGTGAATGGATGCATTTAAAATCAAATTAAAAGAGGATCCACTCATTTGTTGAGTTAAAACTTTGTTTAAAATTATTATTGAACCAAAATATTTTCATGTGGATAACTGGACTTAATTTTATAACTATTTCTTTTGTAAAGAAAAAGTTCGATTTGATCACCTAATTTCTTATTCTAAACGCTGGAACGTGTGAGATAATTGATTTAAACAATGTAACTTTTTCTTTTTATATATCATTTCAACACTACTTTACGAAACTAAATTAAAAAAATAAAAAGTTTTTAGTTTTCATTTCAAATATTTTTATATCTTTTTTTCTAAAAATACTTTTTTACTTTTCAAGTTTCTCAAAATAATAAATAATTAAAATTAATGAGTAATAGGCTTTCATGTCTATCAAAAATTCCTTTTTATTGAAAATAGTTTTAAAAGTTGTCCAAAAATTTAAATTATTCAAAGTTTTGAATTTTTTTTATAAATCATCATTATCATCATCGATACTTTTATGAAAAGTATTTTTATAACCTTTTTTTTTTAATGAGTAAAAGGTTTTCTTTTAAAAAAATTCTTGGAATAATTAATCTATGGATTTCCTTTTCTTAACAAGTCATTTATGCATTAGCTTTTTTAAAAAAAATAAATATTTTCTTAGTTATTTTTATTTTTTATTCAATTTAATAATTTTATTTTTTATTTAAAGGAAATAAATTTTTTATTTTTATTTTTTTATTCATCATTATTACAATTTTCTGTTTTTTATACAAAACATTGTAATAACTCTTATGATCAAGCAAGAAGTGAATATGGATGCATTTAATATCAAATTAAAAGAGGATCCATTTATTTTTTTGGGTTAAAATTTTATTTAAAATTATTTTTGAACAGAAATATTTTCATGTGGATAACTGGACTTAATTTTATAACTATTTTATGCATAAAAGACCATCCAAGAGAAAATCACTCTTATCCTTACAAGTGAAAATTAAGAAAGAGAAGACAAGGAAAAGAAAATACAATCTTAACATGATTGACAAACTAGTAAACACCTTAATAATTAGAAATCAACTTCTATGCAGGCGAGTCTTCAAGTTTTGACTTTTGTATTGCCAACTCGCAAAATAATTCTTCACCAGCCATTCATACTTCCTTGTGTTCATAGCGCATCCAAGAATCAGTCCAATCACCAATCCACTTGCATAACCTATCACCACCACCTTCCAACCAAATTCAAGTGGATATCCCGAGCCCTCATCTTCTTTATCTGCTGGCAGCGAGTCCTCACCATTTCCACATTCTTTTGACAACGGCTTCCCACACAATTCTGGATTTGCATCAAATGAAGTGTTGTCAAATGTCTCGAATTGGTTTCCTCGTGGTATCGGACCTGAGAGAAAATTGTGAGACACATTAAAGACCTCGAGGAAGGTGAGCTGTGCAAGTTGGTCAGGAATCTTTCCTGAGAGTTTGTTCTGAGAAAGGTCCAAAGCTTCAAGCTCTTTCAAGTTCGACAAGGATGGAGGGATGCCATCACTGAGAAAGTTGTTGGAGAGATTGAGCAAATGAAGTTCTTTGAGATCTCCGAGGACCTCTGGAATTCCTCCTTCAAAACCATTGCTTGAGAGATCGATAGCAGTGAGACTATCTTGAATCTTCTCATATAGTCTCATCACACCTTTGTTTGTCATTGTCATTGAGTACTCATACTCAGCGGTCATTCTAATTTGCGATGTTTGGAAACTTGTGTTTGCTTGCATGTAAATCAAGTGCTGATCATTACGGACATTTTTCATGGCAGTCCAATTTCGGAAATATTCAAGTGGCAACTTACCCTTAAACCTGTTGTTTGAGAGGTCAACAATCTGTAACCTCTGAAATTCAACATTGGTTTTTGGATTCCCAATCACCCCATAGAGCCCATTAGATCTCAAAATCATAACCCTCAAATCAGGAAGAATACCCAACCAAGTAGGAAAGACATCATTTATCCTATTTTGTTCAAGATTGAGAATCTCTAGCTGGGTGCAATTAACTAATGATTTCGGTATCTTCCCCTCCAGTTTGTTTTGACTGAAATCAACGACCCTCAATGAGCAGCCACTTGTGAATGTCTCAGGAATATCACCACTGAAACTATTGTTGCGCAGATTCAGAACTGAAGCAGTGCTGCTTTTATTGCCCAAGCATTGAGGAAGTTTGCCGCTCAACTTGTTATTTGAGAAATCAAGGACGAAAAGTGAGGTCAGATTGCAAATGACTCTTGGGATTTCTCCAATTAATTGGTTGTTCGACACTGTATATTCTAAGAGTGCTGGTGGTGGAATTGGAAGAGATTCTTGGAACTTGTTCCGAGAAAGATCCAGTGAGCGTAGATTATTCCATGGAAGAACGTCAAAGGATTGCTCAAAACCTGTCAGAAGGTTGCCCGCCAGAGATAGATCCTCGAGGGCTATGGTACTCATGTTCATAAACCATTTGGGTATGTGTCCGACAAGCTCGTTATCGGCAAGATATAAAAGCTCTAAATGGTTTTGATCACGCAAGAAACTAGGAAATTCACCTAGATTGCATCCACTTAACGACAATATTTCAAGTTTTGGCAGAGGAATGGTAGCATTGTTGCTATTAAGCAGAGACAGATTGTTATGCGATAATTGGAGTAAAACAAGGTTTCTGAACTTAAGAAGAATGTTCAATTCCAAAGTACCACTAAAGAAATTATATGCTAGGTCAAGTTCTTCAAGATTTTGAAGCCTATAAATAGACTCCAGGAATCGGACCGTGCAGTTTGTTGACACCAAGGTATAGTAAGATTAGTTGGGTATGGTTTCCTATCCAAGATGGAATTTGACCTGTTAATTTATTTCGCTTAAGCGACAAGACGGTGAGCTGAGTCAAGTTTCTAAGAGAGGATGGGATGTTACCATATGAATTGGTGTCTTGCAAGTTTACAAATTTGAGTTTGGTTAGATTACCAAGCCAATCTAAGGTGCCAGAACTGAAATTGTTGGAAGAAAGCGACAGATAAGAAACTTGGAGAAGGTTGACAAATGTGGAAGGGATTTTCCCAGAGAAACTGTTATGAGAAAGGTGTAGATAGTTCAGTTTCGTAAGATTACCAAGTGAAGATGGTATCACCCCTGAAAAATAACATCCTGCCACATCAAATTCTTTCATTGATTTGAGGTTCCCAAGGGACCCCGGTAGCTGACCAGAGAAATTCGTCCCTGCAAGCAACAATATTTCAAGCTGGCTGCCCGACTGAAATTCCGGCAAATATCCAGTGAGATATGGATTATACCGGATGCTGAGAAAGCGAAGGTTGGGTAATTGGAATATTCCCATGGGGAACTCTCCTTGCAATCCACAATCTCCGAGAAATAGAGATGACAAAGAGGATAAGTTTGCCATGATTTGAGGTACCTTGGCTGATATGTTCACTCCACTGAGATGGAGTACCTCCAAGTTGGTTAGTGCTTCAACTAAATGTTGCAGGCCAGGCTTTCGGAGGTTCAAAAAATTTACTCCCAGATCAAGGGAAACCAACTTGGAAAGCTCTAAGATCTCAGCTGGAATCTGACCAGAAAAGCCAGACATTGAGAGATTTAGATCAAACAGCCTTGAGAGATTTCGAATCTCAGAAGGGATTTTGGAGTTGTTGAAGTCGTTGTCAGCGAGATTCAGCCTTCTGAGCTGAACAAGGTGGAAGAGGCTGCTATTAGAGTCGATGGAGCCATGAAGACAGCTGCTGCTTAGGTTAAGGCCGATCGCATGACCAGAGTCCCCATCGCATTCAACACCATCCCAAGAGCAGCAATCACCGCTTCCTCCATCAACTTTCCATGATGCAACCTTAGGATAAGCAGAAGGATCATAAGAAGCGGACCTATGAATGACAAGGCTTTCCTTGAGCTTCAACAAGGCATGACTCTCCTCATCATGGCATAGCGGCTGCATGGAGGGAGAAGAGTGACAAGCTCTAAGATGAAACAAAGACAGCAAAAAGAGGAAAAGCATCCGCATGGTTAAGAAACACACAGGTGAGGCCATTTTCATTTTTGGTTAACGATCTTTCTCTAAAAGTAAATTAATCCTTGGTTTTCTTATTGAGCAAAAAAGTGAAGCAATGGAGTTTATAGAGGGCGCCCCATCCAATTTCAAAGTCCAAGTCTTCCACTATACATGCCAATGTTTGGATAATAATCATGTTATCCACGACTAAACTAAACGTGAGAGATGGATCGAAGACATAAAAAAGTTGTATAATTATTTGATTCAAAACAGTGAGATTAAATTGAACAACAAATTAAATATTCAAATACTAAATTAACAAAAACAATCTTTAATGTTATATAGAATTGCTCTGTCTATTTTTCATACAATTGATTGTCGCCTTCTGCTGCAGCGCAGTTACAAGGCAGCAGCTAGCATACATTTTGATTTCTCATCTAATTTACCATATTCAAGATCATAAATTTAATTTAATTTAGTTGCTTAAACAATTTTTCTTATAGAATGCCCATAGCTAACGAGTCATTAAAAACTATTTCTATATTTTTAGTTTTCATTCCAAATATTTTTATATCATTTTTTCTAAAAATATTCTCTTTAGTTTTCTAGTTTCTCAAAATAATGAGTAGTATTTAATTAAAATTAATGAGTAATAGGCTTTCATGTTTATCAAAAACTATTTCTCATTTATATTGAAAATATTTTTAAAAGTTGTCCAAAATCAAATGAAAATATAGTAACAAAAATTTAAATGAGTTAAAGATTTTTAATCACCATCATCACTTGTACCAAAAATATTTTTATAACTTTTTCTTTTAATGAGTAAAAGGTTTTGATTTTTAAAACTCTTGGAATAGTTAATGTCTGGATTTCCTTCTCTTAAATGAGTCAATAATATTGAGCTTGTTTAAAAAAATAAATATTTTTTTACTTTTTTTTTTATTCATTTTAATAATTTTATTTTTTATTTAAAGAAAATAATTTTTATTTTTTTTTTTTTTATTCATTATTATTTATTATTATAATTTTTAATTTTTTATACAAAATATTGACAAGTAATTAAAATTAAATATTTTAGGAGACTCTCCATCCATAGTTATGATATTTATATTCTTTAAAAGTTTTGAGTTATAATAACTTAGTTGTTTCTAGATATATTTTTAAAAAAATAATTTTAAAATAAGATATATATATTGTAATTGATATCAACCTAAAAAAAAGGAAACTAGAAGTGCACATGAATAGTCTCCGTCTCTGAAGACCAACCGACACTACTGCCAATTTCATTCATTGTCAAAGTATGTATTTGCTACTATAATGTAAATATTTTTAATTTAAAGTGTATCAAAATTATTATATATATATATATTTTTTTTAACATGAACATATTAAAATCATCCAAAATTATTAAAAATATTAATTTAATTATTTTTAAATAAATAGTTTTTAAAAAATAGTATTCAAAAACAAAACTACAAAACTAAAACTTCATCTGATTTATCT